>JAABKJ010007545.1:146894397-147361615 GCA_011634705.1 Andricus grossulariae | reverse complement strand
TAACGTCTATTTCTTTCTTTTTCCGATAAAACGATGTTTTGAGGCTGCTGAAGATATTTGAAAAATTTAACAATTGTTTTAAACGAAAAATTAAAAATTCATCGAAAATGTAAGAAATAGCGATTAATTATGGTTTAAAACTGTAAAACGACTACTTAAAACGGCGGAACTTCAAAATCTACCTTTTCAAACATAAAGCGAGTTTGTAAGCTGTAAAATGTCTTGTACGTGATTTGATGAACTCGCGGCTTTGTTCATTGAAACTGTAAATATTAGCATTTACTTATATGTCTTCTGTTATATTAACTGGTACAGTAACGTGCATTTCGTCTTTTACTTCTACGTAGAACAGTACACTCAGCAAGTTTTTAATATTTATTAGTGCAGTTTCATCATTCATCGAATATATTTTCGTGAAAAAAAGATTTCCATACTCCACATTTGGAATAACTACTTCACGCTCAACTTTACATTTCTTAATTACCGCGTAGCATGATAAAGCACAATCAATGCAACTGTTAGTATGAGCGCAACTTTGCAAGCCAAAATACGATTGAATGATTCCTACATGTCTGTTGCCATTCAGCATATACTGAACACATGTAGAATTGGTTTTGAGTATTCGGTTGTATGATAAACTTGAAAACAAAACATTGTTTTTGAATAATCTATTGAAAATGAAAAACTTGTTTGATTCAATCTCATTGTTAGCAATACTACGACGAAAAGCAGGCGATGGTTCATTGATCTTTCTTAACTTTCCAACGACTGCTGTACTCCCGTCAAGGATATGTAATTTAAGTCTGGAACGAAGATTCTTCCTCATTTTTTCGCAAAAATTAAAAACTGCACTGCCTTCCATTAATATTTTGTTTTTTAAAGTCGCATAATAAATGAACAGAGATGCTGCAGAGTGTATTTGAAGTGCGGCATACCGAGTTTCGTGTACCATTCGTGTTAACTGACCATTAAGACCTTCAAAATGAAAACACGATGTTACCCATAAAGGACCGAAATCTCTGACTGTTTGAGGGAGATGTCGAAGCAGATGAAGATTGCTAGACATGTACCTTATGCCATATAAGTGCCAGAATTGAGAGATATATTCTATTGGAACTCGTTCTGCTAACTGAATGTCTTGTTCCGACACGCTATTTTGGTACATTAGATAAATAGCCAGAACCAACAATTTATGATGGTCTAAATATCTCTGTTCCATAATTCCCTCTAATACCGCTATTGAATAATATAATAAAAAATCTTTCAACGCTTTCGAGGAGGTTGACAAGCTTCAGCAGCAAATATTTTAGTCTCAGCATCCGTACGAAGATCTAATTCCTCTTCATGAGGGTAAACGCGAACTCCTTGCTCTAACTGGCCTTCCATTTTGCATTTCGGGCAGCCGAACTGACCATTGTATTGCTTTATATTCAAAAACAATGCCTTAGCTGGGGAATCACAGGTGCCACAAATTACAAGACCTCGAACTTGTTTCGAAATCGAAGAATTAGGAATTTCCACATCAATTCCAGCAAAAAGCTGATTTAGTTCCTGGAAAAATGATTCCATAAACAGATTTGGGCACGGTTTTGTAGGGCCAAACCATAACCCAGCTAAAATGGTATTTTCTAACTTTGATCGTTGAGTATATGCCAGTTCATTGATACTAAGGTAAAATGGCCATAAACTGAAATTTGATGAATTAAACAAACTGACGCCATCAGTGAACCACGTAAATGAAATATCAAAAACGCTTTTGAAAAAGCCTGCAGAATCTAATTCTTTATAAACTGCTCCATCATAAATATCTTCGTAATTGCTTTCGCGCTCTTTTGTGTGATTTAATCTATGGTTCTAATTATCTACAAAACCAGCTCTCTGAAATAAACGCCGTAACTGTTCTAATATAGGAAAGTAAAGAAAATAACTGACAACAGTTTTCTCTTTACAGTTAACACACTGACTGCCCTTCGTTTCTAGTTTTGTAGTACAAACAGAACAAAAAAAAACGCTGAATCGGTGTCTGTATTTCACTGAAATATTTTTTAAATCGATATAAGCTGCTTATGCAAAAATTTGGCTGCGGGCAATGCAATTCTATTAATTTTAAAATGTCTGCTAAAGCAGATCCAGTCAACTTGTGAGTTAATAGAACTGTTAAAACCGATAAGATACTTTGAGCAACGGTCAAAGGTGCACCAGGATATAGAGGCTTATTATCTTTCTCAGCTTGCTCATCAAAGTTTTCGTTAATGTCACTTTCACCGGAACTGTCGACATGGATGTTTTCTTCTGCGTCTGTGCTCAATCGATCCGTATCTGTATCCGTATCTGTATCCGGATCTGAATTTGGCGATATGTCTTCATTCACTGGTTCATTCACGTCAGATTCTCCTTTAGCATATAAAAAAATATTGCATGAAATTAAAGTAATCATCGGAAAAAGGAACCAATCAGCGATGTTGTTCTTTTTACTATTTCACTTTTAGGTTTCGAAAGATTGATTTGAGATTGATATATTTTATTGTTAAAGCTACAGAAAAATACCAGCGGGAAAAAGATTCTTACTACTAAATTTGGAATCAAAATAAAGGACCCCGCAGAGAAAAACTATTCGCAGATAACGAGCTCGAATCCTTTTGGGAATTTTCTTCTTCTTTCATGAACTACAAAATGAAAGAAAATTTTTAAAATTTACCTGACAATCGCGTGCAAACCTGTCGACACCCCCGCTGCGGTTAAATTTCATTTCGATTTCAAATTTAAAAGGACAATAATTTACTGAAGGTAACTATACTTTAAAAAATATTGTATTCTTTTATCTTAAATATTACTGTGCCATTGAATACATAAATTTCGTAGAGCACAAAAAAAAATGATCACAATTTCTTTAAGATGCCGTGATTTAATAAAATCCTCACGGAAATCCATGAACATCAATTTTGACATACAAGCAAAATACATCTTGTCATTGATGATGGGAACGTAACCATTTATCGAGATCGTTTTTCAATGTAAATAGTGCGGGCTTCTTTGACCTTACTACAAAATTATATCTCATAAGGCCGACAGGAAGCCTGGCTTTTCTCATCTATACATACTTTTTATCTGAATAATTATTTCGCGATTATAAGGTTCATACCTGATTTAGTTGCAGACTCTGCACAGTCCATAACATTTGTTTCTTCTTCTGTAATCATCTCTGCATGCTGGTCATGTATTCTTTGTTCTCTAAACTGTAATGAAATTAAATATAATTTGCACAATAATTGATTACATATTATTGCATAGTATAACTGTAAGTGTAAGCATTACTATTAAATATTATTTTTGATTATTTTCAAAATAAGAGAAGAGTAATTTGAAACTCATTTGTGCAAATTACGTAGTGATGCCGTCGAGCGATATTTCCCGATCTCGACACGATCCCTACTCGATCCTAGCCTCCAGTATCGGGTGTAGATCGAGTCGGTTTCAGCTCGACTCGACTTTGGCTCGGGCAGTCGATATATCGACTCGGGATCGTGTCGTGTTTTCGATACTCCTTCAACAGATGTGCACTTCCCAGTTGAACCGAGCGGAAAGGGAAATTTGACCATGACTTGACGTCACTCGCCCCCCCCCCTGACTCCTCCACTGCCTGGTTAAACCGGTTATGGCTGGAGTGAAAATGCTGAAATTTATTTTTCCCATAGTGGAAGAGTTGCACTTTGGCTTAGTAGTAAATAATTTCAAACATCCAAATGCAACTATAGATTGGATTGGATTGGATTGGATTGGATTGGATTGGATTGGATTGGATTGGATTGGATTGGATTGGATTGGATTGGAGTGGATTGGATTGGATTGGATTGGCACTTTTCTTCGTGTGAATTGCATTAATCGTTCTTCGTCTCGGCTACGCCTCGACTATGCCTCTTACTGCAACTTTCACAATCGGCCGAAAAAGTGCCACTTGGGGTCCTTATATCACAAATAACTATTACGTAATTTATGCAAGCCTCCTTGAACCAATGACGAAATTCACTTTTTTTACTGTTTCCACCAGTGATATTTCACTGGGAATCAGTGAGGTCTCACTGGCTCATTTTAAGAGAGGAGACATTCGCCTTTTTTCCGTGTCTTAATAGCTGTACAATTTAAATCTTGAATCTTAAATCTTTAAAAGAATGAGCAAAGAATTTTCAAGGAAGAAACGAGCCCAAAGCATTGGACACGGGCCAGTAGTCTCTTGCAGTGTAAACGTCAAAATAGGACTGGTTTCAGAGATATGTAAGACGTTCTGGAAAGTGCAACAGAAGCCCCAGGACGTGTTCCGCACATAAAAACAAGCATATCAAGGAATAAAATAAAATTTATCTCTCTTGAGGTCTTCAAATATACACGGGAAAAAATAAGTTTTTCAGAGCTTCCACGATTAAATTTTTTTTTTATTTATTCAAGGCTCATCCAAAAATAATGTGAGAAGAATTAGGGTGAGGGAGGGGTTGCAATCTAATTAGTAGTTTAAATTTCAACAAAGTAGCTGAATTTTCTACAAAAACAGATACATTTCCAACAAAAAACGTAATAATTAATATTTTAACCAAGAAAAAGTTTTCATTTTAACTCAAAAACTGTCGAATTTAACCAAAAAAGACGAATTTTTGACAAAATAGTTGGATCCTCAAATTTCTACCAAAGAAATGGATGTTCATATTAAAAAGACGAATTTTCAACAAGAGTTGAATTTCCGAATAAGAATGATTTTGCAGTCAACATAGAAAAACAATTTTATCCAAAATCTTGAATTTCCAAGGCAAAAAGTAGAGATTTCTACAAAGTAATTTAATTTTCAACCAGATAATTTAATTTTCTATTAAAAGATAAATTATCAACCAGGAAAATTAAATTCTACTAAAAAAGACGAATTCTCAAAAAATACATACATTTTTAACCGAATAGTTGAATTTTCAACCAAGAAGATTAATTTTCGACCAAAAATACAAATTTTTGAACAAATTGCATAAATTTTCTACCAAATATTAAAATTTTTAAATAAAAAAGATCAGCTTTTAACCAAAAATGAAATAGTTTAATATTCATTTTGAAGAAATTCAATTTAAAAAAAAATCTACAAAACAGTTCAATTGTTAAGCCAAAAAGACGAATTTTCTACATTACGGTTGAATTTTCAACAAAAAAGTTCATTTTCAACCACACAGTTGAATTATCAAACAAATATTTAAATTTCCAGCTTAAAAACTTGATTTTTAACGAATAGAAAAAGAACTTTCAACAAATTACTTTAATTTCCAACCATGGAAATAAATTTTCAACTAAAATTATAAACCTTTGAAACATGAATTTTTAACAAAGAACATCAATTCTCAATAAAAAATATTAGAGTTCATACATAAACCAAAAAAGGTCTTAATTTTTAATCAAAAACAGTTGAATTTAATCAAAAAAGATGATTTGTAGCAGAATGCATTGAATCCTCAACTAAAACTGATTAATTTTTAACAAAACAGTTGAATTTTTACCCCAAAAAATTTATTTTCGACCAAAAATACCAATTTTCAACAAATTACGTTTTTCCACTAAATATTTAAATTTTTGGTGAAAGAAATTTATTTTTAACTATAAAATTGATAAAAAGTTGATATTTGTAGCACAAAAAATTTACATTATGTATCAAAAACAGTTGAATTTACCCAAAACAGATGATTTCAATCAAATACTTGAATCCCTAACTTGAACTGATTAATTTTCAACCTGACAGTTGCATTTTTATTTTAAAAAAATAATTTTCTAACAACAGAAAAACTATTTTTCAGCATAATATATCAATTTTTAACGAAAAAAATGAATTTTTAACCAAAAAGAAAATGTATTTTTAACAAATTATTCAATTTTCCACCAAAGAAATGAATTTCTGACTAAAATGAGGAATTTTCAATTAAAAAAATTAATTTTCAACAATCTAGTTCAATTTTCGACCAAAGAGTTGAATTTTCGAGACGAAAATATAAATTTTTTACAAAACAGTTAAATTTTCAACAAAAAAAAGTTCGTTTTCAACCAAAATGGGTTTGAAAAAAAAATTTAACGAGATGATTAACAAAAAAAAGGTTTTTTATCAAATATTTCAATTTACAAACAATGAGATGAATTTTCCACTAAAATTATGAATCTAAAGAAGAAATAATTAAAATTCTCAAAAAAAATATAACAGTTCATATTTAAATTAGAAAAGATTTTCATTTCTAATAAAAAATAGTTCAATTTACCCAGAGAACATTATTTTCAACAAAATACTTGAATCCTAAAAAAAATAATCATTTTTTTGAAATTAATTTTCTACCAGAAAAAAACAACGTTTTTTGAACAAAATACATCAACCAAATGAATGAATTTCTAACTGAAATGATGAATCTTTAACTGAAAAAATTATTTTTTAACAAAGTAGTTCAACTTTCGAACAAATTGTTAAATTTTTTAAACGAAAGTACGAATTTTCTACAAACAGTTGGATTTTCAATCAAAAAACAGTTCATTTTCAACATCAATCGTTTAATTTTTAACCATACAGTAGCGTTTTCAATCAAAACAAGAATAATATCCTGCAAAAATGGATAAATTTTGAAGCCAATTAGACGAGTTTTCAACAAAAAGTTAAATTTTTGTCCAAAAAGGATGACTTTTTAACGAAATTGTTGAATTTTGAACAAAATATTTAATTCGTAACCAAAAAAGATAATTTCTCAACTAAAAAGTGGAAATTTTCCTTATAAAATAATGTTAATTTTTTATTTCATAAAAATATCTTACCGACTTTGTGGCCAACCTTTTATTTGTTTATTCATTCATTAATTTTTCGTGAATTCATGATTATTGAATTTATTATTATCACAAATATTATTAGGCAATACTAATATTATTAAGTAAATTACAAGTCATCTATAATGAAAGTTCATTCTTTTTGGTTGAAAAATGTATTATATTTTTAGTTTAGCATTCATCTTTTTTGGTTGAAAATTTAATTATGTTCTTGAAATTTCAACAATTTTGTCGAAAGATAATCATTGTTGTTGAAAACTCAACTGTTTTGTTGAAAAATCGTATTTTTGGGTTAAAAACTATACTATCTAGTTGGAAATAAACTTTTTTGTCGAAAATTCAACTAATTTGTAGAAAATTCGTCTTTCTGGATTCATCATTTTAGTTGCAAATTCATTTCTTGGGTCGAAAATCTATTTTGTTTAAAAAGTTGTTTTTCGTAAACATTTTTTTTCTAACAATTTAACATTCCCAGATGAAGATTCAATATATAATTTAAAAATTTGCAAAATAGTTGAATTTTCAACCCAAAGATAGATTTTTGACAAAAATGTTCATTTCAATCATACAAGTTGAATTGTCTACCAAAATAGTTGAATCTTTGACCCAAAATGGCGGATTTTCAGCAAAGGATGACTTTGGAAGAAAATTTTTAAATTTTACGCAAAGTAATTAAATAGTCTTAAAAGGAAGTTTGGATTCTTGGCTCAAAAAAAGGTAGTAAGAAACTAAGCCAGTTTCTTACTACCGTTTCGGAGATACAGGGCCTAATGTGAAGGCCCAATGTTTGACTGTGTGTCAGAGGAAGTTTAAATTTTTTTTATCCGTTATAAACTAATAAAAAGTGCAAGACTTTTTTCTTCAGAAATGATGTTGATTTTTCTTAGCATGAATGATTCCTCACTATTATAGTTTGTCGTTTTACAATAATTATTGATTTTTCATACACAATCGTCCAAAAACTGTGATTTTATAAACACATTTTTATTTTAATGTATGCATAGAAACTCTTATATCACACAAGGGGACTCATAAAATTATAGTAGACTTTGGAAACTATATTTTCAAAGATCTTGGGCTAACTACAGGCGTTTATTAATCATTTTTCTGCAGATGATTCATTTGAAAAAACACGGTTTGTTTGTTAAAATCGGTTAAATTGTGCGTTTATTCATGGAATATTGATAAATACTTAATCCTTACTGTAAAGCGACGAACTATAATAGTAAGGAATCATTCATGCTGAGAAAAATCAACATCACTTCTGTCAAGAGTAGTTTGCACTTTTTATTTGTTTATAAACATTTTCTCCGAAATTTTCACGTTTCTCTACGATATACAATGTCGAGAAACGTAACAAGAGTGAATAGAAATGGTGAGAAGTGCTAACATTTTTCTGACGATTCCTGCCTCTTTTTCAGTATAGCAATGAAATAAATTTCACTTTTGATTTATAAAAGGAATTTTTTGCATTCAGTAAAATTATTTGTTTGTTTCAATATCGAAAATGTTGTCTCTAACCTACAGTACAATATTCACTTCTGTGGTGAACGATTCATTTGAATTTTTAAGATTCCTTATTTTACTCCATAGTCCACTTTTGGTTGAATTTACACTTTATATTTTTTTAACTATCTTAATTTATGGCCAAATATTGTATACCCAGCCTGAGCCAATAGTGCAATTAAATAATTGCAAATAAAGTTCAACAAAAATAAATTACAGTTTGAACCAATTATTTTGTTTAATTTGTTAAAATATTTTTGTATTTTGAAAATGTTGTACAAAAAGAAAACATGATTGAAGTATAAAGTAGCCGATATTCGCTATTTGATTTCTTTATCATCAGTACTAGTTTTACTGAAATTTGTAACCAAGATTGTTTGCTTCAAACTGACTCTTATCAAATATAATTATTCCAGATGGAACACCATGACGCCTCAAATCTAAAAGATAACGATTAAAAAACAGAGTATACCTATATTCTGATGAAGCACTGAATAAATCATTATTTACGTTGTTAATGAAATTTTACATTGATACAATATCCAGTTTTTTCTCAAATTAGAAAAGATGAGGATTGCTTATAATCTGATCTCATCTTTGGCGGTTATTCTTCATTCTTCTAGTAAATATAATATTATCATATATCTATAATTTTAAGTAAATTTCTGTGAAGCTTCACGCAGATCAAAATGTTTGGGATATAATCAACGTGGAGCAACTTTGCATGAGCCCAACTGTGCCCGTCGAGGACCAGTGTTACAACTGTGCAGAAGCCTATCTGCACACGTCTAAATTTCGACATCCTTGTGTATAACAACCTGATACATTCAACCTAACAATCTATTCAGTGATGGCAAGTGCCCATAGGGTGGAGGATAAAACTCCTCCCTGCGGACATACACTTTTTACTTTCGCTCTCACATTGCGTCAATTGTGAAGTGCATCAATAGTGAATTTGCCTTTCTGTGACGCAAACTGATTACTATGAAGGAGTTTCTCCGGTAGGATTTCCTCCTTCATATGAAACTCGACTAAGTTTTCTTATGTCTTCAAAACGAAGGAAGATGGGCTAATTGGTCTAAATGATTCGGCCTCATAGTTGGAATCAATCCATGGCTTTGGTATAATTATCGCTTTGACCTTCTTCCATGACATAGGGGTATATTCCATAACTCTGCATACCCTAAAGATATTATGCATTTGTTCCATCAGAACATCCAAACCTTGAATCCTCCAATCTTCCCTATTGCCCTATTCTCTGGGCCGTCAGATGGGTTTGGCCTAACAGACCCTCCCCACAAACTGGTACCCAGGTTTGGAACCAGAGAAGTGAACCTGCATGAGGTGTTCGATGATTTCGCTAGCCGTTTCTGTCATGTCCCCTGTTGGCAAAATCAATGCCCTCAGTTGACATGTATAGGTTTCTTTAGTATATCTTGCTACAGTTCTCTTGCAAATCCTATTTTTCAAGTTTTTCGAGGCCTCAAGTCTATAATTCCACTAAGGAGCATCCTTGCCTGGCCTTTTAATACGAAAAGGACAATTATCCTCATAAGATTTACATATAGCCCTATTCACTACACACACAGCAAACTCTAGCTGATATATTGGTCTTATATCTTAGAAATAATTCCCAATGACTTTCCAAGATCTTCCCTATATTCATCCCAGTCAGCCGCTCGTGGGTTCCTATACCTATTCGGATCAGAATCGTCGGCTATCAGTGTAAAGCATATATGCCTGTGATCTGATAATGATTTCTCAGGCGATATGTGCCAGTTACTCAATGCTTCGCTAGCGGATATAGAGCACTAGGTGAGGTCAAGAACCTTATCACATCTAGTTGTCACACAGGTTGGTGTATTTCTTCAATTCAACATGGTTAAATCGGCAGTCAAAATGTCATGTAAAAGCCGTATGTTTCACTGTAATACATTTGTTTAAAATGGACGAAGCAGATTTACAGTGGTGAACATCAGTTTGAATGAACTTTAAATCCAAAGATTTTACGCTGCTTCTTCAAGAGCAAGCGTCATCCATTGGTTGTTCCATGGTCAGTTGCTCTTCCACTGTCCTCGCGGGCTGTTTCGGTTTCGAAAGTATTTTCATCTGGATCCTTCTAATCTAAAATGCGGTTTACAATTTACTTTCTCTATGTTTTCGACCACTGGAGGGTCTGCACTCAAGACCAGCTAGGTTATCTTGGCGTCTATCTTGGTATCCATGATGGTCCACTCCTTCACTTTTAACGTGGGGTTCTGGACTACCAATCTTCTGAGGATAGATGATGGGCCTTTGGGAGTTCCAGATCTACATGCCATAAATTTTGAAGGCTTGGGCAGGTCCTTAGAATCAATAGCTTTGATTATTGCACATTTTCGAGCAGAAGACGGTAAGTGTGTAGGTTGTTTTTGAAACGGCAGTCCTCAAACTTCAGGATAACGTCACTAGGTTTTACCGCGGCTTGCATATGGATATAAAGTGCAAGGGATGATGCATTTTCTTCAGCTTCAGAAAGACGCTTATCTTCTCGGATGAATTTCGCTATGACAGCATCTTTTTGCCTCTATGCTTTTGGAGAGCATTGCCAGGCTAATCGAAAGGAGGAAAGTTTTGGTGGCAAGCTGCTGAGTAGCTTAGATTTTACTATGGGTTCACTATCTTTCATACGAGACGCGCAAAATTGTGCCCACGTACTCTGTTACGCCTTTTACTTGAGTCACCGAATAAATCTGTTAACTTATCCCAAATTTGTTTCGGGCTCGCAAAAATAATCACATTTGGGTACACATTTTTCTCTACAGAACTCCGAAGAATCACTCCCACTTGCGAAGTGGCTTCCCTCCATTTCTTTCAGTCGGCCACTTTTTTAGCTTCACCTGACTCTTCGTCCGCTATACATAAACTACATATAACGTTTTCACCTGGGATCTGCTGTCTCTAAAAGAAACGTAATAGCAAACTTTCACATTGTATAGTTTTTACTATTTAGTTCGGTCGAATCCTAAGTATCCTTATTACCCATGTTAAAAACACTGCCTCACTTTGCACTTCAAGACTTTAAAACCTGCGAAACACGCGACGCAACGCCGACACTCCGAAATAACTCGCAATTCCTTGCTTGATTTTCTCTAAAAATATAAATTGACGCAGTGAAAGCTTCCTGGGCTAATAACCTGTTGGAAACTTATATATGCAACAAATAATTACAGGTTTGAATAGAAAGTGTATATTATTTGAATGAAAAATTCCGAGAAAAATGTAATCTGTTTTTTTTTCAAATGACAGAGTCAACTTCATCAGTGCTCGCAGTGTAATAATACTAGCACGCATTGCACAAGGTATATTTTTTCAAAAACGCGTTGCTATTATTGAACAGTGTTTTGTGAAATTGACAGTTACCAAACAGACCTTCAGTGAACAATTATAGAGATTTAAAAATAGTTTACATAACCATGTTCGATTAGAACCATATTCATATCTCATGATATAGCTTTATTTCTTGTTGCAGAGTTGAGTGTACAGTTCGAGTGTTTGCCTAATGGCGACCCGATTCCTGGTGTTCCTCGTAGCAGACCTTCTTATTTTCCTGAACTAAATTTGCCAGAAAGGACTCTACCTCTTGGAAGACCTCATTCTCCAGAAAGGACTCTTTCTCTTGGAAGACCTCATTCTCCTGAAAGGACTCTTCCTGTCGCCAGATCTCATGCTTCTGCCGTTTCAACTTCTCCTGCCGAGCTGACCCTTCGTGCCAGGTCCAGGACCCCTCCTAATAGCCGTTTTTTTCTCACCTACTTGGATTTAATCTTCAAGACTTGAGATCTATCCGGCTCATTCCCGAAAAAAATCTGAAACGGAAGTTCGAACTTCGAAGATACACTTTTTCTCAGGATAATCCAGCAATTCAATTGAGAAAAGTGAATAATATCCAAAAGCCTATGCCAACCAAAGAACAAATTGTATTATCAACGTCCAATGGTGACGTCTATGCAATATTGGAAAAAACAAAAAAGCTAACGATTCTTCGTGGAATATATACACCTTTTAGGGTGGCGCAGTATCGGAAGAAACTAAACATGTACACAGGCACGGTTAATAAATTTACCCCAGAAGAAATCGCGGAAACTCCATTAGGCACTCATTATCCAGTCACAAAGTGTTTTAGAGTAGAACGTGCGATTTAAAAAATATGTTCAAGGTACGGACACAGTCTTATTGCGCATTCCGCATGCGTTTGTCAGATCTGACGCTTCGCGTTCCGTCTTTATGCTTCCCCTACTTTTATGAATAGAACTTTTATACTTGAGGGTTAAATCATTGACAACTGTCATTTTTTAATTCTGAAATTCTTTTTGTCAAAGCTTCTTCGGCTTTAAAGAATACATTATCATGACTGGTCTCGCGCTCGATTATATTCTGCCCAAAATTTCTTTACCTCGGACCGGGACTTTTTATTCAGAAATTGCGAAATAAAGTACAAATTTCATTCCTTATAATTAATTTATTTCAGTTACATTTCGAAATGTATACAAAGATTTTTTTTTAGAAAATAATTTTTTTTCAATGACATTTTTTTTCACTTGAAACTCTACTTATTTGGTGAAAAATTAATGTATTTACTTAAAATTCGTCTTTTTAAACTATTTTGTTAAAGGTTCGTTTTTTCTTAAGTTTATTTTTTCAACTGAAAATTTACGTATTCTATTTTACTTTAAAACTCATCTATTTGGCTGAAAATTCATGTATTTTAATGAGTATTGTTTTTGTTAGAAAATTATTCTTCTTAGAAAAAAATTCACCCATTTGCTTTAGAATTCAACAATGTGGTTGAAAATTGGTCTAATATATAAATAACCATAAATTACCATCACTTCCCTACTCTTTAATGAAATGTATTGATATTATAAGTCAATCGATTCGTCTCGAACGAAGGAATCTTTTATATTCTTGCATCGATTTATAAAATATTAGTGAGTGCTAAAAAAAATTTTAAAAATATTTTCAGAAATCCTTCCATCAGTTTCAAGATATTAGTGGTGAAAATAAGATCTCCAAATTTCATCAATTTAGCTGCAACAGTTTTCAAGTTATCGTGTTCACAATAAAGTTTTACATCCACACACACACATACATCCACACGCGCACACACACATCCAGACAATTATTAAGAACAGTGTATTAGACATTTTTAACTTGAGGAAGGTTTATTTGAATAAATTTAATTTTTTTTCAAAATGTTATCATTACAAAGCTTGCTATGAGGAAACAAAAATTTATCTCTGGTTAAAAATGTAACTTTTCTGTTGAAAATTTTTCTTTTTTTGGTGCAAATTTAATCTATTGGGTTGAATATTCAACTATTACATTTATCTTCGGGAGAAAATTTTTTTTTTTAAATATCAACTATTACATTTTTTGTTGAGAACTCATCCTTTCTTTAAAATTCAAATACTTTTTTGGAAGTTAAGCCACTAGTTGAAAATTGTTTTTTTTTATGTCGAGGATTCATCATTTTAGTTCCAAATTCATTTCTTTGTTTAAAAATCTAACTATTTTGTTGAAAAATTTGAGCTCTGTTAAAAATTAGTTTTCTTCACTGTAAATTTAACCCTTTAGTTGAAGATGAATTGCCTATATAATTTATTAATTTATCTCGGATTAAAAATGTAATTTGTTTATCGAAAATTTGCCTTTTTGGTGCAAAATTCATTTATTAGGTTGAAAATTCTATTACGTTTTTACTTGAAAATTTATCTTCTTTTGGTTAGAAAATTTACTATTAAATTTGTTGTTGAGAATTCATGTTTTTTTTTTAAATTCAACTACTTGGTCAAAAGTTAAACCACTCAGTTAAAAATGATTTTCTTGTGTCGAGGATTCATTATTTTCAGTTGCAAATTTATTTCTTTGTTTAAAAATCTGACTATTTTGTTTAAAAATTTGTTTTTCTCAAAAATTATTTTTTTACTGATTCATAACTTTATCTTTGGTTGAAAATGTAACTTCTTTGTTGATGATTTGTCTTTTTTGATGGAAATTAAACATTTTTGTTAAAAATTCATATCTTCGGGTAGGAATTTCGACTGTCTTCTATTGAAACTTTTTTTTTATTTATCAAAAACTCTACAATTTGGTTGAAATTTTCATTAATTCTGGACTGCAAAATCGTTTTTGGTTGAAAATTCAAATATTTTCTTCAATATTCGTCCTTTCAGTTCGAAAACAAGTCTCTTTGGTATAAATTTCATCCTTATAGGTTAAAAATGCAATTGTTTGGTTCTCTCTAAACTTGAATCAATGTAAAATTTCATTATAAAATCAATTAGTGACTCAATTATAGCTTAGAATAATCCATTTTTCATTTATTCATCTTTTATGGTTTAAAATGTAACTATTTTCTTGAAAATCTGTCTTTTTAGTTTAAAAATTCATCTCTTTGGGTAGAAATTTATTTTTTTATTAAAAAATGCAACTGTTTGATTCACTATAAATTTGAAACAATGAATATTTTGATTGATAACAATTAGTGAATGAAATTGATTGTAATTGAATGGAATTGAACTGAATTGAATAGAATTGAATGGAATGGAACTAAATGTGAATGGCAATGAATGTGAATGAATGTGAATGGCAATGAATGGAAATAAATGGAATTGGACGAAATTGTATTGAATGGAATTAAATGGAATTGCACGGAATTGAATGAAATGGAATGAAATTGAATAAAATTTTATGAAATTGAATAGAATTTAAGTGACTTGCACTTAATTGAATGGGATATAATGGAATTGCACGGAACTGAATAGAATTGAATGGCAATCAATAGAATTAAATGGAATTGATATAAATTGAATATAATTGAATGGAATTGAACTGAACTAAATGAAAATGCAACTGTTTGGTTCTCTCTAAACTTGAATCAATATAAAATTTTATTATAAAATCAATTAATGACTCACATATAGCTATGCATAAGCCACTTTTCATTTATCAATCTTTTATGGTTGAAATCGTAACTATTTTCTTGAAAATCTGTCTTTTTATTTCAAAAATTCATCTCTTTGCGTAGAAATTAATTTTTTTTATTAAAAAATGCAACTGTTTGGTTCACTATAAATGTTAAACAATAAATATTTTGATTAATAACAATTAGTGAATGAAATTGACTGTAATTGAATGTAATTGAACTGAATTGAACAGAATTGAATGGAATTGAATGAAAGGGAATTGAATTGAATGGAATAGAATTAAATTGAATTACATTGAATTACATTGAATGGAATTGAACGGAACTGAAGGGAATAGGATGAAATTGAATGGCAATGAATGGAATTAAATGGAATTGGACGAAATTGTATTGAATGGAATTGCACGGAATTGGCTGAAATGGAATGTAATTGAATGGAATGGAATGAAATTGAATGGAATTAAATGAAATTGCACGGAATTGAATGGAATGGAATGGAAATAAATGGAATGGAACAAAATTGAATAAAATTTAATTGATTGAATGGAATTGCACGGAATTGAATGACAATGAATGGAATTAAATGGAATTGAACTAAATTGAATGTAATCGAATAGAATTGAACTTAATTAAATGGAATTAAATGAAATTTCACGGAATTGAATGGAATGGAATGAAATTGAATGGAATGAAATTGAATGGAATGAAATTGAATGCCATTGTACGAAATTGAATGAAATTGAATTGAATTGAATGGAATTGAATGGAATTTCGTTATTTCTTGACTAAAAAATCGTTTTTGGTTGAAAATTCATATATTTTCTTTAATATTCGTCCTTTCAGTTCGAAAACTCGTCTCTTTGGTAGAGATTTCATCTTTATAAGTTAGAAATGCAACTGTTCAGTTCTCTTTAAATTTGAATCAATGTAAAATTTTATTATAAAATCAATTATTGACTCACATATAGCTATGAATAAGCCGTTTTCCATTTATTAATCTTTTATGGTTAAAATCGTAACTATTTTCTTGAAAATCTGTCTTTTTATTTTAAAAATTCATCTCTTTGCGTAGAAATATTTTTTTTTCAATTCAACTGTTTGGTTCACTATAAATTTGAAACAATAAATATTTTGAATAATAACAATCAGTGAATGAAATTGACTGTATTTGAATGGAATTGAACTGAATTGAATAGAATTGAATAGAATTGAATGTAATGTAATTGAATTAAATGGAACAGAATTAAATTGAGTATAATTGAATGACATTGAATGGCAACGAATGGAATAAATGGAATTGGACGAAATTGTATTAAATGAAATTGAATGGAAATTAATGGAGTTGCTCGGAATTGAATGAAATGGAATGTAATTGAATGGAATGGAATTAAATGGAATTGCACGGAATTGAATATAATGAAATGGAATTGAACAAAATTTAATGGAATTGAATGAAATTGATTGGAATTGAATGGAATTGACTAGAATTGAACTGACTTGCATTACATTGAATCGGATTGAATGGAATTGCACGGAAATGAATTGAATTGAATGACAATGAATAGAATTAAATGGAATTGAACTAAATTGCATATAATTGAATGGAATTGAACTGAAAATAATGGAATTGAATGAAATTGCACGGAATTGAATGGAATGGAAATGAACGTCTTTGCACGGAATTGAATGAAATTGAATTGAATGGAATTTCGTTATTTATTGACTGTAAAATCGTTTTTGGTTGAAAATTCAATTTTCTTCAATACTCGTCCTTTCAGTCCGAAAACTCGTCTCTTTGGTAGAAATTTCATATTTATTGATTAAAAATGCAACTGTTCGGTTCTATCTAATTTGGAATCAATGTAAAATTTTATTATAAAATCAATTAGTGACTCGCATATAGCTATGAATAAGCCATTTTTCATTTGTTAATCTTTTATGGTTTAAAATGTAACTATTTTCTTGAAAATCCGTCTTTTTAGTTTAATAATATTCATCTCTTCGCGTGGAAATTTTTTTTTTTATTAAAAAATGCAACTGTTTGGTTCACTATAAATTTGAAACAATGAATATTTCAATTAATAACAATAAGGGAATGAAATTGATTGTAATTGAATGAAATTCAATCGAATGGAACTAAATAGAATGGAATATATTTGAATAGAATTAAATTGAATTGAATGGAATAGAATTGAAATAAATGGAATAAAATTGAATTGAATTTAATTGAATGGAATTGAATGGAATTGAAGGGAATAGGATGAAATTGAATGGAAGTGAATGGCAATGAATGGAATTAAATGGAATTGGACGAAATTGTATTGAATATAATTGAATGGAATTAAATGGAATTGCACGGAATTGAATGAAATGGAATGTAATTGAATGGAATGGAATGAAATTTAATGGTAATTAAATGAAATTGCACGAAATTGAATGGAATAAAATGAAATTTATTAAAATTCAATGAAATTGAATGGAATTGATTGGAATTGATTGGAATTGAATAGAATTGAACTGACTCGCACTGAATTGAATGGGATTGAATGGAATTGCACGGAATTGAATTGAGTGGCAATGAATAGAATTAAATGGAATTCAACTAAATTGAGTATAATTGAATGGAATTGAAAGAAATTGCACGGAATTGAATGGAATGGAATGAAATTTAATGTCATTGCACAGAATTGAATGAAATTGAACTGAATTGAATTGAATGGAATTTCATTATTTCTTGACTGAAAAATCGTTTTTTGTTGAAAATTCAAATCTTTTCTTCAATATTCGTGCTTTCAGTTCGAAAACTTGTCTCTTTGGTAAAAATTTCATCTTTATAGGTTAAAAATGCAACTGTTCGGTTCTCCCTAAATTGGACACAATGTAAAATTTTATTCTAAAATCAATTAGTGACTTAATTATAGCTATGAATAAGCCATTCGTTATTGATTAATATTGTATGGTTGAAAATGTAACTATTCTCTTAAAAATTTGTCGTTTGAGTTTGAAATTCTTGAAATTCTTTCTATAGAATTTTTTTTTTTCAGTTAAAAATACAACTTTTTGATTCACTATAAATATGAAACAAAAAATATTTTTATTAATATCAATTATTGACTAAATTCTTATTATAAATTTGCTATTTTTTAATGATAAATCAGTAAAACTTACGAATTTAACAGTAAAAATAATTAATTCTTTTTTTTAATGATAATAATAATAATCCCGAAAAATTTATTTTTTCCGTATAGTTCTGAAAAATACAGCTTAATTTTATCGAATCCGAAATATCCTCGGGAAAATTATACCTATTCAAAATATCTGTCTGAATTCTAAAATAAACAAGTTGCAAAATATCAAAGCCAACTTTCTGCTTTCCTGAAAGGGTTTTAAATTGACCGAACTTTCTTAATTTTTCATGAGCATTTTTGTTCGCACCACCGAGTGTTTTCTCTGTCCCTCTCTTCTTTCTGTCAGTTTACTGTTTGTTCAGTATTCACTTAAAACTCTCTCTCTCGCTCTCGCACTTACCCCCAGCGCTTCTTCAATTCCCCCTGCCAGTAGTCCCCTCTGGTTCCACTAGCATTCTCCACGATGAATCTGGAGATGTTGGCTCTCTTCATTTTTTTTTTTTTTTTTTTTTCCAGACTTGAAACCTCAACCCTCGCTTCTCGTGTCCTTCGTAAAGTCTCGAGTCTCATTACACTGACAGAGTGTGCGTCAAGTCATCGCCTTGCCTTGGAGGCTTGGTCTTGAAAGATAGACTTTACGATGATAAAATGAGGTGGTAGTGTCCTCAAAATTATTTCAGAAACACATTCTTCTTCACCTCCTCACCCTAATTTTCTATTCTCTTAGGGTTTAGGTTGGTATCCGATCCCAGACTATAAAAAAAAAATTAATTTTTCGGGCAATCGTTCATATTTAGGGGTGCAAACCACCCCTTCTATATTTTTGATACTTTTACCGTTTTAAAAGGTATCATTGTTTTTTCTTTCTTGTTTTTGCACAAAATTGTTCTGGTTGATTCTATATTATAATATTATCTTGAGTCTTAAAAATACTTACCCCCTAGAGTATCATAATTCAAAAAATCTACCCCCAAATTTTTCACACACAGTTTTGTCTCCTTACTATTACTCCATGCTGTATATAAAGCTGACAAAAAGACATTTTACTATTGTGCCTCCTGCGGTAAGGCAGTGTGCAAAAAAAAACCTATAGGTTTCTGTGAAGATTGCGAAAACTGAATGTTTTTGAGCAAATTTGACTATTTTTGTACAATAAATATGCATTAACATGCACTATCCTGCTTTTTCTACGGAATTACCGGCATGAATCACTGTAAAATATTCTTATTATTCAGGTCTTCAAATAATTCAACATTTTCAAGCCGCCGCCAATGGGCCTATATTTTCTTCGAAGGTCATAGTTTAAGCTTTAAAATCTTGCACCAATTTTTTTTAAATTTATTTGTTGCAAAATTATGAATGTTTTAAGATGTATCGATTTTTCTCTATATTTTTACCAAATTTCAATTTTTATTTAAAAAAGTTTTTGACGATTGACACTAACAACAATTACATCGTGTAGTAGACACTTCAAAAAATAACCCTGAATTTTACTCGATTTTTTGAAAACCAGAAACAGTTCAAAAACTAAATAGGACTTAAAAGACCCTGTGTGTAAACAGGAGGTGGGAAAAAGAAGTGTGTAAACGGAGGGTTAATTTTCAATAAAATAATTAAGGCTGTGTTTAGTTGTCCCGAAGGTTCGGGGCGACTAACAGGGCTTATGAAAAATATTGGACTAGTCATCCCGAATTTCAGGTTAGTTAAAGAATCTAACGTTAATTTCCTAAGTTTTATTTATTTTTATTTTAGTTTTATTTTCCAAATTCCTAATTAAATGTTCAACAAAATAGTTGCATTTTTAAACAAACTTCTGAATTCTCAACCTGCAAAGATGAATTTTAACGTAGTTTATACAGATACGGCATTTTTCGCCGTATTTTAATTTTGTAGTCCGTCATTTTTTGTCGTATTTTAATTTTCTAGTACGGCAAATTTTCCCGGACTCGAATTTTCTAGTATGGAATATTTTGACATCTACGAAATTTCTTTTCGCATTTCAACTTTTTTATCAGTAAGTATTGCTTTAAAAAATATTGAAAACTTTCTGGGTTAACGTCTCATGATCTATCATATCTCGAAGCCTTTTACATCTCTCCCTTCAAAAAATACTTGTAAGTATCTGGTCACAGAAGACTGATTGGTCACATCTCGAAACCTTTTCCAGCTCTCGCTTCAAAAAAATAATTGTCAGTGACTGGTCACAAAAGAGTGATCTGTCACATGTAGAACCCCTTTTCCAAGTTTAAAAAAAATCCATTCAAAAAAATACTATTCAGTGACTGGTCACAGAAGAGTTATCGGTCACACCTTGAACCCATTTCCAAGTCTCGCTTTAAAAAATACATGTGTTAGTGACTGGTCACAGAAGAGTGATCTGTCACATCTCGAAAACCTTTTCGAAGTGTCCGTTCAAAAAATACGAATGTTAGTAACTGGTCACAGAAGAGTGATTGGTCACATCTCGAAACCTCTTCCAGCTCTTCCTTCAAAAAAATACTTGTTAGTATCTGGTCATAGAAGAGTGATTGGTCACATCTCGAAACCTTTTCCAGCCCTCCCTTAAGACAATACTTGTCAGTGACTAGTCACAGAAGAGTGATCTGTCATATCTCGAACCCCTTTTCCAAGTCTCCCTTTAAAAAATACGAGTTTAATGACTGGTCACAGAATAGTGATCTATCCATCTCGAACCTCTTTCCCAAGGCTTCCTTTAAAAAATACGCATGTTAGTATCTGGTCACAGAGGAGTTATCTGTCACATACATCTCGAACCTCTTTTCCAAGTGTCCCTTTAAAAAATGCGCGTGTTAGTGACATTTGTGTATTTGAAGGATGCCACTATTGAATTTGAAGGTCGAAAATCCAGTTTTTTCAAAAAAGTTGAAATGCGAAAAGAAATTTCGTTAATGTCAACATTTTCTGTAGTAGAAAATTTAAGCCCGGAAAGATTTGCCGTACTAGAAAACTTAAATCCGGCAAAAAATGCCGGACTACAAAATTAAAATACGGAAAAAAATGCCGGACTACAAAATTCAAATACGGGAAAAAATGCGATGAGCAATTCTTTAGTGTTCAATGTTCTTGATTATGACACTTTGTGTGTATTGATAACTTGATATTCCTCATTTTATGATGAAATTGTAAAATATTGTACTATTTTTCCAAAGTAGCAAAAAATATCGGAACAGAAAGTTCCTCAATGACACAAAAATTTGCCGGACTAGAAACTTTAGATACGGCAAAATTTGCCGGACTAGAAACTTTAAATACGGCAAAATTTGCCGGAGCTCAATACTCGACCAAATTTGTATGCTCACAAAAAATGTTAAATTTCGAACCGTGTTTGTTCGTAGAATACCAAGAGAAGGAAAGATCGATCATAAAAGAGCAGCGAGAATTATCGACTCGACATGCATAACTAAATTAGAGAAATCCGCTTGTGATCCTGGGTAATATACTTCTAATTCCATGTAATCTACTCGTAAACCTATGTAATCCGCTTGTAATCTGGAGTAATTCAAGTAATCGACGGTAATCCACTTGTAATTCTAGATAATCTGCTGGTAATCCATAGTAATCCACTTTTGATCCTAGGTAATACTCTTGTAATCCTATATATAATGCACTTGTAATCATAGATAATACGCTTATAATCCTAGATAATTTAATTGTAATCCTAGGTAATCCTATTGTAATCGATCTATATACAATTAAGAATAATGAACTTGTCACCCGCAGTAATACACTTGTAATCTGGCGTAATCCACCCCCACTGGACCGTAATTTAGAAGTTGTTTCCCCTTCGAAAAATATTTACATGTCACTACTCTTGAATGGGTAAAGTTTAGAAGGATGATTGAGCGTTTTGTGCCGCTCGTGTGCTTAATTGCGAATAATCGTTGTTCCGGCAAAACTGAGGATTTTTGAAAATTTGCAAAACGATGCCGGCGCCCTTGGCCGTGATCCTGGAGTAAAACAAAAAGATGAACCGCAACAGACCAAAGCTAGGTTCTACCCATCACAATTATCCAAGGACGAAGGAAGGCGGCAGGTGATCCTGCGAAACGTATTAGCAGATATCATGATTTCTTTTCTCGGCTCGGGACCGGCAAAAAGTTTAGACTTAGATGCCTAGAATCTGCCGATGTCGAGCGACGCCTCTTCGGAGGACTCTGCTATTTTCGGCAGGTGGAAGCAAAATATATCATGAAACACTAACAGGAAAAGGAAGGAGCAAATTTTAACGACTTTTGACGCCTGCACCGAAACGGGACGCCTCAGACAATGAAGGTCCATCACGAGGTATACAGTAAAAATTACGTTTCCGAAAATTCAGTCACGGGGAAATAGTTTCCGTTCTTGGCTGCCAAAACATGTAATTGATGCGTGTTACGTCTGAAGGTCAAACAAGGGAAGGTCAAAGATTTACAAAGAAAGTTAAACCATTACTCTTCGAGAGATAATTGCGAGGAACCGTTAAAAATTGAAAATATAAGGTTAACACTTCGAAGATAAATTAGCTAAATTACCATTATTCTAAATTTACTATTTTTCTGTCGCTCAATTTGGACCGGTTTCAAATATAATGAACATAACACTTCGAATTGCTGCGATATATAGATTTCCCACATCTCTAGGCTTCGATTGAAAAACTGTTGATTATAAATAAGATAAAAAAATAATGAATACTGAATAATAGTTTGAGATAGTTACTTCAGTATTTGTAGACATTTTAATGAATTTAAATATCTTATATAAAACTGCAGTTTTCAAAAGCAAAAAAATTATTTTCTTTATTGAGTGAAAAAATTCTAATTAACTTTTTTTCTAAATCAGATGTGATAGCCTGAGGCATAATTGAACTATCTTTTTTCAAAAAAAAAAAAAAATAATAAAATTGAAGGGGTACGGTGAGTACGGCGTCAATTTAGGTTATTTGACCGCGCGCCGGTTTTACACGTGCACCGTTCCACACAGTTGACGCAAACGCATACGCCGACGCGATATCAGTTTTTCGTTCGAACATACCAGGGTCCTTAGCATTCGAAATCATTTATGTTACAGATAATAAGGGAGCGTCCATATATACGTGACGCATGTGACACTTAAGCTGAAATAATAAGTTAAAGCTATTTGATAACAGTATGAGAATACTTTTGATTAAATTGTCTAGAATTTGTTTTTTATTTGAAAATATTGTTTCGTACCTTTCCTGATGATAAATTTTAACAAATTTTGCGAATTTTTCAAAGGGTTTCCCTGCAACAGTACTTTTTTCCACATTTTTCAAGAGTTCTTATTTTTCCCCCTGTTTTCAAGAAACTTCCCCTTTTTCTCATTTTTTCCAGTAAAATGTAAACTAAATTAATAGAACCCAATAAGAAAATCCAACTATTCTTGGAAAAAGCACATTTTTTAGTTAAAAAGTTTACCATTATATTTTGGGTTAGGAATTCATCTTGTTTGATTGAAAATCCTATTTGGTTGAAAATTTCACTATTTTGTTGAAAGTAAAACTACTTTGTTGAATATTCGTTTAAAATTGGTTAAAAAATTAATTTTTTTCAACTGAAAATTAAATTATAACATTTTTTATTAGGATTGAAAACTCGACTATTTGGTTGAAAATGTCATTATTCTGTTAAAAATGCAACTACTTTGTTGAATCTTCGTTTAATTTTTTTCCCCCAATTTTTAATTAGTTCAATTATTTGGTTCAATATGATTATTTTCTAGTTAAAAATTGAAGTAACTAGTTGAAAATTAATATATTTTGTTTATGATTCGTCTTTTTTTATAAAAAATTAATATTGTTGGTTAAAAAATCACCTTTAGGTTGGAAATTTAACTATTCTGCTAATTTTTTTTGGTTGATAATTAACTTTCTTGACTGAAAATGTAACTATTCCATTTTTGATCGAATATTGATATCTTGAATTTAAAATTATTCTTTTCTGGTTAAGCATTCATGTATTTTGTTGAAAATTCGTCATTTTGGTACAAATTTCATTTTCTAGGTTGAAAGTTTATCCCTTTTGGTTAAAACTGTTTGAATCAACCGATTTTTTTCTTCAAATTCAAATCTTTTTTCATTTAAATATCAACTATTACTTTGGTTGAAGATTCATCGTTTTAATTGAAAATTCAACTATTTGTTCGTATATTAACTTTTTTATAGAAAATCCGTCCTTTTGGTTTGAAAATTCAATGATTTGGTAGAAAATTGAAGTATCGGTTGGAAATTTACTTTTATGTTGAACATTCATAATTTTGCTTGAAAATTCTATTATTTATTTAAAAATTAAACTATTAAGGTGGCAAATTATCTGGTTTATTGAAAATGCATCATTTTGGTTGAGCATTCAACTATTTTGTTAAGAATTCGTCTTTTTCAATTAAATTCAACTGGTTGAAAATTCTCTTTTTTTTAAATTACTCTTTCATATTGAAAAATTAAATATTCCATTTTTGGTGGAAGGTATATCTTTTTCAGTTGAAAATTCAACTATTTCATTGCAAGTTCATATGTATTAATTGACAATTATCTTTCTGGTTGAAATTTCTTCCTTTTTGGTTTTAAAGTCAACTGTTTTCAGAATTATTCGACTTTTTAGGTTAAAAACTTAACTATTTTTATGAAAATTCATCTATTTGGTTGAGTATTTGAATATTTTCTCAAAAATTCGTTTTTTTTTTCGTTTGACATAACTGGTTGTTGAAAAGTAATTTTTTAAACTGAAAATTCAAATATTCCATTTTCGGTTGAAAACTTATTTATCTCTCTTGACTGAAATTGAACTTTTTCGTGGAAAATTCAACTATCTGGTTGAAAATGCAACTACTAAATTTTCCTCTGTCGATAATACTGTTCTTTGATAATATCCCTCTTTCCCAGTAGCGATTTTTTTATTTTTCGCGTAAAGCTCTCTGCTTGGTCTTTCGTTCAAGGCGTCACTCAGCAAAATGTTAAATTATGAATCACATTAATGCCATTTAAAAATAAAGTTGATTGCACCCTTTAACTGGGAATGATACTCGTAATCGAGGAATTTCAGAGCGAGAAATCAAAATTGCGTGTAACATCTTTTAATAACGGGTATAACACGGTCGAGTATGACTCGAGCCGTAAATGCCGAGCATACTTGCGTATGAATGAGGCTCGTAAAAAGACGCAAAAACGTCGAAATGTGGAGATCGAGAAAAAACATTAGTACTTGTAGATCTCTGCCATGGCTTTAAGGTTGCAAACCCAGACGCAGGTGACACGTCGAGGCCTGCGAAACGAATTAGCTGATATGCAAAAAAATATCGCGACTATTTCTAGTCCTTGAACAGGAGAGTTCTGTCGACTGGCTTCTTGTCCTATCGGGTGGCAGGTGCAAGGCTCGTGCTATGCGAATAGAAATAATTATAAAAAAATCTAGATTCGGTTATTTAAAAAGAAGTATTTGAAAAATTATTAATTTAAATTTGTGTCGAGAAGAAAGACAAACTCCTATTTAATGAAATTCATGGAACGAAATTCTCGCAATCGTTGATGTTGAATACCTGACTACTATCGGCGAGAAAATTCGAGTCATCTGGCATACTACGTGAATATGATTTTAAGTGGCTCTTTTCAGTTTGTTCTTTTAGAATTTTCTAAAATTTTGTAAATCTATTAATAAATATTCGGAATGCTTATACACATTATTAATAGACGATAATATTTTAATTGTAGATATTGTTTAATATTGAAAAATAATTCTGTTCTCAACATTTTTCTAACCACACTATAATTCATAAACTTTTTCACACTTTGAAAGAGAAAAAAAAATTATGGACAAAAGCTCAGAATATCTTAATATACAGACAATAAAATTTCTGGAAAACTTTTTAATGATTCAGGTTTTATTTTAAAAGATTAATATTAAGCTATGAAGATTTCAAAATATGCCAAAAAAGAATCTTGAAGATTTTGAGACAAGCTTATTGATTTTTGCGTGATTTTAAAAACTTTTAGGATAAATTGGAATTATGTCAAAAGATATTTAGAAGTTTTAAAAATATTTGAGAATAATTAAAAATTTGAAAATATTTCAACAACATTGAAAGAAAATGTAAATTTTTGAAGATTTTGAAAAAATTTCTTCTCAAGATTCCAGGGAAAATTTAAATTTAATTTTTATTCAGAGAAATTAATTTCAAGGAAATATATGAAAATATTTCAACACATTTTGAATGATTACCTAAAATGTCAGAAGAGAATGTAAAAAATGTTCAAAGAAAAGTTTTCAATTTTGCAAGATTACAAAACTTTCCAAAAAATTCGAATAAGTTTCAGAGATATTTAGCAGTTTTTAAAAAGATTTTGAAAGGTTTCAAAATGATAGAAAAAATCTTAAGATTCCTGGGAATATTTAAAGTGATTCTTTACTTGGAAAAATTAATTTTAAGAGAATATTTTTTCAAATGCGTTACATTCCAAAAGATTTTCGAAATTGTCATAAGATAATCTAGAAAATTTGTTAGAAACTTTTTAAATTTTATAACAAAATGTATGTTCTTGAAGATTTCGAAATAACATTTCGATATTTTTAAAAGCTTCTAAAAGGTTTCAAGATAATAAAAAAATGTCTTAAGTTTTTTATTTAAGATCGGAAAGAAATCTACTCTTGAAGTGAGAGGTTGGATTTAGTTGACTATTTCCTTTTTTCTCCCTCTTTTCATTTGTTATTTATTTGTCTCTAATGAGCCGAAAAGCGAGTTAGTTTGAAAGTCTAGTTTTTAATTGTGAATCTTTTTCATGCTCTTTTTGCATACAATTATTCATGAAAAGTAGATTTATTTTCAATCTTCAATAAAAAAATTTTCAAATGGAGACGCTAAACTCATGATTCGTTCCAATCTGCAGGGTTTGCTTATGAATGTTTTAAGAATTCTTTTAATTAAGGCCAAATAATTTTTATCTTAACTTCATGACAGAAATCTTTTCATTTAAATTTTTGTAAGAAGAGTGTTTTAAATATTAGAAATTTTAGAAGTGCATTATTATTTTTTTGGATTGTTTCTTTTCCTATTTGGAAAATGTAATAATCTAAATAGATTGGTTCAAGAATCACCCACAAATATCTTAAGATTTCTGGGAATATTTAAAATGATTTTTTTTCTTTTTGTGAAAAACTAAACTTAAGAGAATATTTAAAACGATTTTAAAACATGACAAAATATTAAGCAAATTGGCAAAAACAAATCCGGATGATTTTGAGACAATCTGAGGAATAATTCGAGTCAGTTGATAAGATATTTTGGAAGTTTGGAAGATATTACAAATATTTTTAAACTTCGAAAGATTTCCGAAAATTTAGAAAATATTTTAAAGAAATTTCCAAGCACTTTAACGACTTATCTGAAATCTTCGAAAATCTTTATACATTTTTTCGAAAAACCTAGGAAAATTACATTTACATAACCTTAAGGCAAATAAACAAAGAAACATGGAAAATAAATAATTCTTCAAAATTTATCATTTATTTTTTGTGAAAATTGCAACTGTTCAGTTTGAAATGAAACCGTTTTTTTGCTTGGAAATTCAACGACTTGGTTCAAAGTTGCACTGCTTTATTACAAATTCACTTAATTGGTTAGAGATTCATCATTTTAGTCTAAAATTTCTGCTTTTTCGCATAGAATTAATCTTTTTCGTCGAAGATTCATGTACTTGGTCGGCAAATTTTTTGTAATAAGAAAATTTTTCAACACCAAAAGAAGCGGAATAGGTCCTAACGAACATTATTTATCATATACCGAAAAAAATACATTCAATTATTCATTTATTACATTTTTCGTTGAGAATTCATCTTTCTGTTTGAAAATTTAATTATTTGGTTGAAGATTAACTTTTTTTGTAGACATTTTTCATTCGACAAATCTGACATTTTCAAAAACTCGTTTTGAATTTTGTCTAGTATCTTAGGAAAATTATATTGATGTAACCTTAAGAACAAATAAGCAAATGAACGTAACAAATAAATAGTTATTCAAAATGTTTATTTTTTATTAAATATTATTTCCCCCCTAAAATCGAAAAACAACACGTGCGCGTAGAGCGCGATTGATGATGCTATTACAAAATAACTTATGTGTTGCAGAAGATTAGGTTTCATTCTTAATGACTGCTTCTTCAAGATTGTATATACTTTGATACTCTCTTCACTCAGTATTATTAAAAAGATTTGAGCCAGATAATTTTTTAATTCGACGTCTGTGATTCGCTCTAGGCAATTTGCAATTCTGCAGAATCGTCCCTACCGATTGACACGCAAACTGAAAGCCAAATTTCTGCGAGTCTACCTACTAATGAAGCAGCTGCTGGACTAATCTAAGTCACCTTTGAAATCGTAGAAACGAATCTCGTGTCTAGGAGGTCTACTTTTTTCGCAATTTCGCATCACTAGTTTTGTAACTCAGACACGCCAAGTCTTTCCTTTGTTGGTTTTTTGCTAGGAGATAGAAAAAACTCGAAAATTGGTTTAAATTTTGAAACTCCCAGAAAAAAAGGATAATTACAACATTTTATTTGATCTCTGAGAAACTAATTTCTTTTTCACAACAATCTAAATCTCGCCAAAAACACCTACGATGTATAAAACTCTGCTAGGTAAAAGGTTGATAACCAATCAACATAGTTTTTGAAATAAAAATGTGCCAAGTAATTCTAAATTAGAAGAATTATAAAAACTAGCGTTCTTTCGCGAAAAGATATTTGCGTTCTTTTTACTTAGCGACAATATACTACCGTGAGTCTTGATATTAGTTTTAAAAATATAAAAAGATTTGAATAATTTTTTCCAAATCTCAATCCAGGCATTTGATGATTGAACGAGAGAAAATAATAGACCCTATATTCATATTAAGGCAACACATGAACGAAGGAGTAACGAGTGTGTGAAATTCTATTCATGTGCTGCAATCGACCATTATTCTCCTACCATGACCACTTGATGTTGATTTGTTAGAATCTTTGATCCTAAAAAATTACAACGCAACACGAGCTAAATGTCTTTATTATGAAAGAAAGAAAGCAAGTCCGAGAGAGAATAAATGATCAAGACACGAACCAATAGTCTGGGAGAGTATCTTGGTAGCTTCCATTCAGCCAGAGATTACGGCCAAGTCGACCTGGAATTCTTCCGAAAAGCAATTTATCACGAGTAGCAATCACGCGCTATCTTCGCACCACCGAAAATCTTTATTTGAATTCCGCTTATCGCCTCAGCGCCTTCTGAATCGCGTCGCATAACGAATCGAAGAAAATTAACGGTCTCTTTGCTCGCAATGCGAAACCAAAAATAAGAGACTTTCCATTCTCGTTAAAGTTTGATTTAAGCTTCTGTTCAAGCTCAAGAGAAGTATTATGGATGCCTTTGGTCGATCCATGAGCGTGACAAAAATCCGGCATGAGTTCAATTTTACGAGAGAGAAAAAAAAGAGTCTGCTTATGTGGGAAACAAATTCGATCGAGAGGTACAAGATGTTCGTTTTATTTGTATAAATTAGCCATTTCATTAATAAAAGACTTATTCATTATATTTCAGTGGCCGACATGGTTCTTAGCTTTCTTATCACAGTCAGATCTACTTCAAATTCTTTTAACGTTTAAATTTAAATTCAAACGGGATAGTACAGTCAAGTTAGGTGAAAAAGGACGTTTGCTAGAACAAATTGGTGGCAATAATTACACATTTTTTCAATGTGTACGAAATGATATCTGAAGAACAAAAAAGCCGTAACTTAGCCATTATCGAACCCTTTGTGACTATGAGTTTGACAAATATGAATTTCTTAATTAACGATACCGTTTTCTCTCTTACGTTTTACCTGAAATGAATTTTAATTGTTACAAAGAGACAATTTTGATCTAATTTTACTTATTAGGTACTTAAAGTCAATGGTCCAAAGTATCAGACAACATTTTTTCATCCTTTTCTTGGCATACCCAGGTCTCGCTACTGCACAGCACAGTGGGTGCAAGTACATAATTATATACGGTAATTTTACCTTTATTTGTCATATTTTTACTTATGGTCATGGCTCCTGCACTTTCGATAACCTTCCTACCCTGGTTTATACATCTAGATATCCCTCCTTGTATCTTTCCATCTTTCCATCATTAGTAAATAAACTTCCAAGATACACGAAATTATAACTTGTTCTATCCTCTCTTCGGCTAAGGTAATGTGGAATGCGTTTTCTCATCCGTTCTTTCAAATACAATAATATTTGTTTTATTTACGTTAATCTTAGAACCCATGGTCTACATGCTAGTATTTAGGCTACTGAACATTCTTTGCAAATCATGGGCTGATTTTGCCGTAACAATCTTATCATCTGCGAACGTTAATCCACGCAATTTTACAGTCCTGAGATCAAGACCTTCTTTGCCTATGAGAGCCCCTCTTAGACATTTGTTCATGAATATTATGATTAGCTAAGAGGACATAACGCATTCTTGCCTAACACCTAGCCTGATATCAAAACAATCACTCATTGTGATGTGTTGATCATCATTGTGATCAACAAATACACAGAAAAAATACAACAACAAATACACAGAAAAATTTTTTATTCACTTACAGCCTTTTTTATGTGATCAATCTCCAGCTGAATAGCTGGCCCAGATTGGACTTTCCAGATATTTTCGTCTGTTGCGTCCATGACCGTACGAATAAGTATAAAAAATGTTGTCTGGCACTTTGGACCATTGAATATAAAGACATAATAAGACAAATTAGATCAAAATTCTCTTAGCAATAATGAAGAATTCATTGCAGCTAAGACGTAATGAAGAAAACGGTATCGTTAATTAACAAATTAACAGATTCATAAATTTCAAACTACTGACAGAGGGTTCGATGTCGGCTAGTTTTGAAGATTATTTTATTCTTTGCAGAATATTTATTACACATTTTTATGTTTAGCTCTAATGGAAACAACAATCCACACAAACGTCTTGAAGAAATGATCAGTTTCTCGATTTTCATTAATACCAAAAATTTCACAACACTTGCAAGCTGGATGTTTTTAGAATTTTATTAGCACGTCCTTGCGAGCAATAATAAAACAAAATTGCTACCATTAATTTATTTTAGCAGAAATCCTAACTTGTAATAATTGAATAATTAATTGAATAATGACTGAACAATGAGCCAATAGGACTTGTTATTCAAGACCTAACTGACAAAAGAAACATATGTTATGAACTATGAAGGACACATTAAGTGCAAGAGGGTAAAGAGTTTATGTTGAAACTTGAAGTAATCGTGTTACCTTCATTTATGGTCTACGCAACTACATAGCTGAGACAATAAAATATAGTTGCCTGGAGTGACAAGACCCAAGGGAGATCATTAATAATGATATGCCTCCATAGGTGACCCCACCTTGATATTAATGGCTACCTTTCGACCTGACCAAGATTAATAGATGATTGAGAAGCCTTATCCTTACGAATCAGGGCACACTGATAATACAATATAAAGCAAAGTAACTCAGATTAGGTTTGAATTTGAATCTTCAAAATTATTGCTGACGAAACTTGGTCAAATCAAGGTCATCATATCTGGTGAATCAAGCTTTCTAATAGTATAAATTCATTTACGAATTCGTTGTGGTCTTACAAAAAAAGATATCCGAGTAAAAAAAGTCAGATTAGAAGCGCATCAGGATACCTAATAAAATACCAACTTTCGTTAAATATTTTTAGAAGTACATATAGGACTAAAAGTACAAAAAAAGAGTTCTAACTCGGAAATACGTCCTTCTGCATCAGGTTTTTTTAGTGACAAAATACTGCAAATTTATAAATGTTTCACTTCATTATCAGGTGTTGTTAACATTTTTTAAAGTGTTCATAGGGTTTAATCTACCGGCAAAAATGATCTACACGACTATTCTTTGGGATTTTGCTAAAGTGCCTTAGCTCCTATAATATTAAAATAACATTTTTTTTCTCACGAGAATTAAATTTTTCAGATATATATCAATTTTTTCCCGAGATTCTAGCCTAGGGTAAAACTTGGAGCAAGAAGTCGCGAATTTTAAAAAGATAATTGTACTCGCCACATGATTGAAAAAAATTCAAAACAATAATATCCATACGAATATTGCTCGGATAAGCCTAAGTAAAAGGCAAAATTTCAATCTTATAAAAAGATATTTTTAAAAACTTTAAATTCGGTTGATTTCGAGAAATTGGAATAACTCTGGAAATAATTAACATTTTTGAAAGTTCTTAGGTACCTTTGTCCAAACATTTTTCCAGGGCAGAACTCTTTTTGAATTTTTTGAGGACATGCATTTTAAATTGTACAAGTTTCGAAAAAAATGTAGTGGGACGTTTCTAAAACTTTTGTCCCAAAAAATTTCCTTGTCAACAGAGCACACTGTAAACTTTTTTGATACTTTAGTCCTATTTGAGGGATGTGATAGTCTGTCACGTCACCAATTATTATATTTTCTGACTTTATAATTAGAGAAAAATAAATACATTGTGCTGAAATTTTTGGAATTGGTTCAAAATATATAAGGACAAGCCTATCCTTCCATTTGAGTTTTTACTTTATTTAAGTAATGCAATTTTAATCAATCTATTTTAGGTAGGGCTCTAATGCTCTGTTCTTAGTTACATTCCAAATTAAAAATGACTAAAATTGTACTATTCAACAAAATAAAAAATCAACTAGGAAAAACAGACGCGTTCTTATATATTCTGAACCATATCTCAAAATTTCAACATAATATTTACAGTTTTTAAATTATAAGGACGCCGAATATAAACAATATAATTGGTCACGTGACATCTAGTATATGTCCTCAAGCAAGTCGGAATTGGACCATTTAGGAATATAGATCCTGTAAGTACTTGTGAAACTTTTGAAAAACATTAAATTTAACTGTTCTAGTAGTATTTTAAAAAAATGCCAAGTCTGTTTCTAAACTTTTTGGAAAGACGAATTTGGACTTCTGAAATTTGCAACAAGAAAAATGAAGTGTGTTCTTTTTAGTCCTTTTGTTTCAAAAAAGTTCTTCATCACCAGAACATATTTTGAACTTTTTTGGTACTTTAGTTCTGTTTCGACATTACCATAGGCACGAGTAAATATTTTGAAGAAAAAAAAGTGAAACTGGAACTGGAAAATGACCTACTTTTCTCCCTATTTTGACTTAAGTAAATTATATTAAAATTTTGTAGTCGAATAATGTAATGGAGACGAGAATGAAAAAAGAGAAGGGCAACATTATTTGTTGTAAAAAAGATAAAAAGCCACAACAATTACTTTTTTTCACTACTTCCTTGCAATTTAAATCACCACAATAATTGACAGTGAAAAATGACCAGAGTGAGAATCTATTTCGCGGTTGTTGAAACCCCAAAATTTAGTAAAATTCCAGAAATTGTTTACGTCAGTTGAGAGTCCTGTTTTGTTCCATCTGCTAATCTACCACGTGTTGAGTTTTCACGGCGGGTGATGGCCGAAAATACAAGAAATGATGGTCCATAACGACACGTGGGTGACTTGGAGAGGCACGTGTCTCGCGTTGACTGCTCGACTCCTGGTGAGCCCAAAACTATTTCCGCATGATGAGGATATTGTTTCCGAGTCTCCCTGCTCTGCGGGAGTCAACCCAGGTCGTCTTCTCTCAGCGGGCATCCTGTCTCAAGTTAGTTCATCTGAAAAAAAAGGAATGGAAGAAAAGAGACAATCTCAAAAGAATGTTTCATGAGAATCGCGTACAAATGGAAATTTGGGCCAAGAATCTACAATTTTTATAATTATGATGGACACTTCCAACAAAATTGATATTTTGTATCTTGCATAGTTTTGTTGGAAAATGGATTGTTTTATTTTTTAAAAAGCATTTTCGATGGATAAAACCAGAACCTTTAATGAAAACAGAGTGTCACGGGGCAATCCAATCTGATAACTGCTTCAAAAGTTATCAGCAAAGACAACCGCCACAGACAGACATCGAAGTATAATCAATTTTTTATCAATCAGTGATTCCGAAAACGTACAGATTTGATGAAATCCGCAAAAATAAATTTTTACACAAGACCAAAACCTTCTCATTGTGATGAGAATGTAAAAAGTGATTTTTCAAATTATTTATTACAAAAAGATGGAGTACGTACTCTTTTTTAGAAACATTTTATTTTTCTTATATATAATGAAAATTATTTTATATGCAGCAGGAATTGCACGCGCGTGAAGCGCGCGTTCTCATGTCTCTGGATTTTATTTCCTAACATTAGAAATATAAACAATTCAAAAGTCCATCATTAACCAAATTATTGAATATTAGGTTTGCAGAATATTTAAAAAAATAATTATTAATTATTAATTTTTTTTTGAAAGCGTTTAAATTTTTTTTAATATACTGAACGAGTTTAAATTAAATAGGTTCCAAATCAGACAATTTCATATGGGGTCAAATTTTGAAAAAAGGACCCTTGACTTTCTTAACTTAAAAAATGCAACAGTTTTCATCAAAAGGGAGTCATCGTGGCTCAGATGGTATAGTGATTGTCCAATGTTTCAATACTGCAGCCTTGGCAGCCACGCTGGCTATTATATTTATACTAACGTAGTTTAGAGGTTATATTTCTAGCAATTGATGCAAATATTTTTCCTAAAACACTTTAACATTGTTCCGTTAATTTTGTGAAGTAAGAAGTTGATTTCTTTCACGTATTATTACGATTTTGGAATACTGTAGTTTTTGAGTCAATAAGTGACAGAAACATGTAAAATCTATTCTGAAAAATACTTTAGCAATGATTAATCAGCTGATCAAGCAGTATAGAGAACTGAGATAAGACAGAGATAAGATTTTTGGTTGCGCTTGATTATTTGTTCAATATCTTTGTTTATAAAAATACATTCGTACACAAAGCTGTTCTAGGGGGCACCACACCAACAGGGGCGCCCACCCTGAGGGTCCACGCCAGTCCGCCGCTGGCACTGAACCAGTCACCCTGGAAAATACCGATCATATTGAGCAGAGTCTGGAGATCCTCGGTATACCACAGTCAAAGTACTTGAGTTTTGTACCCCAGAGGGTCATTGTGTAACTCAGAAACTTAATCACGCTTGGGCAGATCTTGTACGTCGGGAGAATCTCAAGTAAGTAATTATGTAGTACCGAGGAAAAGGCTTGTTTATAATCAATGTACGCCAGGTGCAGATTGCGCTGATGTCTTTTTGCCTGCTATACGTGACGCCCTCTGTTCTGACAGCAACTAGCCAATTAACCGTGCACACACTTAAGGTACATGTACCTAAAGTTGTGCATCATATATGGAGCAGGCGCTCGCCAGTTGTTAGCCTTGTTTAGCAACCCAGTCATATCGAAGTTTGTGATGTTGATAACTTTCATTGTTGGAATGTCACGAGTCAGCTTCTGAACTCTGTTACCTCCATTATATTGCGTTAGCCTGCTCAGATTGCATCTTATTTTTCTGATCTCGTTCTTAATTCTCCTCTTCCATGGCGAATCATTTCTAGTTCTCCGACAGGCAGTGTTATTGCTCTGAGGTTTAAATTTTAATCCTAGTGTGCTGACTGTGGCAACTGCTGCGCAGTATACAAATTTGTACCTGTGCAATGGATAGATGTTCAATAAGTTATAATGACAACCCATATGTAGAAAAGTGCCTCACCAGTGCCAGTAAAGTCTTTTTGATCTTAAGTTTTGGCTCAAGATTTTCTGAGACTTTGGTGTTGTCTTTGTTCATATGCGATCGTTGTGTTACCAAAGCCTCTAAAGCCAGACGATCCGGAAGGTTCACAACTCTAGGTGCGTGGATGGTATAGTAGCCTTCTTGTAGTGCTAATTTCCACCTCAGACAACCATTCATTAATAAAGATTAAGCGTTTTTGGCCTACTGCTAATTGCATTTAAAAAAGGTCTCTAGAGTAAGTCACGTCTTTTGAAATGCGACAGCTCAGGGTTGCTTTTCATAACATTTTGCTAAAAAGACCGTTTTCCTTTATGCCAACGGTACCGTATCTTTCTCGACTACAGTGGAACTCTCTTAGAAGTAGTCGGTTGAGATCTCCAAAGTGAAGCATACTACACCAGCGCATATGATGGTCTGCTGCTTGCGACTTGCGACTGATCGTCTGCTTGAAAAGTAGCCCTTTCAGGCGTTCCAGTGAGATCTACCTGTTTATTACACAGCTCGCTATCACCGCCGTTTCGCATGCCCCTGACGATCCTTGGGAAGCGACTATTGTTTTAATAAATGTGACCGTCCGCGAAGAAAGGGACCTAACGCGCGGAAGCTTCATTTTACAGGAGGAGCGATCGAAGGGGCGGTCCAACATAAGAACTCCATAAGAGGGGCTCACTTTGTAATGTAATAACAATTATAATTTTTCAGATATAGGATTAATATTTTGTATTATGAAAGAGCAAATAAAAAACTATCGACTGGTGTAATAAACTAAAAATCAATTTTTGCCGCATTAGGCCCCTTTCTTCGTGGACGGTCACATATTTCATAAACTCTCCGTTTTTGTATGAGTTTTGGTGTTTGGATCATAAGGTTTCATCCCTACTGACTAGTTGATGTTTGAAATGTTCAGTGCATCATGCGTGAAAATTAACTGCAGTCGAAATCACAATAGGATAAATAGACGCATTTTTTTTTTCATCCAGATTGTCTCTACTTCATGCTTTAGCTCGCTATACTTATGGATCTTGGTTATATGGGTTGCCTACAAATTCCGGTAAGTGGACAGGCAATTTCGATGATGTAGTCTTTACGTATCAATCAACTTCAGAATACATTTAAAGCATCCGATAATTTTTATTTCAATAGTATGTCTTTATCAAGTCTAAATAGCATGAATTTCACCAAACTGATTGAAAATTTATGTATGTAAATCGTAATAACAAAATGCACTGACCTGTAGATTCTTACTGATGACATTTCCTTGATTGATCTTAAAACCTTTGAGATTTCTTGCTTGAACGGCATTAATAATTTTTATAGTTCGAACTTCTTTAATTTCATTTGTGTTTAGTGGAAGGAGTAAAGATCTTGAATTACGAGATCCAATAGGTGTAACACGTATTAGCTGTCGAATGTTACGCTTTCCATTACACGAGATGTTTCGTAGATTTATTGTATTGTCTGGTGTCGTAACTTGTATCCGTTGTTTTGCATTTATATCTGTAAACATTAAATGAACATTATACAATGCTTAATGAAACCGATACAGCTAGTATAGTCCTTGCAGCCCCTTGCGTAAATACAGCAGTTTTTCAGGTACATAAACCTGAAAGTACCGCCATACCCAAACAATGGATACCCTATGTCAAAATTACGGGCTCATTTAAGGCTAATTCAGTACCTAAATACTACTGACAGCTTTACTCTATCAACTTTTTTTCTTTCATTCAAGTTTAGGGCCCCTAAATGACCTTCGAACCAATTTTCTAACAATAACATTTATCACTGAAAAACTATCCTTAAAAAGAAATATTCGCTAAACATAAAAGTAGGAGCATCAGAATTGACGTCTATTTTTAGGCTCTTCAACACCCCTCAAACTAATTTTCCAAAATCATGCAGTGCATTCAAAAATCAGTATGCAGAAAAGTGTAGCATAAGTTTGGGATATTTTTTAGCTGTCGAAACCTCTAAAAATAATTTTTTCCAAAACCACTCATTAGACTTCAAAAGCAATCCTTAGAAGAATTTTAGACTAACAAGTGGAACCCACACCATTCAGAATTTTGTTTGGATTCATAATCCTCCCAGTATTAGCTCATTATAAACCTCGTAATGTGCTAAAGAAATAATATGGGCTTTTCAGTTATTCTCTAGAAAAATGGCTTTAGAAAAATCCACACACGTTACTCAAATGTTTGTTTATTGCAGTTGACTAATAAACTTAATTTATGCAACACATGCATCGTGTATTTTTTTGAACGAAATTACTCGGCAAAAATATTCAATCCTACGAGATATCAAACGAGATTCAATCCTACGAGATATAAATCCTGCTGATATGAGATATTTTGATTCTGAAAAATATGCCATCATATCCGGAATTTTATTTTAAAAATTTATAAAAATACGTAGTAAATTATATAACAAATTATTTTTCAAATTCTGTAATAATACATATAGTAAATGAAAATCGAAAGGTAGAAAATGATGGAAAAGGGGATAAATATAATCAGTACATGTATCGTAAGCTACGACCCAAGCCAGATTTATGTGTACACATCTTCGATGAACGTCAACTTATACTAAAAGGATTTCACAGAGGTTTAAAATATTTCACAAAGATTTTTTTTTTTAAAGATTTCACAAAGACTGCACAAAGATACATATCGCTGTGTAAGATGTTTACTAGAGTGGTTCTTATTTATACTTGGTGGGATTGTTTTCCTAGAATTTCTCTGCTCTCATCCCACAGGTTTGTTTTAATGCCCAAAAAAATAATCTCCTTAAAATTTTAGCCTAATTGGGTAATCTTTCAGGATCGTGCAAGGGCCATGAAGTTCCCCATTGATCTAACATGAGAAAAAGTCAGCGTAGTTTCTTTTAGGGCCCATCGATTAGTGACAAATTTGAATTTAACGTAAGATTGCGGTTTATTATCCCTCAAACGGCACATTGGTGCGAATTCGCATCGGAAAAATTTGAATTTTGCTAGCATTTACGCAGGCACAGCTGCAGCGGTTTATCCCCACTATATTAAATATATATGTTAAATATGCATAATATATGCTAGACATTCACTGTATGTTCAATATGTTAAATATTTAATATTAAAATTGCTAAAAAACCAATTCGCACTAATGTGCCATTTTCGTATGCTGGATTGAAGTGTCCCGTTTGAAGGTTATCCCATTATGAAAGTTTTTTGTTTCATAAATAATCAATAATCGGTCATCTAAAAATACTGAGTCATCTTTAAATTAATTTTAAATTGTTTAAACAATTTTAATTTGTTTCAACATTATTATTTTACAATCATTTTAATAATGCGTGTTTGTTCAAGTATATAGTTTACCTAAAAAAGCAACATTTTCGACAGATTTTAATATTTTTATGTACTAGTTTGTTATCTAAGAATATTCGTAAATGTTTAAACAAATTTTAATTGTTTAAACAATTTTGTTCCCCCATTTTGCAAAAGATTGGTAGGGTAGAAGGTACAATTATTGGTCACTTTAGGAATTTTTCAAGTTTGACAATTTGTAAAGATCACTATAGGCATCACACAAAATTGTAATATGCGCAGATGGACAGTAAATTCATTAAATATTTCATTGACCATGCCAAATTAAGGGTTAAAAGACGTAGATAATTTATATTTATTGAAAATAACGAAAATGTCAAAAATCACAATCATTGGCCACGAAAGCATAGGGATCAGTCTAGGCCAATGATTGTATCATTGGCTACTGACGTGTGGTGAAATACAGTCATTGGGCCACCCCGTTGGCCAATGACTGTATTTCTGACCGTTGTCACTGTCGTTTGAAAGCACATATTGTGGCTAATTACTATGTTTTCGCATCATTCACGAGGTCATTGACTGACCGTCCATTATCAATATTAAAGACATTATTTTGGGTTTATCATACTACTATCGTGTAGTTTTAATCACCAAATTCAATTGAAATCCAAAATTAATCTAGCTTTCTTGTGCTGTAAGCATATTTAAATGAGGTGGGTGGGAAAGTGAAGGGGAATTAGGAGACATTTTCGGACGGGAAGTAGGGAAAGTGAAGGGTTTGATCGACTTAATTAACGTCTTATTAGGTTAAAATACCCTTTTTTGTAGGCGCCGTGTGCCTACTTTAACTGTTTTTTATAGATAAAATAAATACTTGAACAAACACGCATTGTTTAAATAATTGAAAAATTATGTTAACAAATTATTTTATTGTTATCATTGATTAAAGAACCCATAACGTCTAGAAAATACGTTCATTTCGCGACTTGCATGAAAAAAATAAATCTTTAAACTCACTTATGGGGTTTTCTTCGAGGACCAATGAGAGTGGTTTAAAGTCATCTACCCTCAAAATTTATGATTGATACTTATTCTCTAATGAATTCTGTACAATACACTGAAATGTGAAATTATTTGTAACGTATCATCGCGTGTAAATACAGTGAACACCGGCCTATTTTAAAGTTCAACTATTTTAACCCCCTATACACGCTTATTTTAAGTTGCGCAGTTTCGTCATCTCCCACCATGGTCCCTGTACGGGCTGTACGGCTACGCCCGCGTCAGTGGCTGACCAATTAAAAAAAGAGGCCCAAAAAGCAGGAAGTCTTGAATTGACTATTTTAGCATAACGTCATGGGATTGCAGACAACTTTTTCGAGAAAATATGCTAAACGTAAGAGTAAGTCGGATCGATTTGATCAGAACCGGGTACTACATTTTTACAGAGGGCAAGGGTGAGTTAAAAATAAAAGTTATTAGTATGGTTTTATTTTGTGGTCACTCCTCTTCAATCCCTAAAAAACTTTTTGGACGTTTTTTGAACCACCCTAATGTAGAACGTATGGGACTCTCGTCCACATGACAGCTTTACTGTCTCTAACCCTTCTTTCGAACAGTAAATCAATTGAATATCAAGAAAATGGCACTGTTTACTTTTATTATAGCTGAACTGCGCGTTCAAGAGAAAAAATGAACGTGACAAAAACATTTTACTTTTTCATAATAGTTATTTGTGATACCAGTGCGCGAAATAGGTGATTGTGTGCGAGTGTGAATTTTGCAGCATAAGCCGCAGTACAGTGGGAAAGGAGCTTATCAAATTTGGCCAAAACTCAAGGTCGAAATTTGTATAAAAGGAAATTGTTATTATTTTACACATATGTTATCGTAGCTAGAAACGAAATTTCACGAGCTTTCATTTACAAGTAATGTCTATAGTCTATCCAAATCGTAGAATAGGTTACAACGTCATCAAAAGTTTGCAAAAAAATGATTAATTTGATCAATTTGGTATCAATTTCAATGTCAAAAGTTTTCACAATTCATTAAAAACGTTTTTAAAGTACCTGCAGCTACTAAATAAGTTGTAATATTTGATTCATTACGAATGGAAGAAGAGTTTACATGGACATTTTTCTATTTTTCAATACTAGACATTTTTCAGTTTAAAAGTACTACGAAGTACCACGTCTTTTTGCAGTTTTCAAGGAAATAATTTATACAAGTTTCGATCGCCATATTCGATCCGATAACTTAAATTTCGAAGTTTTGATGATGGCTTTGGAATCAGCAAACAAAAAAACAACTAGGAAATGAGTTTTGTGAAAAATAAATAATTAAAAAAAAAATTGTGGCCATATTGAATCCGCCATTTTGAATTTCGAAGTTTTGAATCAGCGAACAAAAAATCAACTAGAAAATTAGTTATATGAAAAACAATTAATTTTCGAAAAATTCTGTCACCATATTGTATCCGACATTTTGAACTTTGAAGTTGCGATGATAGCTTTACAATCAGTGATACAAAAAACAACTGGAATGTGAGTTTGATCAGAAATAAATAATTTTTGAAAAATGTGGTTGTCATATTGAATCTGCCATTTTGAATTTCGAAGTTTTGACGATGGATTTGTAATCAGAGACTCAAAAAATTACAACTAGAAAGTGATTTTTATGCTTCATGGATAGTTTTTTTTTATTTTTGGCCAATTTTGATGTGCTCCTGTCCCACTGTGCGCAGGCGAATGGTGCAATACACGAGTTAGCAATCACCTATGCCAAAAGACTACTTAAATGTCAATAAAATGACATTTCCCGCTTTTCTAGCTGAACTGCGGGTTCAAGAGAAAAATCAAAGTGAAATTTTTTTTACTTTTTCATAAACAACATTTTTTGTTCATAATAATTTCGCAAAAAACACTTTCTTGGCCAACAGACTTCTTAGATGTCAATAAAATGACATTTACCACTTTTCTAGCTGAACTGTAGGTTAAAGGGGAAAAATGAACGTGAAAAAATATTTCTCTACCTGTCGTTTTATTTTTCGAAGTAATGTTTCAGATAAAAGTTGTTTATTTTATTTACGTTTTTCTTTTAAGTTATATTATATCCTATATTAAAAAGTTGGTTGCCATGCGCCATCTGATCTGTGATCAAAGTCCAAGACCACACTGGCTTGGCTTCATGTATAAAACTACAAGGCGCGATTATCTGAACTTGAGATGTTTGTTTTCATAAAAAGCTCGTGAAAGTATACGCATGTATACTTCGGTATACATAGGATTCCCTTGAGGCACTTTTTTAAAGGAAGGATTTTCATTGATATTTTATTCGTACTTTGAAAAATTCACTTTCGATTTAACGTTAGTCATAAGTATTAGTCACAGTTAATTTATAGTTCAAAATGTTCGAAAATTTATAAATTTTGAGTACCGTTTTTTTTCTTCAAAATAAAGCTTTTGAAATTTCGAAATTATTTGTGTGTTTGGATTTTTTATAATAAATTTGGTCAATTTTTTATTTAATAACAAACTTTACATTTTCGCTCAACTTTTCAGAAGTACCGTTTTTTAAGATTTTCAGATTTATCAAAGAAGGTTATATATCTATGCTAAAACTATCTATAAATAATTTCCAGTCAGTAAGAATAATTAAAAAATGGTTTATTAGGTTATGAACAAATTAATGAACCAAAGTTCTTTTCGGAATAGGGAATGTTTAGCTCATTGAAAGCCAGAATTTTGGTATAAAATATGAGAGAAATATGAGTTTTATAACTATTACTATTAATTGAAAATGGGTACTATTTGGATTTTTTTAAAAATGTTTATCAACAAAATCACAGTTTGGCTATTTATCAACAAATAGGCTCAATTTTTTCAGGGAATCAACAAAGATTATTTTATAACAAATTCAGATAATTTTTATTTAACAACAAAGTTGACATTTTTTTCAACTTTTCAGAAATACTATTTTTATTTTAGATTTATCAAGGGAGGTTTTACATTTGTGCTAAAACTACCCAAAAATAATTTGCAGTGGGTGAGAATAATTAAAAAAAAATTGTTTATAACTGCGACAGGAAATTGTTCCAGTCAATTGTTCAATTCTAAAACGTAAATAACTAAACCATCCGTATACGTCAAGATAAGAATCTTCATCTTGAAGTCAACCTTCGCAGTTCGAATAAAATTTTGAATTTGAAATTGGCGATGTGTTAGGTTTCCAATTGACATGTAACTTTATTGACGGTTGAAGGGTCTTGTGACCCAAACATGAGTCTCGCGTGGTAGTCTCAGAACTCTTCACCACGAGGCAAGGCGGCAGCGAGTCACTACCGTCAAGACGTCGTCAAGTAAAATTGTAATGCGATAATAATTGTGAATTGTCGGGAAATCGGTTCCCGGACTTATAAATTGTCACGAATAGAATTGTCAAAAATGAATAGTTGTATCCACGATAAATTAATTAGAGAATCCAAGGTCTGTAAGTACAAGTTCTTTTATAAACATTATATTTCTGGAATGCTGCTTAATTTTCTGTTTGAATTCATTATTGGGTCTACCCAATGAATCCTCCCTGTTTGCGTAGACTCTTGATTTGTAGTAAAATTTAAAAGTTTTCCTTGCTAATTGGGAATTCAATTAGCTTGAGCTCGATAACCCTGTTTATAATGTTATTTTACTTTAATAACTCGAGAATTGGCAGCTCTGACCCAAGCCGCGCCAAATGAGGGACGTATTTTGGAAAAAGGAAAGTACAATTTCATTATTACTTAATTATCGAAAATTTAACAAAATTCAATCCTGTCTCAGTTGGCGCCCAGCGTGGGGTCAAATATATGTAGTGGCATCTTTGTAGACTATAAAAAAGTTATAAAACGGAATTCCAGTTTCCGGCCGCACGGTTGAATATTTTTGTCTGATATTTTCCATACCTCATCCAAATATTGGTCTCTTTTGTTGTGAAGTCTCGGTTTTTTGAAAGTGTTTATATTTGACGTTATAAACAAAAAGAAAAGAAAAATAGAAAAAAGCAGCGATGCTCACTACTAGCTGAGTGTGTATTTTCGAGGCCTAGCCAATCGATCCTCGTCAAATTTACGAGGCAGACTCCCTGGAGCGCGTCCAATTACCCGAAACGAATCACTTTTTCATTGTTATGAGATGCAGGCCGGTTGAAAAAAGTGAAATTATGGAAACATCGCGTGATTTAATTTTAATTAGCAGAAATAGTTTATGCATATAGTTTCAAGAAAGTGAAAGAAAGATTCATGAAAATCGGTTAATATTTGCAGTAATAATAGAAATGTTGAAGTGCTCACGATAGTATGCCAAGATGCACGGCACTATGGGAGGAAACGCATTTTTTTTCGTTCAAAAGGTTTACAGCATTTTCATTTGTTTATTTATTATATATTTACTTGAAGTATAAGAAAATCTAGATTTTTCACAAAATCATTATTTACTCTTCAATAGCTTAGCTTTACTCTTCATTTTAATGAAACCATCTTAAATCGAGGCAAGAGTACTCCCAGAATGCAAATAATTTGATTATTGTCTGTTTTAATTGTTATGAACAAATGACAATAACAAAAGCCACATAGTGTAATTTTTTTTGAAAAAAAAATTGATTTCAGATAAATATGCTTTAAATAATAGTGAGAGTGACTGTTAGTCACAATTTTTATGAAACATCAACCATTGTAAATGTAGTAAACAATTTTTTGCAAAAATTTCGACTTTATTTCTTCCTTCATTATCTGAAATTATGTAGATATACGGAAAAGTGATATATGTTTGATTATGTGTGTTCAAATAAACCAGTTGTTGATTTTTTAAACAAATTAAATAAATAAATATAGAATTTTGTCCTGGAATTTTTTTTTTTGCACTGGAACTGCTTCGAATGTTTGTGAGCGATTTGCAGTAACTGTTTCTAAATAATATTCACAATAAACAGTTGTTATTATTTAATCTAAAATATTACGATTTTTAGGTATTTAACGATATTGTAATTTTTATTGAAAAAAGTTTGTTCTTCTCTGGAAATAGTTTGAATTATCGTGAGTTATTGTCAGTAACAATTTCTATAGAACATTATACGCAATTTTTTTTCAAATTGTGGAATTTGTGCTTTGTCAATTTCGGATTTTCCTTTATCATTTTAATTGCTGCAGATATTGAAAAGAACATAGGTTCAATTATATTTGTAAAAATACAAATCCTAAACAAATGAAATAAGTAAACACAAAAATATGGCTTTTCGGCCTGCAAAATACTTTTTCTTGCACTGAACATGCTTCAAATTTTGGTGAGACAGATTTTCTGTCACTAATTCTATGTAAAAATTAACAATAGATCATTCTTATTATCTATTCTTGTAATTTTAAATGTCACGGATTTTTCATGTGTTTAAAAAAGCCATTTATTGATTGATTTTACCAGATCAAAAAATCGGTTACCGACGGCCAAAAGACACGCACAGCCTGCAATTTATATCCACTTGCCATGGCAGGCCGAAAACAAACTTTTTTCAATGAAAATTACAATAATGTTTAATACCTACTAATCGCAAATATTTTTAATTAAATGATAATAACTGTTTATTGTGAATTTTACATAGAAACAGATACTTCAAATCTTTCTCACAAACATTCGAAGCAGTTTCAGTGCAAAAAAAATTATTTTCCAGGACAAAATTTTATATTTACTTATTTAATTTGTTTACAAAATCAACAACTGTTGTATTTTAACACACATAATCGAACATATATCACTTTTCCGAATATCTACATTATTTCAGATAATGAAGGAAGAAACAAATTCTAATTTTTTGCAAAAAATTGTTTACAACATTTACAATTGTTGATGATTCATGAAAATTCTGATTAACAGTCATTCTCGCTATAATTTAAAGCATAATCATCCAAAAACAAATTTTTTTCAACAAAAATTACAGTATGTGACTGTTTGTTAATGTCATTCGTTTATAACAATTAAAGCAGACAATAATAAAAATTATTTGCATTCTGAGAATACTCTTGCGTCGATTTAAGATTATTTCATTAGATGCAAACAGCTATTGAAGAATAAATAATGATTTCGTGAAAAATTTCGATTTTCTCATACTTCAAGTAAAAATATCATGAATAAACAAATAAAAATTCTGTAGACCTTTTGAACGAAAAAAAACGCGTTTGCTCCCATGGCGCCGTGCATCTTGCATACTATCGTGTGCACTTCAACATTTCTATTATTACTGCCGATATTAACCGATTTTCATGAATCTTTTTTTTCACTTTCTTGAAATTATATGAATAAACTCTTTCTGCTAATTAAAACTGAATCACGCAATGCTTTCATCATTTCAGTTTTTGAACCGGCCTGCATCTCATATCAATGAAAGGGTGATTTGCTTCGGGTAATTCGACGCGCTGCCGAGTCTCCGCTCGAGCTCCGGGGAGTCTGCCTCGTAAATTTGAAGGGAGTCGATTGGCTAGGCCTCGAACATACACACTCAGCTAGTACTGAGTATTATTGCATTTTTTTGGTTTTTTTCTTTTTGTTTTTAACATAAAATATAAACATTTTTTCAAAAATCAGAGACTTCACAACAAAAGAGACGAATGTTTAGATGAGGAATGCAAAATATCTGACAAAAATATTCAGCTCTGCGGCAGGAAACTGGAATTCTGTTTTATAATTTTGATAAATCCTCTTAAGATTTCCATATAGGATTCCTTCTTCAAACTAATTCGTCAAAATGTCTGTCGTGTTTTTAGGTATCCCTCTTATTAACTAGGCCTTCATGACAATTTGCCCGCAGCCAGGGTACGTTTCCTTGCTAAAGGGTATTTACGAACTAATAAATCATTTGAGGATCTCTCCTCTATGCACTGTATCTTCCAATTTCATGATTATGAGGTGAAGCAAATAAATTTATATCCGGTAATGAAAAACTCTTCATTATTCTTTGAAAAGACCAATCCGCAAGCTCCCACTCAGCATCTACGTTCGAATTTCTCTATGGAAAATCTGCCTTTTTGTTTTCTTTGGAAGCAATTCATGAAGCAAAGATCCACAGGGATCTATCCTCGCCCCATCTCTAAATATTCCTAGCAATTCGAATCTGACCTGCATACTGTACTCCTCCCATCTTATTGATACAAGCGATTGCAGTACTATTATCAATTCTTAAAAGTAACTCGACCTGAGATAAATTATAAGAAAAATATTTTAACGCAAAAAAGCAACTTTTAATTCCAAGTAATTAATGTGCAGGTTTTTTTCTTCTTCAATCCAAAAACGACCTACACTTTCGCCCTCCAAAGACGCACCTACCCTATTTTTGAAGGATCTGACAAAATCTCTTTTATAAAGACTTCATTCGTTTGAGTACGTTTAACAAACAAGCCTCACGGTCTTCTCCTAAACATATAATATCATATAGATAAATCGTAGACAAAAAACCCTTGCTTTTTAAGTGCGGCATTACTGGCTTCAAAATGTTTGTAAAAACATACGGACTTATACATAGATCATACGGCAAAGATGTGAATTGGTATAGTATACCATCAAAAACGAATCTAAAACATTTCCTACTCACAGCATCTATAGGAACCAAAAGATAACCATCTTTTAGGTCTAAATTACACATGAAGGAGTTACGTTGCAATAGTCTAATTGCTGTTCTCAAGTGTTCTAACTTAAAATGCTCAGTATAAAGGAAACTGATAAACTCCTTTAAATTTAGAATTAATCTTTTTGGCCCGGAGGAACGTACCCTCGTGAAAATAAAAATAAACTTAATACCACTTTAAGATCAGTTTCAAACAGCGTTCGGTCTTTTCCTGGCCTGTACCCTTCAGCGTTTACCTGCACCATTTTTAGGGCATTGAAATTGACACCACTCTCTCTCTCTCTCTCTCTCTCTCTCTCTCTCTCTCTCTCTCTCTCTCTATCAGAAATAAGGATAGCTGTCCTTACCAACAGACTAGCTATAACTAAAAGTCCTAAAGAAGCTGGGCTAATTTATGAGCATTTATGAGATCTAGAGGCTTCAACTAGTTTCCGTTATATTTATGGATATTGAGGGTTTAAACTGCTGGCTGGGACTAAAGGACTGTGGTCTTCTGAGGACCAGAAAAGATCAGTTCAAGATCACTTTACGACAGGCATATACCTGCCTATACTGTACTCTTAAGTTGGTCTTTCTTTTCACGAAGGTAGGTTATCTGTCTTTCTCTCTCCTCAAGAAGCGTGAATGTAAAGGAATTAGACTAATCGAGACACTCGCATGTGGAAAATCGTCATTTGTTTTACACATGTAAGTGTCTTCGTTACTCTAATTTCTTTACATTCACGCTTCTTGAAGAGTGAGAAAAATAGATAACCTACGTACGCTGGGCCTGCTTGCGTATTAGCATCTGCTCCAGGACCTTCTGAAAATTTCTTCGATTTGAGTTCTTACTTCTTAAATCTCTTACAAATCTTTGCCATTCCCTCACTTCTATCAGAGAGTCTATCTCTCTTGTCTTCTTTCCCCATCAAAAAAAGATATATTAGAAAACTTATAAAAAAACTGTAGAATACGTGTATAAGCAATAACCAATTAAGCGAAAAAAAAGACGAAAAGCAACAAGAAAAATATGTGGTCACATCAAGCACAAAATACGATATGAGATAACAAACAACAGAGGGCGCGCAAGAATGGAGAATTTTTTCAAATGCAACTGTAAAACTGTGGTCAGATCAGCGAGAAGTAGCGGAACCACATTTTTAATCTTAAGCAGGAGGTCTGACATATAATAATATATAAAAGTTACTAATAATATATTTACTGTGTGTGTCAGTACTTCTAGGCAAAATATTTTTCCCAAGCTCGTTACAAAATATTAGATACTTTTTGTAAGAAATCAATTAAAAAATTGTACTGAAAATTTTTTAAACCTACCTATTAGTATCTAATATACATACGAAAATTACCGTTAAAACTGAGCACGGCACATATATTTCTTAGCTGGCTACGTTTCTCTCAGAGAAAAGGCTTGACCGAGAGTTTGTCAGAAATATCTAAGCGATTCCGTGGCTCTGTTCGATGGGTGTAAGTAAAACTATTTTATCATTTGGTGCTGACATTAGAAAGACGCGGACATTCATTTTTTACATTTTCTGGACAATATGAAAATTGAACATCTTCGACTTTTTAATGTCAGAACCAAATGATGGAATAGTCTTATTTGTACCCATCAAGTTGACTAATGCGTGAGCTAGATTTATGTTTCAAAACATGTTTTAGGTAAGTTAGGTAAGGTTCGATTCTTCAGCGGGAGAGACTTTTGAAAGCGTTTGAGCGTGCGATTTTATGTGTAAGTCACTGTGCGTGCAATTGTGTAATAATAATCGCAAATTAAGTACAGTTATCATATATAAAAGAATTATTTTATTTTCTAATCGGGCGAAATTTTACATCATCTTTGTTGTCGAAAGTTTCGAGATAATCTATTTATAAATCGTGTATAGCATGCGTACAGTGCATATACTTATATGCGTAGATAATGCGAAATGAGCAAAGTACTCTTCACGGAAGAAAGGCTTACTGCACGAATAGTAACTCTTACCCTCGAGAGTGGACGGTTACTACTATCCGTTCACGATGCAAAGGCCCCTCCAAAACAGCTGCACATTTTGGTAATTTACTCGTAAGAGAAAAATCGCACAAAAACACAAGTTATACCATGATAAAGCTTACTTTATTGCGCTTAACACAAGTCTCCATTTGTTCATGTAAAAAAATTAGTTTGGAAAATATCCTTAGCGAAAAGATGAAAACCGTAGTTTTTCGCGTCACTCTGTCCTTGCTTAACTTTCGATTTCGACATCTTTGAACTGAACAGTGTGAAAATGTTGAAAAAAAAATCATATAGATGCATTCATGTTTTGACTACGCATACGTGAAAATAAAACTGCAATATATTAATAACAATTAACGTAAAATGAATTTGAACATGACTATGCTATCCATCGTAATATACGTAGTAGAGAGTTGTATTTTGGCTTAAACTGCATAGAAAATTTCAACAAATGCAATCTAATAATAATTAGGAATGACAATCTTGAAACCTATTGATGATTAACAAATAATCCTGGAAGACCGATGAATGGTAGTGTGGGTGTGAGGACACAGCTGGATACAATAGCTGAAGGGTCTACTCATTGAAATACTACTATCCAACCGAGCAATTCACGCCTACCCCGAAAGGGAAACGGCTTAATGATATAATAATAATAATAATATTAGATTTTCAACTAACGCACTGGAAAAAACAAAGAGTGTCTACGATGATTTTTCTCTTTTTTTTAAATAAGTAGAAAAAATACACGCCCGCGATTTTTATTTTGTCTCATGCAATTTTTAAATTATAAAATTAATGTTAAAACCAAATTTTTGATAATTAATGAAAATTGATATCGTAAGTTCAGAATTAATACATCATATTTTGGTAAAATAAATAGACAAACAAACCGTTGCCTTTTTGTTAAAAAATACAAATTTTAGATGAAAAACACTAACGTACCGAAACAAAAATTGTTTTATTATTTCACTATATTCGAAAAAATCGACTTTTTCAATTTTTGTCATGGATTAAAATGTTTATTTATTCAATTCTAATGTAAAATGATGTAAATATTGCACTTTACACACTTGTTTTTAATACAAAATTCGCTTTTTTCTTGGGTTTTCAACAGTTCCAAATGTAATTTTCATCATTTTTCAACAGTTTAATTTTTAAAGGATAAATTTGAAACTGCTGAAAACTAAAAGTTGAACTTACAATAGTCCAAAATTAAATTAACCTTTTTCTTCCATTTTCAATTTTCTTCTACTTTAAATTGTTGAAAATTCAATCTTTTCGACTAAGAACAATAAAATAATTCAAAATTCTTGAAAGATTTTAAATATTTTTCAAATTATAACGATTTTTGTTTGAAAATACCAATTTTTGATTAAAATGACAATCTAACCAAAGAATGTTAAAAAATTATGAATCTACTTTGAAATCTAATAATTTTTTAATAAAAGTGTACATTTGTTACCAAAAACACTGACAAAATCTGAAATTGTTCAAGCTTGTAAATTTTATTATTTTAAACAAAAATCATTGGATTTAATTCTAATGATTTTTCTTTTAAAATACTGATTTCTGGTTAAACACACCAAAATGACTTGAATTTGTTAAAAACCGTAACTATTCTTTGAAATATAATCATTTTTTAATGCCAATAACTACCTACGAAGAACACTAACATAAAGTAAGAAAATCAATCCTTCCAAATGGTAAATCTTCTTGGGAATTTAATGATTCTCGATTAAAATAACCTATTTCATGTGAAAAACGTTAACATATCCCTAGACTGTTAAAAAATTGTAAATCTTATTTTAAATCTATATTGGAAAACGCTAGCTTAACCTAAATTTGTACAAAAAAATTATTAATCTTTTTTTAAATCTAATGATTTTTTTAAAAGTGTAAAAAACACTAACATAATCCGAAATTGTTCAAGCTTGTAAACTTTATTATTTCCAACAAAAATAGTTGGATTTAATTCTTATTATTATTCTCTATAAATACATATTTCAGCTTAAACATACCAATATTACCAATTTATTAATAATTCAATGTGAAAAACGTTAATATAATCTGAAACTGTTCGAAAATTGTAAATCTTCTTTAAAATCTGTATTGAAAGCTGCTAGCTTAATCCACATTGTAGAACATTTTTTTCAACTTTTTTGAAATCTAATGATTTTTTTACTAAAAATGCCGTCTTCTGATGTAAAACACCAAGGAGACAAATTTTTTTTCTACATTTTTGAATCTTCTTTGAAATCTGCATTGAAAACCGCTAGGTTAACCCACATTGTACATTTTTCAAACTTTTTAGAAATCTAACTTTTTTTTTACTAAAAACGCAGTCTTCTGGTGTAAAAAACCAACATAACAAAAACTTGTTAAAAAGTTTTGAATCTTCTTAGACATCTAATATAAAAACAAAAAATAATTACAAATTTAATTTCAATTTATGATTAAAAAATCCCATTTCCGGTGTACAGCGGAATAATCTAATAATTGTTGAATAATGATGTTGAATTTAATGTTTTGAAGAAACTGATGTTGAATAGTGGAAAATCAAAATTGTTGGAAATTAGGAATATTGATGATGTTTTTTGGGTTTTATGTTTAGAAATGCTAATTTCCGGTGAAAAAACGAACACAACCTAACATTTTTCTTCAAGTTAAGTCCTTGAAACTTGATGATTTCAGATTAAAATTATTTTTTGAAAATACTAATTTACAGCGAAAAACACTAACATAAAACATGTATAATATTTTCAATAATTTATCAGATAATTTGAACGTTTTAATCTAACCGTGCAAGAATATTAAAAAGCACAAAAGTTTCTATTTGTAAATTTAACTTTGAAAATTGAAAATATAAAAGAACTTCAAGTAATAAAAATCCAATTAGGTTCTCAACAACAATGATTGCGAGATTTTCGAGTTGTTTCGCTACACCACTTTTTTTAGATAGAAATAACCAACCTGTGACATTCTAAATATCGTTTGAGTAACGACATTCGGCCTGGACGGACCGTCCAAATCTTCGTCGTGCATCATCGCAACTTCTTAAAATAAATTTCTGAAAAAATAAATTACTTTTGAGACTCATAGCTTACAATTTTTAAAAGCATACTCATATTAATAATACAATTTAATAAAAAATATTATTTTTTGTATCGTGTAATGGAAATATGTACATATATATTTAAAAAAAGACATTAAGCATTCATAGTGAAACTAATTTTTAAAATATTTATTTTAAAAACAGCGTTAATTATGAGAATGCGTAGCGCAACATTTAAAAGTGAAACCGGCCTGAAAATTGTATTTGCATTTTCAATAATTAGAAAGCAAAGGCTAGGAAAATCTCTGCATTTAAAAAATTCAGAAAGCCTTTACTTATCTCTTTTGCTGGAGAAAAATATTCTAATAAAATGAAAATATAATTTGTATTTTATGCTCGAGCAATATATAAAATATTCATGAGTATTCGACCTTGACTAAGTAGGCTAATGATTTATTCTGTGCCGCACGTTTAACACAATTATTTGCTTACTCCGACGAGATCGAATTCTCATAAATAAGAAATACAAATATAAACAAGGAATAAGGCTGAGAGTATAAAATACATACAAATAAACTCTGATTTGTATTACTTGCATTCATTAAAAAGACATTATAATCATAAGATACGAGGAAAATGATAATTACAACTACAATACATGCAAAACTATGAAAAATTAGTTTAAAATTCAAGCCAAATGTAATTATCGAACAAAATTGAATTTCGAAAAAGGATGAAAATTGGAAATACACAAAATCTTTTCCTCGAAGTGGTAGAAAGCTAAGAACGCCTAACGTAGTTCGAAAATTAAAAAAAAACTATATGAAAAAAATGATGTGAAATAATACAATAACAGTTTGATAATTATACGTTATCCTCCGTATTCTTTCCTCATCAAAAAGCGCTATCTCACGTAAACTCGATAAGGAAATCAGAACAATTTAGATCCTAACCTAAAATTACTAAATAAACAAAGCCCTCAATCTTAGAACATCCACAATAAAGAATATTCTAAAATTGATCAAATTTAATCATAAAACATCCTTCTTAAAGAAAATAAGAGAAAAATGCTGAAATATTGATAAGAATGTTGGTATACACAATGGGTCTGAATTTTATAGTTAATTGATTAAATTTTGAGATTTCAGTCTAATTTTGAATTAATTACTCAAAAAGTCATAGACAGGATGGATTTACTAAGATTTAATTGTGTTTTTTTGCTTTCTCTACGAGGGAACGACCACGATACCTAACCTCATAAATATTGGAAATTTATATCAAGTTAAAATTGAAAGAACTATATTAAACATTAGAAATAGGATACTCACCTAAACTATTAGTCGCAACGATCGGAACCTGTACAATCGATTCACGAAGAATTAAAGTTTTTATAAAAATATATTACACGTCACAACATCGACGACATCCTCTTAAACTTGAGTAGATGGACTAGGAATGTGTCATTTCGGCACTTTACCTCAGCGATGTCAGCGGCATCTGTTGCCAAATTCCAAAACTAAATTAGATAAACCAATTTATCAGGGACAAGGTTGAAAAAGTAAAATCCTCATCTCTGGTAAAACATTTCTTGGATTTCCCCCACCCAACCTGAAATACCTAATCACATATAAACTGCGTAGGTAAAATACGTTAATTATTCTAAGCAATAATAATTTAATTTTAAAACAATAATTATTTTATTATGATTATTGATTTTTAATTTAATTTTTTAAATATAATTTTTCAATTTTATTCAAATTTATTTATTAATTATTATTAATTATTTTGAAACAATAATTTACGTGCCTTAATTTTTTTAATAAGGCATTTTCACTTCATGGTCAGCTAACTTCACTTCGTTAACTGCTGAGGGGGAAACAATGGATCAAATGCATGGGACGAAACTTTATTTTTGTAATATCTTCGTAATGAATCAAAATTATTATAATTTTATTATTTAATTAAATAGTTCTTCAAAAATATAAAATAATTTCCAAATATACTTATAGAAAAAATTAGGTTTTACGAAGATATTAGCGAAATAGGGCAAAAATGGACAGAATCCGTTATGCATTTGGTCCATTGTTTTCTCCCTTAGCACTCAACGAAGTGAAGGTAGCTGGGGGTTGAAGTGAAAATACCTAAAATACCTTTACCTTTTCATCTCGAGGGCCCCTTGACACGATTATAGTTCCGCAAGTTGCGGACTTGGGCAAGTCATGAGTCATGAGTAGTGAAAATGTTACGTGTTACGTCCTGAGTTCGCTGGTGTCGATAGTACTCCTCTGACTCCGACGGTGATTGGACGGAAGAAACGTGTAGTTTGTTGCTGGCTTTGATTGGCTTGAAAGCCAAAACCGCGAAAGTTAGCTCAAGGAGATTCAAATTATTAACATGAATTATTTAAATCTGGAAAATTATGGGTGAAATATTCGTTTGATTTCAACACCAGTTTCCTTGAAAAAGTACAATTACAAATTCTTCACAATGATGACAATATTTGCACGTCGGTAATTTTGCTGAGTCCAACGTGGACTTGATAACTTCCGAGGAGTAATGCGATCATATAAAAAGTTGCGACATAAATCTAACGTTTTCCGTGCTCGCACCTATATTTATAACCTTCGGTTCGGGCGGTCCTAGAAGGGCCTTACGCATAATGACGACATTTTCGCCCAATTACAATTTAGATGTCGACATCATCTACCAATAAGATTAATGCAGGATTTCACCCTCGGAGACATATAGTAGTATTGAAACCAGTTTGAACCTATTCAAGATTGCACAGTCTGAATCATCCTTACTAGTTCTATTTTACCCCGAATTCTAGGCGCTTGCTTGGTGAACGGAAGTCGTTAATTTAGACAATTTCGGGTTTTTCTTATTTTCTAGTCAACATCACTCATGTCGATCCTATTCATTAGCTTCTAGATGGAAAGAGAGCGGAATATGTAATTATTGCACAATGTGAAATAACAATTGCTACAAATTGTGCAACTACTATTTTATTCTAGCTTTAGACAATACGTAAATTTAATTAACTTATTCAACACAATTTATGATTTTCAATATTTATTATAATTAATCATTATATTTTATAAACCTCTAGAAAGAGTTTAGGAAGATTCTTTCAATTTTTCATTTTAAAACATTCTTTCTATTGAATTTGAATTTAGCTTTATGGCCAGCGCACAGATAGCGTTGTTCGACTTCTGATGTAATGAGCAGATATAATTCGCATTCATGCAGCTGCGAACAGCACCATCGGTGACATAAAATACGCGGTTTTATGATTTGAAATAACTAAGGGTGCAGTCCCATGGATGCAGATTAGTAGAATAGTGGAACAGTTTTTACCAATGAGGTGCCTACACAAGCTCTAGCAGTCACATCATTGATCCAAACTGTTCCACTATTCTACTAATCTACCTCCATGGCAGGGATGTGCTGTTACGCGTAACTGGAGGTTTTTGACGTAAAATACTTAAGTGAAGTATTTTACGTCGAAAACAGGTAAAATGCCTAGTGAATTACGTGCCAAGATAGCGGATCTGCAGAACTGTGCATAACCTCACTTTTTTTAATTTCTTGTATCGGCTTTCGTAAGAGTTTGTTTTTAATGCCTATATTCTTAATTAAAAAATAATAATGTCAACTAAAGCAAAACAGAAGCAAAAACACTCCAGGCTTCCATAGATTCCATTCAGGACGTGCATTTACGCATAACTGGAAGTTTTTTACGTACAATACCTGAAGGAGGTATTTTACGTAAAATACCTCAAATATATCAAATACATATAGAAAACTTCTGATTGGCTGTCTGACTCAAGTTTTTTATTTCCCGCCTCAGAGGTGGCGCCCTCATATATAGAATAAGATGTAATTTTGTGATAGGGTGCAAAATTTGGAAACTAAAATTCTATCGCGCATGACTAAAGATAGCGGATTTAGCGGGAGAATTCAAATTATTTTGCTGTTTAACGTAATATTATGGCAGAATAAAGTTATATAAATGTTATAAGATGGCAACAAAGTAAGACATTTTCAATCAAAAGCAATACCTCTCTCTGTCTTGAAGCAAAATAAATACTATACTTAGGAATAGATGCAAGGTTAGGTCATCGCTATTTTAGACCAAAAGATGAGTCATTGTACTATTTTCAGTATTCTCAATGACATTATGGCGCCAACGAGACTTATGTAAAACGCAATAAGTAAGGACTTTAGACAATCACTGTTCATAAATGTCAATCATCGAATGACTCATTTTGCGACTTATATCTAGTAGGTGGAGCCACATGACCTACTTTCTAATTGGTAAAATGGACATAAAACTCTATGAGGTCTGCAATTTGATTGGCTGGGGGCCTAGAGTAGGGTAATTACTCCGCCCAAAAAGTAGTTGATAAAAAGGTGCGCACAGCAGAAAAGTCAGATTTTTGTATCTCGGAACCGTAATTATTACTTAAACCTGCGACAGTAAATTTGACAAATTGGACTTAGATTCATTTTGAGACTATGTGATTAGATCAAATCCGAAAATAGAAATATTAAGTTGTTAAACGCCAAGCGCGTCGCCGCGTTCGGCTCTTGCTGATTTTTATAAATTCTAGAATTAATTGCGAACTGCAAATTGTTAAACAACTAACTAAATTGTGTATAGTTCCTAATGGATTAAGTGCATATAGTGCAAAACAATTAAAGATTTATAACTTAATCTTAACGTGTCAAAGAAAATACTTATGAAGTGACCAGTTCAAATTGTGTTTTGATTTCAAAATCTTATTTGTTCTCCCGGTTATGGTTTCAACCATTCAACCGTAGAGGGAAGATAGGTATAGAGGCGACAATGCCCAACAAGCTTAGAAGATAGGCGCGGAGAATGAGTCGTCGGGAGTAGGGCTTAGTTTGGGAACCAGCGATGCGCGGCGCTAGTATCGCGAACCAATCATGGACCAGTGCTTCACCGATAGAAAGTGTGCTTAATGTGAGTAAGTAGCATGAGCCAAGAATGCGTAGTTATGTGAGCCAGAAGACAGGATAAGCGTGACGAATGAAAGAAATTGTTACTTGCTAGTTTTTCTTCGTAACCAAAAACTGCTGCTAAATCTCGTCGATTTTGAATATTTGCCAAATATGCATTTCATTAGAAATGAATTTTTAAATGTAAAGAATAGTATATTAATTATTTATTATTAAAAAAAGAGATCTCTGGTTTTTACAGAGAATGTTTGATAATATTTCGAATAGTTTCTGATAATAATTATGAGTAACAATTCTGAAGATTTTGTTATAATATATCACTAATAGCATAATACTTTCATAAGCGTATCAAAAAACTTTTATTTATTTATAAATTAACTGCATATGAATATTAGGGGTGCTCAAACAAAAGCAAGTCTGAATCTCAACGTGCATTTTCGATTTTTATGTTCCTGCTTGTGGGTTAAAAATGAACCACGTGAAAGGAGAAATATAAATTGGTCTGTTTTTATAGAAAAAATAATTTTTCTCGAAAGAGGCAGATCATAACGCAAAATTACGCAGAATTATCTACCCCGCTTATTAAGAAGTCTTTAGGTATGCATAATTTATAAAGAAACTGAGGCTCCAAAAATACTCTTCTTAATAAGCCGGATCTTTTATATTCTGCATAATTTTCCAGTATGAGCTGTTAAAAAAAAACTTTTTTTTGTTAAAAATAGCAGAAAATGTTTTTTTTTTTTTTTAAGAGTCATAACTCTTGACCTATCAAGGCTGGAAGATTTTTTTACGTCTATTTACCCACAAAACGAAGTATTTTGAAAGAACTGAACACGAGTAATTTTGTCCGAATAATATGTCAAAAGTGGTCAACTTTGGGAGGCCATAAGTTATGACCCATTGGGGTTCAGTCATTGCTTTTTTTTAGAATTACTCGAAATTGCGCATACTTTCATTAAAATCTAGAATATTTTTTCGTAAAATTGACAGGTTCTAAAGTACAGATATTAACTTCAGAATAAGGTTTTTAGTCTCCTTTTTGAAAAAAATCGTGGTTCTTTAGAAGTTTAGAGGCTCATAACTCTGCGCCTAATACTGGAAGAAGGTTATTTTTTTTTTTAACTTTTTGAGAGTTTTTCTCAAGTTTACGAAAGCAGTCTACGTAAACATGATTTTCGGAAAATTGTTCAAAAATATTTTTGGGACACATCGTAGTCATTTTTGGAAAATTTAAAATTCTCGTCAGGACCCCTCAATGAAACGCTACAGCAAAAAAACGCGCTTAACATATCTAACGCGGTGAAAAATTACCAGAAGCCTGGAATAAAGGACGAAAGTTTTTTAGACTGAAAGTTATTATTTTTAATGGTAATGTTGATACACTGCAATTGGCCTTTCTATATGCAGGGTGCTTCAAACCTTCCTTGCCACTCTGCAATAGCAAATTTTAGATTATAAAATAAACGGGAGAGTTGTTAATAAATTTTCCCTTTATATAAATCTCTGTAACAATTTCAGAACTATGCAGGTATAAAAATGGAATGTGCGTTATTTTCAATACTTTTCACGTATAAATTATGTGTAAGGCATTTAATATTTATGAAGTAGATCGTTATATGTTGTAGTATATATTTTTCTATTCAGGGATGGTGTATAAATTACGTGAAAAAAATAATAACGTCACAACAATCATCAATCGGAAAATACCCTAATGGGGCCTTATAACCTGTCTAATTTTTTCCCCTTACATTGACAATGTAATAATTGTAAGAACAACCCTTACTCTTGGAGAACATTCTTCTCTCTACGTGTAGGTTAATTAATATCAATTGTGTCGAATAAATACGTTCAAATTATACAAATAATATCCAAATTAATTATTTTGTTATTCAATATTATAATATTTTGTTATTGTTATACTTTTAATAAACCCAGGGGCGTTGGCCACCGGGTTTCAAGAAATGGGAATGTTCAAATTCACAAACTACATTTTTTAAATATAGGCTTCTGTATAATAACAAGGCAGATTCTATTTACAAATCTTATGTTCTGAAATTATTTCTGGGAATAAAAATTAAAAACTGAAAAAACATTTTTTTTTCTTATAATATTCTACAAGTTATTAAAATATAAATCATCGTAACTCGTACAAATATTACTGAAACTGATTGAAATTGAGTACGCATATAAAGCATACTCGGCGAATTCCTGCAAAATGACAAAAAGTTGAAAATGACCATTTGTTTAATAATATGTACCTACTATTATACTTATTCACGTCGCGTAGAGCTTCGCGTACAGTAGGCACGTTTAATTATAATACAGTTATTATATAGCTATTATATATTATTATACATTGTATATTACATATTATGTATTCTACAATAACATTGAAATATTATGTATATTATACTTACTATAGTTTTTGTAAGAAATTAATATTGAAACTTGAACATTATGTATACGAATTTTGTGATGAAATATTCATAAATATATGGATTTCAATTTTTAAAAAATCGTTTCTTTTCTTTATTTGTTGATTAACTTCTCGTTAGTAATTCTAATTCACATATAACTCCTTTGTATAAACGTAATGATATGGTCTTATTAACTTCAAAATAGTATTTTACTGCTTTTTAATATTTCAAATAGGTTTTTCCAGGCAAAAAAAATCCGTTCAGGGAAATATTTTAATTGTATCAAAAATGGTTCCCCAGAAGCATTCAAAACAATCTCCTATTCATAACTTTGGAATACGTGAAAATAGCATTTAACTTTTTCAAAGGCCACCGTGATATTGTAATAATAATCACTATTGTAATTAATCATTCTAATAAAGAATTATTCGTCTGGGAGAATCAAAAAATTTCTAATAGAGGCGTTCAAAAAAAAAATTCTTTTGTTTTTCAATTTTAACTTAAAATATTAAAATACAAAGTTTCAAATCAAAAATGTATCGCTCGATATTTCCATTCACGAAAATATTGGACGAAAATGTATAGCCAGAATATAGTTCGGAAATACCAGTCCAGACATAAGGGTTCTCATTTTTTTGCAGTTCGACTCATGTACACGGCACACTCTCTTCACTTACCCTACTCGCACACATTAATCATAAAGCACTGGTTCGTGGCACTAGCGCCACGCGTGGCTGGTTCCCGAACTAAGCCTAACTAAGCCTTCCCCTGCCGTCTCGCTCCCCTTAGCGTGCTGCAAGCTGCCCGCTGCATTGTCGCCTCTATACCTATCTTCCTTCTATGATACAATGCAATGGTGTAGCCGTTGCACGAACGTGTTTAGCAAGCAGCGCTCCCATGCTACGAGATAGCGGCTCGCCCACGAACTGACGTACTGACTTACCGAAAACCGTTCACTAGTATGGGAGTTTTGTTATTTATTTGCAAGTGGTTATTGACGTAGTTTTTTCGTGTTAAAAAATGGATGACTTTTTTATAAAGTACGATTTCGAGCATTTGAGGCATCTTTTCGAATTTAAATACTTCATAAAATATATACGCCTGCCGTTAAAATATGTGCACATAACCTATAAATTGCAAAGAGTTTAACATTCATTATTGTATCGTGACGCACGACAACTTTCATGGAAATTCCCATTTCATACATTACTTTTTTCAAAATAAACATAATATTCTATTTATATTTAATATTAATTCAAAAATTAAGAGCGCAGATTGACTTCCGAAGTGATCTGCGCTGGCTGCAGCCTAGCCGATTGCTTTCCCTTTTATTGGGCAAATTTTGTCCCACACGCGGAAGACAATTTCGACGCACGTTTGAGGCATTCGTTCGCCCGAATGTGACACAGCATTTGCACCACACGCGCGGTGGTGCTGCTCTACTACTGCTAGTGCAGCCGCTTACCCAAACTTCTTTCCGTGTAGAATTCTGCCTTAATAAAGTCTTCTGCGACTTGGATCTCGAGAACCGTGGATTGGGTGAATTATTTTTAGCCTTCTATAACGCAGTATGTAGCACTTTCAATTGCTCATCTATTCCATCTGAAAATTTAGTCTGTTTGGCAGGAGTTTCGTCCAAAGATGTTGTTAATAGATTAATTGGAGTTTTGATCAGCCTGCTGCAATTTGCGAATTTCGTCGGTTTTTTTAGATTTTTCTCTGCTATCTTTTTGCTACATGTTTCTGAACTGAAATACAATGAGAGAGTTAAACAAAAATCATTGGAAAAGAATGTTTAAAAACCATAATATTCATGAAAGCAGCTTAGCAACTTTTATTCTGTAATAAAATATACAAAAACCTATATAAAGAAACGTACAAACTTAGTTCTGATGCAATTAAATGAAATTATACAACATAACAAGGCTATACATACTGCAGAAGACATGAATAGAAATATTTCCTTCCATTCAATACATACATGTTTATTTTGGTCCTTTAAATAAGGAGCAATCTTCAGTGATGTCAGATCAAATGATTTCTAGTATATATTAACATTTTCAGCAGGCAACTTCAACTTCAAGGTTCCAATAAGGAGACACATATCCACTCGTTTTCAACCACACGTTCTTCCTCTCCTTCTACATCACTTCGTTTTGGCATCATGTACATTTTTCTTTTCACATCGGTCAATGGAACTGCTTTAAGTGTATGTTGTAGGTTTCGACGAAGATAGACTTTTGCAAAGTCTGACGTTACACCAACGTTATAGATTTCAGTGGTAGATCGTAACTGTCGAACAATCAAGTTGACCTGCCTTCCTGTTTGAATGATGTTTTTTATGAAGCATATTTTAGAATCTCTGAGAAGGCAGCAACTGTCACGCAACGCAATTGCAAATACACATTTACCAATTTCCGATTTCTTAAATTGTTGGCGAAGATGGACTGGAATATCTTCTGGAAGTGGTCCTTCTGCATAGCTTTGTGAGATGCAACTATGAATGTTGGTGTCCAAAGTTATCAAAGCGTAATCGTCCTTTTCAGCTAATTTTTGGTATACTTGCGCAAGTTTAACTCCCGGTTTTCTAATACATTTTCATTTCTGGCATATTATTCTCATAGCAAAATGCACTGAATGTTTCCAAAGGACCCAGCACTTCGACATCGTCCACTGAGTGCAAAAGAGCATGCACATTGTATGAAAGAAACTGCTCTCCATACAGTTGTTCACTTAGAGTCACATAAGTTTCCAGAACCTGTTGACAGTAGGCATGAATATATCGTGGAGTGTCTTCCGAAATGAGAAGACGCATGACGCGTAGAATCATCAGATGACGATAATGATCTTCATGGAAAGCATTCTTAACAACAGCCTGTGCAGTGTACAATAAAAATTGCCAGAACTCAGTGGCTTCAAAATTATGGAACAGGGTAATTTCTTTTCGACGGCAACGATTGAATTCTGATGGGCAGCAGGACTGAAGCATTATCATTCTTGAATTCAAAATCTGCAGTTTCCTCAAATTCAACCTTTGAAATCCAAATTTTCCTTCCACATGTGCAGAAATGACTTTTCTAACATTTCCCAACCAAACAGAATGCATAGCTTCGAATGGAACACGTGTAATTATTTCCAACAGAGGAGATAGAGGACTTCTGCCTTTGTGATGATCATCATTGATGACATTCTGGTAATCATCGTCCGTTCTAAGTTCATGCCTGATGCCTGGGAAGACCATTGCCCCGCCAACGCCCGCAACTGTACATCGGTGACCTTCTTCTTTACACTTAGAACAGGTATGTGCCGCAGTGTGGCCATAGTGATTTGAAACGAATGCTCTTGCAGGTGCATCGGCAATGAAGCATCGTATTATTAAAGGAAGTCGTCGATTCCTCATTGAAATTCTACCTTCTTCACGTAGTTGTGTAATTTCTTGAACGAATTGTTCATAAAATTCGAAGGGATTGGATGGTTTATGTCTTCCTTGAAATATGCTTGCTATCATATGTCTTTCATCTAAAATATTGAGTATTCTATATTGGTGTGGTCAGAATTGATCGAGACCTTCATCCACTTAAGCACAATCTGTACTAAAGTCGGCGATGATATTTTCTGGCAACATATTTACAGGAAGACTTTCCAATTTCTTCAAGATAGTCTTTTTAAAACTAATATGCAGATATTCACCACCTGCTATTTGCTGAACTCTAGTACTAGCAACAATAGTGGGGGTGCCGAATACAGTTCGCAAGTCCTTGAGTAAGAAAATCAAATTAAAAGGAAACCGTCTTAATGTTTAGAGTAATACGTTTCGTTGGCTGTGTTAAGGGGCATGTTGGATATCTTCAAAAGAAAAAACGTCAAATGGTACTCCTTGCAATACTTCTGGTTCATCCGAGGTAGAATAATCACAGTCAGGTTTGGCATCATGCCTACTTTCACGAACAGTTGACAATCGTCTCCTCTTGAGTCTGGAACTAAGTTCCGAAAAAAAATTGAATTTCTCAGACATCTCGCTATGGTTCCTTTTTGTGCTGTGCTATGATTCCTGATAAGAGTTAATTAAGGCATTATCGAAAATCGAAAATTTTTCTTCTGTCGAAAAAAAAGATCGTAATTTTTATTCGAATTGAATCAATGAAAGATCATTTTGTTCATTTCATTGAGGATCATACATGGTTAGGTAGTTAAATTTTTGAAACTGAATTAAAAATATTGTTGAAATCGGGATGAACGCTTTAAATTTCGACCCATTTTATATGGAACAAAAAATTACAAATTTAATACAAAATTTATGTTAATATCAGCATTTTTTCAAAATGCGCAAAAAACACGTCTTTTGTATTTAGTTTGTAGCACATTTTTCCGACAAAAAATTGAAAGTGTTGTGCCAGGAATTTTTCCTATAGGATTAAAAGAAACATGCTATCATTTTGTTATTTAACAAAAAAAATGTATATATAAACTACAAATCATTAATCATGTGATAATTCGATCGGATATAATCATTTAGGATCAGGAAGAATCGGATAGAACACATATCAAAACAGAAAGCTATAAAGGCAAATCTTATTTCTTATTTTTATTTGCAATGGGATAGGACCGAATTGGATACAAAAGGAGAGAAAGTTGTGATGGGGGCAAAGGGGAAATTTGAACAACTTAATTAACGACTTAATATTCTATGTAAACTTTTTCTTATGCGCTAATTTTTTAATAATAATAATCCCACGCGATAAACTAAAAAAGCTTGGCTTCAAAAATTGTTTCACAATTTTTAAATAGAACAGGTTGAACAATTAATTGTTGTTTGGGAGTTGACCCAGAAACCGATTCCCTGAGAATGGCAATTAAATCCGAACTCAAGAGAAACAAATATCAAGGTGTATGGCCTAATGTCTCTGTTAAATTTTTCAGAAGAATCCTCACTCTCATTTACTTTCTCTTTCTTAGTCTTTTTTATACTACTTTTGGGACCAACATGTTTCGAGACCACTTTATTTCTCCTCATCAAAGTATAATTTTATAAGATCCTGCGAACACATATTGCTATCTTATGCTTAATATTAGTGATGTATGTGCATATGATACTGAAGCTTCTTATCGTACTGTTATTTACATTATTTGTCATTTTTTATTTTTGGATGAATTTTTAACTTTTAGTTTTCGGTATAAGTGTTAATCCTTTATATTTCTGAAATCTTTTATGCACTTTAATACTTTTTTTAATGGCCAATGAAACGAACATTAACATACAATAATTTCAGATGTTTCCTGTAAAGATTCGATAAGACTATCGAACGTAACGAGTAACGAGTAACGCATCGAACTAGCGAGGAACGTGCGAGGCACGTTACTCGCAGCGCGTGCGAGGTATGCGTGCTTAGGTATGCGTGCTGCGAGGCATATGCGACGCATTTTGTGAGGGGCATGTAGGTGCAAGGAATATGCGCCGCACTTCGTGATGGGCATGGTGTGCGGCGCACATGCGTCCCACTTTGTGAGAGACATTATTTATAGATGATACATAGAAGGAAAAAGCACATTTTTCAATAATAATAATAATAATAATAATAATGTGGCGTAGCGATGTGGCGACTCCATCGCCCGAGAGCTACGGCTCTTGCAGTCAGCCACGTTGCATTGGGCTAACTCCCCAACGCAAAGAACTATGCGGTTACGTCACCAGTATTATGCAGTGCCACCTAAAATAGGCCTCTCTCGGATGGAGGCCATGGTTCAGTTGGGAGTGACAATAGGACCGAACCGAGGATATTATCGAATTGGAACATTCCTGAATGAAAAAATTCCTAACATTGTATAATGTTACCGAATTGGAAAATTCCAAGTTAATAAAATTTTCGTATATTAAAATTTTCGAATAATAAAATTCCCGAAAAATAAAATTTCTGAAGTATAAAATTTCCGCATTGGAAAATTCCCGAATGATGAAATTCCTGACATTTTATATTATTACCGAATTGGAAAATTCCCGGATAACAAAATTCTCGAATATAAAAATTCCCGAATAATGAAATTCCTGACATTTTATATTATTCCCGAACCGGAAAATTCCAAGATAATACAATTTTCGATTATACAAATTTCCGAATAATAAAATTCCCGAATTGAAAAATTCCCAAATACTAAAATTCCTGAATTATAAAATTTCGGAATAATGAAATTCCCGGACAGATTATAATATTACCGAATTGGAAAATTCCCGGATAATAAAATTCCCGAACAGTTTATAATATTATCGAATTGGAACATTCCTGAATGAAAAAATTCCTAACATTGTATAATGTTACCGAATTGGAAAATTCCAAGATAATAAAATTCTCGTATATAAAAATTTTCGAATAATAAAATTCCCGAAAAATAAAATTCCTGAAGTATAAAATTTCCGCATTGGAAAATTCCCGAATGATGAAATTCCTGACATTTTATAGTATTGCCGAATTAAAAAATTTCAAGACAATACAATTCTGGAATACAAAAACTCCTTATAATAAAATTCCCGAATTGGAAAATTCCTGAATTGAAAAATTCCGGAATAATGAAATTCCCGAACACTTTATATTATTACCGAATTGGAAAATTCCCGGATGATAAAATTCTCGAATATAAAAATTTCCAAATGATAAAATTCCCGAAAAATAAAATCCCTGAGATATAAAATTTCCGCATTGGAAAATTCCCGAACAGTTTATAACATTACCGAATAGTACATTCCCAAACAGTTTATAATATTACCAAATTGGAGAATTCCCGAATGATGAAATTCCTGAAATTTTATAGTATTGCCGAATTGGAAAATTCCAAGATAATAAGATACTAGTATATAAAAATTTTCGAATAATAAAATTTCCGAATTGGAATATTCCGGAATAATAAAATTCCTGAATACTTTATAATATTACCGAATTGAAAAATTCCCGATTAATAAACTTCCCGAATTGGAGAATTCACAAGTACTAAAATTCAAGAATTAAAAAATTCCGTAATAATGAAATTCTCGAACTCTTTATAATATTACCGAATTGCAAAATTCCCTGATAATGAAATTTCTTAATTGGAAAATTCCCGAATAATAAAATTCCTGGATTAGAAAGTTCCCGAACAGTTTATAATATTACCGAATTGAAAAATTCCCGAATGATGAAATTCCTGACATTTTATAGTATTACCGAATTGGAAAATTCCCGAATAATAAAATTCCCGAATTGGGAAATTCACAAACACTAAAATTCCTAAATTAAAAAACGCCAGAATAATGAAATTCCCGAAAAGTTTATAATATTACTGAACTAGAAAATTTCCGAACAGTAAAATTTCCGAATTGGGAAATTCGCGAATAATAAAATTCCCGAACAGTTTATAATATTACCGAATTGAAAAATTCCAAGATAATAAGATTCTCGAATATAAAAATTTCCGAAAAATAAAATTCCTGAATTAGGGAATTCCCAAATACTAAACTTCCTGAATTAAAAAATTCCCAAGCACTTTATAATATTACCGAATTGGAAAATTCCCGGAAATTAAATTTCTGAATGGGAAAATTCCCAAATAAAGAAATTCCTAACATTGTATAACGTTACCGAATTAGAAAATTCCAAGATTATAAAATCTCGAATATAAAAATTTCCGAATAATAAAATTTCTGAATTGGAAAATTCCCGAATAAATAAAATTCGTGAAATATAAAATTCCCGCATTGGAGAATTCCCCAACAGTTTATAACATTGCCGAATTGGAAAATTCCCGTTTAATAAAATTTCCGAATTGGAGAATTTCTTAATAATAACATTCACGAAAATTTTATAATGTTACCGAATTGAAAAATTCCAGAATGATGAAATTCCTGACATTTTATAATATCACTGAATTGGAAAATTCCAAGATAATAAGATTCTCGAATATAAAAATTTCCGAATAATAAAATTGCCGAATCAGAAAATTCCCAATTACTAAAATTCCTGAAATAAAAAATTCCGGAATAATGAAATTCCCGAACATTTCATAATATTACTGAATTTGAAAATTCCCGGGTAATGAAATTTCTGAATTGGAAAATTACTGAACAATAATAATTCCCATATTGGAAAATTCCCGAACAATAAAATTCCCGAACAGTTTATAATATGACCGTATTGGAAAATTCCCGAATGAAAAAATTCCTAACATTTTATAGTATTGTCGAATTGTAAAATTCCAAGACAATACAATTCTCGAATATAAAAATTCCAAATAATAAAATTCCAGAATTGGAAAATTCCTTAATTGAAAAATTCTGGAATAATGAAATTCCCGAACACTTTATATTATTACCGAATTGGAAAATTCCCGGATAATAAAATTCTCGAATATACAAATTTCCGAATAAAAAAATTTTCGAATGATAAAATTCCCGAATTGAAAAATTCTCAAATACTAAAATTCCTGAATTAAAATATTTCAAAATAATGAAATTCCCGGGCAGTTTATAATATTACCGAATTGGAAAATTTCCGGATAATAAAATTTCTGAATTGGAAAATTCCTGAATAACGAAATTCCCGAACAGTTGATAATATTACTGAATTGGAAAGTTCCCGAATGAAGAAATTCCTAGCATTGTATAATGTTACCGAATTGTAAAATTCCAAGATAATAAAATTCTCGAATATAAAAATTTCCGAATAATAAAATTTCCAAATAATAAAATTTCCGAATAATAAAGTTTCCGAACGGGAAAATTCCCAGAAAATAAAATTCTCAAATATAAAAATTTCCGAATAATAAAATTCCCGAACTGGAAAATTCCCAAATACTAAAATTCCTGAATTAAAATTTCCGGAATAATGAAATTCCCGAATACTTTATAATATTCCCGACTTTGGAAATTCGCGAATGACGAAATTCCTGACATTTTATAATATCACAGAGTTGGAAAATTCCAAGATAATAAGATTGTCGAATATACAAATTTCCGAATAATAAAATTCCCGAATTAGAAAATTCCCAAGTACTAAAATTCCTGAAATAAAAAATTCCCGAATACTTCATAATATTACCAAATTTGAAAATTCCCGAATGAAGAAATTGCTAACATTCTATATTCTTACCGTATTGGAAACTTCCGAAATAATAAAATTCTCGAATACAAAAATTCCGAATAATAAAATTCTCGAATATAAAAATTCCGAATAATAAAATTCCCGAACTGAAAAATTCCCAAATACTAAAATTCCTGAATTCAAAAATTTCGGAATAATGAAATTCCCGAACAGTTTATAATATTACCGAATTGGACAATTTTCGAACAATTTTTTCCACCTCGAAAATTACTGCGTGTCTTTGTGTTATGTCTCATATATGAGGAGCAGAGTTCCACTGATCCAAATTCGAATTCAAGTTTATCTGTACCACACAAGCGATTCTGTGAATTCTTGAAATGAGAGAAAGAAAAGAGAGAAAGAAAAAAAAGAAAGAAAAGGAAAAGAAAAGCCTAGACTCGTGGACCGCAGACGATCTTCTGCAGCAGGGACTGGCTGCATAAATTAACCTTGCTCGGCAAAGTATCTTGAGTAACGCGGGCACTCGGTAATTGCCCGTCGTGGGTCCCTGGCGCCCCTCGGCGCTTGTTAACCTCAGACACGTTTGGACAGCCAGGCGTGAATCTTACAGCCCGGCTCTTTGACGAAGACAAAACTAATTCGAGAAAAAAAATTACATACTCCATCCCCAAATTTCTTCACGTCCTTTCTCTTTCATTTAGCCATTTAGGGTTAAGTATGCATCAATCGTTCCCAAGAGCGGATCCAGAACATTTTTCGGAGGGGCGATTGTCCATTTTCTTCAACGAATTGTTTCTTCAAAATTCACATTTCCGGGCTGCAAATTCAACTGCTTTGCAGAAAAATAGGGATGACTGAATAATCACGACAAATAAAATTCAAGACACCGTAAATTTCTCGAATTGGAAAATTCCAAGATAATAAAATTCTCGAATATAAAATTTTCCGAATAACGAAATTCCCGAACATTTGATGATATTACCGAATTGGAAAATTCCCGGATAATAAAATTTCTGAATTGGAAATTCCCGAATAATAAAATTCCTCAATTATAAAATTTCCAAATTGGAATTGGAAAACTCCTGAAAAATAAAATTCCCGAATTGGGGAATTCCCGATAAGTTTATAATATTACCGAATTGGAAAATACGGGAATGATGAAATTCCTGACATTTTATAATATTACCGAATTGGAAAATTTCTTAAGAATAGAATTTCCGAATTGGAAAATTCCCGAAAAATAAAATTCCTGAATTATAAAATTCCTGAGTTCAAAAATTTTCGAATTGGAAAATTCCCAGACAGTTTATAATATTGCCGAATTGGAAAATTCCCGAATAATGAAATTCCTGACATTTTATAGTATTGCAGAATTGGAAAATTCCAGGATAATAAGATTCTCGAAAAGGAAAATTTTTGAATAATAAAATTCCCGAATTGGAAAATTCCAAAATAGTAAAGCTCCTGAATTACAAAATTCCGGAATAATGAAATTCCCGAACAGTTTATAATATTCCCGAATTAGAAAATTCCTGAATTATGTAATTCCCAATAAGTTTATAATATTACCGAATTGGAAAATTTCCTAAGAATAGAATTTCCGAATTGGAAAAATCCCGAAAAATAAAATTCCTGAATTATAAAATTCCCGAATTGGAAAATTCCCGAATGATAAAATTCCTGAAATTTTATAGTATTGCAGAATTGCAAAATTCCAAGATAATAAAATTCTCGAAAATAAAAATTTTTGAATAATAAAAATTCCCGAATTGGAAAATTCCAAAATACTCAAGCTCCTGAATTAAAAAATTCCGGAATAATGAAATTCCCGAACAGTTTATAATATTCCCGAATTGGAAAATTCCTAAATTAAAAAAAAATCCTGAATTATGAAATTCCCGAACAGTTTATAATATTACCAAATTGGGAAATTCCCGAATGATGAAATTCCTGACATTTTTTAATATTGCCGAGTTGAAAAATATCCGAATAATAAAATTTCCGAATTCGGAAATTCGCAAATAATAAAATGCCTGAATTATAAAATTCCCGAATTGGGAAATTCCCGATAAGTTTATAATATTACTGAATTGAAAAATTTCTGAAAAATATAATTTCCGAATTGGAAAATTCCCGAAAAATAAAATTCCCAAATGAAATTCCTGAATTCAAAAATTGCCGAATTGGAAATTTCCCAGACAGTTTATAATATTACCGAATTGGAAAATTTCCGAACAATCAAATTTGCGAATTGGAAAATTCCCGAATAATGAAAATCCTGACATTTTATAGTATTGCCGAATTGGAAAATTCCAAGATAATAAGATTGTCGAATATGAAAATTTCTGAATACTAAAATTCCCGAATTGGAAAATTCCAAAATACTAACACTCCTTAATTAAAAAATTCCAGAATAATGAAATTCCCGAACAGTTTATAATATTCCCGAATCGGAAAACTCCCGAAAAATAAAATTCCCGAATTATAAAATTCCTGAACAGATTATAATATTAACAAAGTGGACAATTTCCGAAGAATAAAATTTACGAATTGGAAAATTCACGAATGATGAAATTCCTGATATTCTATAATATTACCGAATGGGAAAATTTCCGAATAATAAAATTTCCGAATTGGAAAACTCCCGAAAAATAAAATTCCCGAATTAGAAAATTCCTGAACAATTCATAATATTACCGAATTGGGCAATTTCCGAACAATAAAATTTCCGAATTGGAACATTCACGAATAATAAAATTCCCGAACAGTTTATAATATTACCGAATTGGAAAATTCCCGCATGATGAAATTCCTGACATTCCATAATATTACCGAATTGGAAAATTGCAAGATAATAAGATTCTTGAATATAAAAATTTCCGAATAATAAAATTCCTGAATTAAAAAATTCAGGAATGATGAAATTGCTGACATTTTATAATATTTCTAAATTGGAAAATTCCATGATAATAAAATTCTCGAATATAAAAATTACCAAATAATAAAATTCCGGAATTGGAAAATTGCCAAATACTGAAATTCCTGAATTGAAAAATTCTGGTATGATGAAATTCCCGAATAGTTTATAATATTATCATTGGGAAATTCCAAGATACTAAAATTCTCGAACAGACTGGCGATTCGGCGGGCGATTTCAAATTCTAGGTCATTGCCCGGGTTTCCCCGGTCAACTAAAAGTAACATATTTATATTTGCCGCAAAACGCAAATATTTATTTCAATTCATGACGTTCATTCTAAACATCCTCCAACACAACAAAGCAAAACATTGCAAAATAAATAAATTTTGAAAAAAAAACACTTAAATTTCCCACTTAAAAGTATCAATTTTCAACAAAGAATGGAATAGTTAAACTTTTAATTTAAAAAATTAATTTTCAACAACAAAAAATGGATTTTCAACCAACTAGTTTAATTTTCCACTAAAGTGATTAATTTTCAAACAAAATATGAATCTTCAACTGGAATAGTTAAATTTCAATCCAAAAAGATGAATTTTCAACTAAAATGGTGAATATTCAACTGGAACACTTGAATTTTTAACCAAAAAGATGAATTTTTGAACAAGAAGATTACTTTTCAAATAAAAATATTAATTTTCTACTGAAAAATGAAATTTGCCAACAAAATACATGAACCCGTAACGAAATAGTTGAATTTGAATCATAGAAGACAAATTTTCAACCAAATAGTTGAATTTTTTACTAAGAGAATAATAATTTTCGATCGAAAATGGAATAGTAACATTTTGAGTTAAAAAAATTAATGTTAAACCAAACATAAGTGTTTTCAACTAAATTAGTGAATCTTCAACTGAAATGGTTGAATTATAAAAAAAATTAATTTCTACTAAAAAAGATAAATTGTCAACCAAACCTTAAATAATTGAATTTCAAGTCCAAAAAAGTTAATGTGTTATCAAACAGTTGAACTTTCAACTATACACAACTATGGAATTTTCGAATTGGAATAAGTTAAATTTTCATTTATAAAAATTACTTTCAACAAAAAAAAAACTAACTTCCAAGAAAATAGTTACATTTTCAAATAAAGTGATGAATTTTCAAATAAAATTGTAAATTCTAAACTGGAATAGTTGAATTTTAAATCAGAAAGATGAATTTTGAATTGAAATCATGAATCTTTAACTAGAATAATTGAATTTTTGACCAAAAAGATTAATTTTCAACCTCGTTTTCTGTTGAATATATTACAAGCCACGCCTATGTCCATTATGTGTCATATATGCGCATGACGAATAGCCACTGGCCGTTCTGGGGCCGTTTTTGATTTTAGTCTCCGAGAACCACCAAGCCGCTTATGTCACTGAATATTAAATATCGTTAATAACAACCGGGTTATATTTCTAATACCGTCCCAGTGTCTCTACAGATCCTACAGGTTATGAGCCCAGAAGGTCGCGCTTAGGTGTGAAGGGTAAGAAACCGAGCGCAGGAAAAGAGGAAGACAAGCCTTTTCAATTTAAGTGTCATATGTGTAAGAAGATGGGACACAAGGCTATCGATTGTGAAGCAAAAATCGACAGGTCATCAGAAAAGGCAAACCAAGTAGAAGAAATGGGTTTTCTCATAACTACAACTTCAGAGATAGCGCTGAGAACGGAAACAACCCAACCAGGAACGAAATGGTGCCTTGATAGCGGTTGCACCTCGCATATATGCCACGATAGAGAAAAGTTTGTTTATAGTTAAAAGTGTGCGAGTGGTAAGTTGAACTTAGCCAGTAGTGTAACTACTACGGTGGCAGGTAACGGATCCGTGAAAATTTTGGTTACCGGCTTGATCTCTGCGGGAAAAATCACCGACACCGGTTATGAAGTGACTTTTAGAAAGAACTCATTCGTGACGAAACGGGTCAGAAAAACTATTCGCGGATAGAATCGACGGGTTATATTATTTGCACGAAACGTCGAAACTCGCGAGTGTTGGGTCGGAAAGTGATAATTCTCGAGAATTCGAATTATGGCACCGAAGGCTAGGTCATCTTAATGAAAAAGATGTTAGGAATGAAATGAAAGCTCAAGGAATCAAATTCAGTGAAAACGAAAAACTCGGAATATGCGAAACGCAAAAGCCTTTTCCGAAGAACTCTCCACGAAACACGAAGTTGCTTGACTTGGTGCACACGAATTGTGCGGACCGATGCGCACGGAGTCCATAGGTAAAGTAAAATATATCGCCACATTCGTTGATGATGCCACTAGGTGGTGTGTTGCAAAAATTCCTCAAAAGTAAAGATGAGCTTTCAGAAGCCTTCAAGATCTACCAAGCGATGGTAGAAAATCAGACCAGAAAGAAAATAAAATGCCTGCAGACTGATAACGGCACGGAGTATCGAATCGGCGAATTAGATAAATATCTTGAAAAATGTGGTATTACAACAAGATTCACGGTTCCACATACTCCGCAACAAATGGTGTGGCTAAACGGAAGAACCGTACACTAGTGGAGATGGCGAGATATCTCTTAATTGATTCAAACTTGTCACCATCATTTTGGGCAGAAGCCGTATCAACAGCGAACCACGTAAGAAACAGATGTCCTTCTAGAAGTCTGAACGGGAGTACACCATTCGAGAAATGGAGTGGAGTGAGTCCCAATTTTTTACTCACATGAATCCAAAGGTTACCGAGTCTGGTTGACCGATGAAAGTAAAGTCGAATCTACAAGAGACATTGAGCTTGTGAATACATTTCTTCCAAAGCAGAAATATAAAGAATTCATTTCTGCAGAATGTTTGGAGAAGAAACAGTGCAACACACCTGCTGAAGAGAAATGTTGAGTGGAAATCGAATTGACCCCAACGGAGTGCAGAGTCGACAATGAAATTCGTCATCAAGAGAACGACGATTATGACAGTGATGAAGAGTTCCGTGGATTTGAGCAGAACATCCGAGAAGAAGCTGTCCTTGCTAACCGAATCCGAGATGATCAAGAAGAAAGAAGAAGGTCTGTAAGGCCACAGATCATTATAACGGGAAAACCTGGTAGGCCGAAGAAGAAACACAATACGTTTCACACTGAACTACCATTTGAAGAACATCTGGAGTGTGCCAACATCGCAGAGATTTCAGTGAAGGAAGCACTAGCTGGAAACGAAGCTGAAGACTGGAAACATGCAATTCAAGAAGAATTTGAAGCTTTGGTAAAAAATCAGGCATGAAATTTGGTTGATCTTCTAGAGAACCGGAGTATAATCGGATCCATAATTGTACTGTCAGAAGTAAGAACAATGCAGAAGAAATCCTGAAGAGAAGAAAAGCACGAGTAGTGGCGAAAGGTTATTCGCAACGTCCAGGCATTGATTTCAACGAAACGTTCGCTCCGGTATTTCGACTTGGAGCAGTCAGATTGTTAATGGTTTTTGCTGTTGAGAATAATCTGTCTGTTCATCAGTGAGACATGATAACAGCCTTCTTGAATGGGGACATCGAAAAAGACATTTTCATGGAGGTTCCACAATTGTTAGAAGAGATGCTTCCTGGAATAGTCATCGAGGAAAAGTCACTGATAGAAAAGTTCAACCTGGAGGGAACTGCTTTGAAAATGTTGAAGAAGATCCAGGAAGGAAACAAGGTTTGTTTGATGAAAAAGGCTCTTTATGGCTTGAAACAAGCTGGGCGACAGTGGTATAAGAAACTCGACAGGGAATTGCGAAGCTTTGGATTGAAACCACTAAATGCAGACGTCTGTGTCTACATTGGAAAACGTGAATGCGATGTGTTGATTGTAGCAGTTTACGTTGACGACATTCTGTTGATGTCGAGTAATATTAACTGACTGTCTGACTTCAAGCGATCGTTTAAAGGACGATTTGACGTAAAGGACCTAGGGTAAATCAAATACTGTCTGGGGATGGAAATAGAACTGAAGAAATTTGGGATGGAAAACTCGAAACCAGCAGTAACACCATTGAATCTATCGACAAAGTTGAGGAAATCTGAACCATCAACTGAGGAAAATAAAGGCTACCCTATTAGAGAGCTCATAGGGAGTGTAATGTACTTAGCTGTTGGAACGAGGCCGAACATAGCCTATGCAGTGAACTATTTGAACCAATTCAATAATTTAAATGGGAGAGAACGCTGGATTGCAGCTAAAAGAATCCTTCTATACCTTCGTGGCACTCCGAAACTGGGTTTGAAGTACGAGAAAATTTCAAAAGAACTTGGAGATTGTGTGGACTCTGATTGGGCAGGGTGCCTGGAAGACCGACGATCCTATACTGGATTTGTTTTTGTACTGGTAAATGGTGCAGTCACCTGGGAAGCCAAGAAGCAACGTACGGTAGCGTTGTCGAGTACGGAAGCAGAATATATAGGTTTGGCGGAGGCTACGAAGGAAGCAAATTATCTGCTAGGGTTTTTGAAAGAAGTTGAATTGGGAAATCAGACCATCATCCCAATCCACAATGACAACCAAGGAGCACAGAAACTTCTTAAAAATCCGGTGTTCCACTGAAGAAGCAAGCACATTGACATTCGTCATCACTTCGTAAGAGAGGCCTTGGAATGAGGTTGGATCGCCGTGGATTACATCTCACCAAGTGAAATGATGGCCGACGTCTTCACCAAGGGCTTGGCAGGGCCAAAGCATCAAAAGTGTCTGACTCAGTTCAGAATGAGTTATTTTACTAAAACAGAAAGTGCTGGTGTAAGTTCAGTTGAAGGTCATTTTTGCTAAGAGAAAGGTGTTAAATTCAATGTTGTATGTTGTATGAATCATCTTGAAAATGAGAAAAATGGACATGTTTTGCTTGAGGGAAAGTGTTGAATATATTTCAAGCTACGCGTATGTCCATTATGTGTCATGTATGCGCATGACGAGTAGCCACTGGCCGTTCTGGGGCCGTTTTTGATTCTAGTCTCTCGAGAACCACCAAGTCGCTCATATCACCGAATAATAAATATCGTTAATAACAACCGGGTTATATTCCTTATACCGTCCCAGTGTCTCTACAGATCCTACAGGTTATGAGCCCAGAAGATCGCGTTTAGGTCGAAAGTAAAATAGCCGGTCTAAAAGATGAATTTTCAACTAAAATGTTGAATTTTCAATTGGAAGGAAGAATTTTTCATCCAAATTGTTGAATTTTATACTAGGAAAGGTCAATTTTCATAAAAAAATGAAACAGTTAAATTGTTAGTTAAAGAAATTAATTTTGAACTAAACTGATGAATTTTCAGCTAAAATTATGAATCTTCAAGAAGAAGAAATAGTTCAAGTTTTTACCAAAAAGATGAACTTTCAACCATTAAGATTAATTTTTTACAAAAAAAATTAATTTTCCACGAAGTACATAAGTTTTCGAACAAACCGTTGAATTTTTATCCAAAAAAGATAAATTTGCAACCAAAAATAGAATAGGTATGTTTTCCTGTTCAAAATCTAATTCAATTCAACAAACGAATTTTCAGGAAAATAATTCAATATGCTACTAGAATGGTTAAATGGTTAATGAATAAAATATTAATGATATAAAATAAATATAACTCTCATGTTTAATGAAAAATTATAATCTTACAATTATAATGAATGACGTGGGAATTCAGCTTGCGAAGGTAAATGATTGTAAGATTTTTGCAATAACTGTATTTAAAAAAGCAAAGTTATTCGATTCGTAATGTTTGGCTACTCATAATTTTATTCAGTAATTTTTATGACAGAGATATTACGTAGTTTATATTATTATTATGTAATTATAATTATAGATATAATGCACGGCTGCATCCGACTTTATTAGAAGAACTCGCATTCGCCTGGAAATTTGACCAGGCGAGAGGAAAACTGCAGAAAACCATCTTCCCGAGTACAGTCGGTTTTCCGACTATCGAATTTGACTGAAGACATTCGATATCATCAAAATTCATCCTCGACTTCAAACCTACCGCTAGACATTAGTTAATCACAGTGAATACACGACTTAGGCGTACATCAGGCCTGTCCAACGAGGGAAAATTAGCTCAAAACTCGAGATAGTGGATTTTCATCACCTCGTTGGAGATGCCTGGCGTACATCACAAGCGGTCACCCATCCGAGTGTTAGCCGCGCTCGAATGGGCTCAATGGCCGCGACTCGCCGGAGTCGAGATTCACCGCACAGCCAATGCCATCACTCTTTATCCTCACTGTATTCCACGTAATGCCAATTGATCTTCCAACTCTGGCCACCAATCTGGAATAGCCATAGCTCCGCAAATATTTCCTTTCCTTAAGAACACCAAAAATTCTATGCCAGCAAAGTGAACCTTTGAGCATTCAGCAGCTCGTGTGAAGAGTTGTTCTAACTCTGGAACATCATTTGCTCCATTTTTAAGGCTTACCAACTCAGGATGTGCTGAATTAGGATCTTGGCTGACCATAAGGTATACGGCCCGATAGCTGATAAACCATATTCTTGCATCAGGATTAAAAAACAACGGATCATCTTAAAAAAAATGAAGGTTTCATTTTAAAAAGATTAAAAATCAATCTTTCAAAGTTCTTAACAAAGGTCCTAGCCGGATAAGTATGTGAAAAGTGCCTTTCAACCTTGAAGATGAGCCTTCAAGGTCACGTTTATGGTTTCCTAGTTTTTTGCGTATATCTCGAATCGTTTGAGATGGATTTTAATCAACCTGTGGGCAAACTAAATACTTTATACAAATATATGTAATACATGCCATAAATCTATCTACATCTACATCTAATAAATTTTTTCAACAATTTTGGCGTGAAATTCAAATTGTGACAAATTGAAAAACGTACTTTCATACGAATATCAGACTTCGAAGACCTTACTTGACTGTTAAAAAAATCATGCAAGTAGCTTTTGCATCATTTTCAATAAAAATAGTCGTCTAGAATGTTCCTGAAACTTCTGAAACTGACCAAATATTTTTCTACCTGAAATTCTCCTTCCAAGACCATAATTTTTATTTTTATTCAGATAGATTTTGAAGCCCATGCTCAACATTCTTTGCAAGTCTTCGGTTGACTCTGCCATAACAACCTTATCATCTACAAACGCTAACCCACGCACCTTCACTGTCCCGAGATCCGCACCTTCTTCGTCGAATAGGGACATTCATAAACGCTTGTCCATGTGAATAGTTAATTTAGAAAACATTTTAAAAAATACCGTTTTTAGCATTAATTTGACATAAAACTGCTACTTTGCATTTTTCGAATTATTTTCAAATTTAAATTATTCCTCCGGCCTTCCTCAAGAGGTGACGAAACTTTACTTTATCAAAAGTTAATAAAAAGTACTTCTTTTCCCCATTTTTTCGAAAACCGAGCTGTATAATGGAAAATTAACTCGATTTTTAAACCACAATTTCCAGTTTTCTATCCTAATATTTTAGAAGTATTATAGTAATACGAACTGATAAGAAAATCCATCTTTTATTGGTTGAATGTTCATTATTCTCTATTGAAAAGTCTACTATACAATTTTTGATTGAGAATTAATTTTTTTGTTTGTTAAAGTTTTATTATTTGGTTCAAAATTTAATTATTTTCTTGAGAATTCAACAATTTAAAAAAAAAATCATCTTCTGGGTTGAAAATTCAATATTTTTTTGTTGTTGCGAATTTGTCTTTTTGGCATCAAAATTCAATAATTTGATTACCGTTTTTGTTTGTATTTTTACTATAAATTTGTTTTGTTTGCCAAGAACAAAATAATAAAACTTTTAACAAAAAAATAAATGATTGCTCAACAAAAAATTTCATATATCAGTTGGCATTACTTTAATACTTCAAAAATATTAGCACAAAAAGCTGGAAATTGTGGTTTAAAAATCAAGTTAATTTATTATTAATAACTTAATAAAACTTAGTACTTTTGGTAAAGTAAAGTTTGGTCACCTCTTGAGAAAGGTTCAAGGAATAATTTGCACCCAATAACTTTTAATTTCACACCCCCCCCCCTCCTCGATCCTCGTATATTGTGCTCAAAAAAATGCAAAGTAGCCGCCTTATCTTTGGATCTCGGGACAGTGAAGGTACGTGGGTTAGAGTTCGTAGATCATAAGTTTGTTATGGCAGAGTCAACCGAAGACTTGCAAAGAATGTTGAGCATGGACCTCAAAATTAACGTGAATAAGATGGAAATTATGGTCTTGGAAGGAAATCATAAATCTTATATTACTAAAGAAATTGGTAAGCTCCAGTGGCCCTATAAACTGGAAAAGATATGGCAATTAGGAGAATTTCGTGTAGAAAAATATTTTGCGAGGGTCAAAAGATTCGGGAACATTCTAGACATTCTAGTACATTTTTCAATATTTTCTACCAGGTTCTACCTCTTGAAAAAATCTCAAGAAATTCGTAATAAATACTTGATACATAAGCAAACTGCGATTTTTCTCGCTTATGTTGTATTTTTTAAACACAATTTGAATTTCAGGCCAAACATTGTTGAAAAAATTTATTAGGTCTAGATGATGATGGATTGATGATGTTGATAGATTTATGAGATCTATTAGATAGATTTGTATGACGTCTTAAATTGGACCCCAGGTTGATTAAAATCCGTCTAAAATGTTTCGAGATATACGCAAAAACTGGGAAACCATAAACGTGACCTTGAAAGGTTCTCTTGAAGGTTCAAAGGCTGAACCATTCGGCAAGGGGGTTTCTTTTTGTAACGTACACATAGGATTGAGATTTCACTTGTTCATTTTTAGAGAATAGGTGCAAACTCAGCTCCCCAAATTATCCCTTTGGGTTGTAAGTCAACCAGAAACTTATGCCACATTGATGATAAATTTAAATTTAAAATTTAAAGCTTTTTCCGGTTTCAATCGTGTGCAAACCTACGAATATTGCCGACGTTTCGTCAACATTGCAGTTCACTTCTTCAGGGCTGACCTGAAACTGTAGTTTCAAGTTATGTTGTTCTTACATATATTCTCTACGATGCCTGTGATTGGCCAGAGCGCCCCATGGTAGGGACTATTCGAACTTGATGGGCCAATCAGGTCTTTTTTTTTAACCCGGGAGGACTGAAAGCCCAATCGGATTCGTATGATATCCATTGTCCCTATTAATGTTATCAGGGTCTTCTAAGATTTCGATTGCTTCTCTATGTTTTCTTGAAAAAATATTGTACGTTTTTGCGTTGACGGTTGTTTCATCAACTAAAATGCTATGTCCTGTTTCAATATGATGCTCAGCTAGTGCTGATTGCGTGAAATGTTTTAGCCTGACTTTACTCGCATGTTCCTTTACACGTTGGCTCACCGCCCTTCCGGTTTCTCCAATATAGACTTTGCCACAAGAACAAGGAATTTTATATACTCCCGCATCACTGAGAGGTGCCTTTTTAGAATATGTTCGTTAAAGCCGAAGGAGCTTTAACAAAAGAGAATTCGCAATCATCAAATTACAGTTGTTCACGCTTTAACCTTTAATTTTAAAGAGTCTGTCCAGAAATGTGTGGAAATTCCAAAGACCGAGCGCGTAGCGAGAGATAAATACATTAGCGAGCGCGAAGAGTGAGATAAATTTATTCTCGAGCGCGAAGCGCGAGAACCAACAGTCGCGCGCCCTAGGCGTACTCAAACTTGCGAGCGAAGCGAGCCGCGCGCGTAGCGCGCAATGAGAATGTATCCGCGCAGCGGGCATGTTTTTTACCATTATGTTTGATATATTTTCCTGCATAATATGTTTCTAATTATTCATATTTCATAATAGATAATCTGATGAGGGAATCGGTGTGATTCCGAAACGTCATTTTTATGTACAAAATTTTGAATAAATACTCTGGAAGAAGTCGATGAAATAAGGTTTTTCCTTAAAAATTCCAAAGTATATAATAAGATAATATTATTTTAACAAAAGCATGTTTTTTAAGGCTAACTAAAATTTCACATAACTTATCTTACTTCCAAGAAAAGTGCGCAATGTGTGCATTATCTACACATGTGCGATGAAATATGTATGTCGATAGACATTATTAACTTTGACATATAATTAAAAAGTGGCATGAATTTTTTCCCCCTTCAAAAAACACCTGGTAACAACACTTCAAGATATTCTAACAGGATTTTATAATATTTTAATGAATTTCAAAGAATACTTGGCCCTCAAATGTTCAATGTATTCACATGCGACTTTTCCGCAGTTCTGCGCTACTCTTAATACCATTTTATGCTGATGATTATAAAATCTATCTTTCATAGCAACTTAATAGCCACAGAGATCTGCTTCAAATGGGCCAAGATGATATCACTCACATTTACAACTGGGCAGTCTTTAATGGTCTGAAATTCAATCCACAGAAAATATATGCTATGCTTATTGGATCCTCCACTCCTAATCCTTCTAAAGTCTTGGACTCCTTCCCACTCCAGTACTTAAACGGTCTTCACTGATCCTGTCAGTCTTTTTCGAATTGATATTCAACGAGACTCTTTCTTGGAAAGAGCATGTTGAACTAATATCTCGTGAAGCATTTAGAATCTTACATCAGCTTAGTCGAAAGTGGGATTCTTTGCCTACAGCTACACGAATCCACCCTGTAAAAGCCTTGATTCTCCCTCATTTTGATCATGGGAGTGCGGCCTATGATGGGATCTCTGAAGACGCTCAGTGTTAGCTGTCTCTGCGTTTTCTAAGCGTGCTCTTCGACCCTTGTCAAACGAAAAGAGGTAGATATCCCGCAGCGAGTCGAATCACCCGAAATGAATGACCCTTTGATTGTTATGAGATTAAGGCCGGTTACAGAAACTGAAATTATGAAACCATGGCTTGATTAAATTTTGATTGGCAGAATTACTATATTGATATAATTAGAAGAAAGTGAAAAAAGAATAATGAAAATCAGTTAATATTTGTAGTAATAATGGAAATGTTTAAGTCCATACAAAAGTATAGCTGTGCTGAAAAGTTGACACCTACTCCCTCAATCTGAATTAATAGTAGAGTAGAAATTTCCCAAGTGAACCTACGATTTTTGTGTTGGAACAAAAATCAAAACTAAGTATTGGAAAATAATCTACTCATTAGTATTAGAGCACGTTATAAAATTTGTTGAGAAAAATGCATTTGTTTATTTATTTAGTGGGAAGCCTGAACGCTTGAGATCCAGTAACCGTTTCAAATTTTTTGTGCTCGGTCTTTGGATTAATGATAAATAATATTGTATAGCGCTGCGAGCCGCGTGCCGCGGTCACCGCACGAGAGGCCCGTTCACAGGCTTGTGCTTGCACCCTTTATGCAAGTTTGAACCTATCTACTATTTGGCGACGGAGATTCGCAATAAAAAGTACCACTTTGTCCGTCGCACACGGTGCGAATGCAGTATTCAAAAACCTAATTGGATTACAGGTTTGCAATACTTGTCGCCGATCGATTTACGAGAAAAAAGACGACTTGGACTTTATGGTTTGTTTTTCTGAACATAAAAAGCAAAACGAAAAAGTTTTTGAAGAAACTCAAGAGGAAACTGATCCTGAGCAAGAAGAAAAAAGTGATCCAACGTTCCGATGTGATAATTTGGATGCGATGGAGAAAATTGAAAAAAATATCAATATACTTCGTGAATGTAGAGAACCATTAGTAAAAAAAAACGTTTTTTACAAGTTACTGGTAAAGACAAGGAAAAGTTAGGTGCAGCTTTGAATAAAGTGACAACTTACAAACACTGTGTTGTTGGCAATAATGACTCCGAAACTTCGTACATACGTGACATAAAAGTGGCTTTGTCTTAGCAGCCTGATCGATCGGGAAAAAATACAAATTTTGACAACACTCCCGTCACATTGGACCGTCGCGAAAATGAGAAGAGAATTTGGAGTGTCTCGCCGAATCGCATCAAAAGCCAAAAAATTGATGAACGAATCTGGGTATCGACATCGACCAAAGAAAAAAGCTGGGCGTAATCTTCCGAAAACTACTGTAAGTGCAGTGAAAAATTATTATCTTTCCGATGATAACAGCCATGTCATGCCTGAAATGAAGGGTTATATATCAATCGTAAAAGAGGGGAAACGTACTCAAGAGCAAAAAAGGTTACTTCTCTTCAGTATCATCGATTTGCATAAACTTTTTAATGAACAGTTTCCTAAAATGCAGATATCTCTGTCAAAATTCAGGCAGCTAAGGCCTCGAGAATGTATTTTGGCTGGTAAAAGCGGTACGCACAACGTGTGCGTATGTAGAATCCATCAAAATATGAAATTGAAAATACACGGCCTAATAAAAGCACTAAAAATGAAAGAAGTCGACTTCACCGATACACATCACGATTTTATCAAGAATTCAGTTTGTGAAAATGCATCATCAGATTGCTTTTTTACTGTTTGTGAAAAGTGTTCCAAAACTGAGTTTGTTATTGAAAAATTGAGATTTATTCGCGAAGAAAATGATGTGAAGGCTTTCTACTACTGAATTTTTTTTTAAATATCGTGTGTAGAACAGGGTTAAATCGCCATTTGTTTATTAAAAAATGATATAAATTAGCAACTTTAACAAATAATACGTTTTTCAGAATTTTATTTTCAAATGCATTTATTTTTCACTATTCACTGAAATTTTCATCAATTTTTCATGAATAGTTTATGAAATAATAATTTGTTAATCAAACGATCCAGAAATGTTTAATCGAACATTATAAATAAACAAATGGATTTTCCTCAAAAAATTTGATAACGTGCTCTAATACTAATGAGTATATTATTTTCCTATACTTAGTTTTAATTTTTCTTCCAACATCAAAAATCGTAGGCTCAGTTGGGAAATTTCTACTCAGATTCAATAAAAAATTACGGAATAGAAAGGCTTCGTAATTCGAATACTAAAGCTTGCTAAATAAATTAGTAGTTTCCCAGTAAAATTGTGAGAAATGCTTACTAAAGCAATTACTCAACGACTTCGCAATATTTCAGTACTACGAAATTATGCCTATTTATATGTGGAGCATATGTTTATCCGTAGTTCGATCAAGATGATCATTTTCTCCTATTGCATTAGAATTTCAAATAGTAGCAAATATTCTATCCATATATAAATGGACGAGTTTAAAAGTTCGATTTAAAGTTTTGAGAAAATATGAAAATTGAAATGTAACATCAAATTCTGATAATAATTCCACTTATTTTTATTTCAATTAGGTGTTTTAAGTCTTGATATAATTTCCACATAAACTGTTAAATGGATGACAAATTATACTTGCAAAACCTCTGTCCTAATCAGTAGTTTTTAAATAATTGCTACTAATTCAGGTTTAGGGAATAGGTGAAAACTTTTCAGCTTAGCTATACTTTTATATGCACCTAAATATTTCCATTATAACTGCAAATATTAACCGATTTTCATGAATCTTTTTTTTTCAATTTATTCTAATCATACGAAAAAACTAATTCTGCTAACTAAAATTGAAAAAAGCCATGCTTTCACCATTTCAGTTTTTGTAACCGGCCTTAATCTCATAACAATGAAAGGGTCATTCACTCCGGATGATTCAAATCACTGCTATTGTACTTACGTTCTGGATTCCTAAACAAAATATAAACATTTTTTCGAAAAACGGCTCTGATCAGCAAAACAGAATACTATTTAACTCACGTATGCAAAAAATTAAACGAAAATATTCAACAGTACGGCAGGAAACTAGAATACCGTTTTCTGACTCTAATAAATGCTTCCTCAATCTCTGCATCCGTTTCATTCATAACTTTTCAAAATTTTATCATATCTCTGAGTATGAGAATAGAGTTGGACTTATGAATTTTTCCGAGGAAAAAAAATATTTTATGTGTAATTTGCTGTATTTGATCATCAGGAACGAAAATCCTGTATATTTATTGGAATTTTTTTCACGCCATGATAAACACCATCCAGGTAGGTCTGTACTGTACGAAAGAGGTCGTGTCTTGTCAATACCTGCTCACAAAGCATGTTTAATGCAGAAATATTTTTTAGTTAGAGAGATTCGGCTTCAGAATAAACTGCTGAATAGCATTCGTAATCCACCTGCAGTATTTACGCTTAAAAACATGTTCTCTGAATTTGTAAAATCTATGGGTACACCTTTATTTCATATAACTCTGTAGACTTGGCCCGTATTTTTTTTTCCTCTTCATTTCTATTTGTTATGCACTTATGAATCTTTATCATAAGACAGACCCCTCCAGCGAGGGGAAATTTAGGCATTTTTATTCACGTGCCAGGTTTCCATCACCGCAAATCTCTACTTCGCTGTAACAGTTCAGGAAGGTGGTTACTCTCGTGTCACCGAGTGGGGACTTCAGTACCGGAGGGATACTTACAACGAGGATCTTTTTGGGATGACTGAGTTTAGAATCTATTTAATTGTTTATGAACCTATTTATGAACCTCACGATGAAAAAGAATTTGCTCTCCATTTTGAACCCAAAATGTATATAAAATATTTATCTGTTTCAGAAAAAAGATTGATTTATTCATTATCAAGTAATGAATCGTACTGAAAGTATTAACAGAGAAAACCATGTCATGTTCTAAAACACATATTTATAAGAAAAGTACATCATATTATTATATATTAACATTTCCTCTTAGTTTAAATTGTAAAATCAAATTGTATATGACATAAATATATGCCTTCTAACATGTCATGCTTTTTTTATTTATGCACGTGATATAATCAATATTATTAATTTAGAAATTATATTACTAATAATTACCAGCCCATAAACAATATTACTATTGATTAATCAATTTAATAATGAACACTTCTTTCATTAAGAGGAGATATTAAAATGTATGATGTATGATGTATATTTTTATGAATATATGTTTTATACAATGTCATGCTTTTCTCTGTTAATACTTTTAAGTATGATTCTTTACTGTTCATGTGAATAACCTTCCGTGACCCGTTATCGAGGGATCTGAGCTCATCCTTCGTCTATGGAACCACTCCAAATGAATAGATTATTAACGGGACGGCAAGCATGTTTGTTGCAGATACTTTGATCCTCGTCGACAGTTCGGAATACCAAATCTCTTAGATGAGACGTTTTTATCTGCATCGGAGAGTATCCCTCTTAGATGTCGCGTCCTAAATGCAGCTCTGTGGCACTCCCATATATGTATGGGTCTCTCCAGCGCCAAGATGTCGTATAGCGCTTCTGTCCACGAGCTCAGGGTCTTCGGGAATGCAATTAAGTTGTCATAACTTCGAATAAACTTCGGCGCATTTTTCTAACCCAAACTCCATACCAATCTTAAGATCATCCATATAAAATACATCAGTTGCCTTATGCTTTCGATTTCCAGGTTTTTCACAGAAGTACTCTTCGAAATGGCGAAGTGCAAGAGATAGTGGAAATAATGTGAGGCAAAAGAGATGGGGACTCATCGTGTCGCCCTGAAAGACACCTCTCTGAAAGGAGACGTTGTTAGTTTCCACACGACATTTCCAAGATGAGATAGTAAATCTAGGTAGCGCTGGTATCATGATGCGCCTTCGCAGACACATCTATCGATGAGCAGGCTCTTCCGACATCCCGCCAGGCCTTTCTTTGAGCCGCGTTGTTCGTACATCTCTCGCCACACAGGTCCGATTCTCCGAATAATCCCATCGTTTAGGACAGCTGCAAAGATCTTATACAGTGTGCTCAGACAAGTTATGAGCCTGTAATTCTTAGGCTCAACTAAGTTGCCCATCTTCGGCAAGAGCACTGTGCGCCCTTCCACAGACCACTCAGGAGCAACTGACTTCTATGAAAATGACACCGGCTCCCAGTAGAACCGCGGTAAATTAGACCTATGACCATCTCTCACGACCATGAAATGGGTGGTCATGGTAACTCTTCTCCTTTTTAGGATATCAGGCCTCGATAGTGCAATGGAGACTGCTGCCCGAAAATCATAGTTCCAGAAAATTTGGCTTCTCTCGTTTTGGACAATACACTCTATCTCCCTCGGAGCGTTCGGCAGGGCAGGGTCACGATCAATACCGTAAGAGCGCCAAAGATGTTAATAAAGCACTCTTAGGGTCGCATTATGTATGTAACGATGCGTCTTTCCCACGTGAATGAAACACTTGCATAGTATGTGTACTAGGTACTCAGCGTGCGCATGACACGCTCTGCAACTATCGCCGGGAACTTCTTGACGTAAAATGCGAACCTGATATAAGTAGCTGAAAATGACACCTTCCTGGCCTGCGAAAATGTAACCCTCTGTACCTGAATTAAGAACTGATGATCTGAGGAACGCCAAAGTTTGCTCCTTCAACAAGGACTGATCTTCTTTAGCTTTCTTTACTTCAACTTTAAGAAGTGAAACATCTATATGGAGTAATGCACTTTCCTCACTTCTGATGTTAAGATTCAGGTTTCATAGCAATTTTCAGGAGAGCATCTCTGCCATTTGCAACTACGTAAGCTGTATTCAGAACAATTCGATTATGAAGACATTGGATATTCAGTAGTCGAAGTCCGCCTTGACGGCATAAGATGCACAATTGGGGAACGGAAGATTTGATATACAAGCTCCTATGCATATTTATGATCTATTGCTCGGCGATATCAAGGTCCGCAAAATTATTCCTCAACCATTAGGCCACCCCAAACGAGTAGAGTTGAACCGGGATATCAAGCATGTTAGTCTCGGATACCTTGTTCAACACCGACAGATTTAAAGACCAAATATGTCGAAGAAGATGCTTGTATCTGCTTCCGAGAGACTCCTTCACTGACCAATCTCTCCTGTGTACCCCTTGACGATATTTCAAGCAAGTTGAAGTTTGCTTGCAACAGGAGTAGTGAGAGATAGAGGCAGAAGTGTGATTCGGAAGAGCAGAGAGCTCATGCTATCACCTTGAAAGATGACCCTCTGGAAGGTGACGTTGTTCGTTGTTACACGATAATTTCCAGATGGGATAGTAAACTTAGTTTTTCAAAGAGACAGCTATAGACAGGACTCGCTTATGGACCCCTGCGTCTTTGAAAACGCACCTTGTCAATTAGTAGGTTCTCTCGGCATCCTACTACACATTTTCTCGAGCCACGCTGTTTGTGCATCTCTAGCTTCGGTTCCTTTGGAGTTGAATCGAAGGGTCTATGACAAAGCTACCGAACGCGTCCTTGGGTTGCGGATAGAGGTTACTTGTAACAAGGGTTTCTGCTGAATATGGTCACAATAATTGATCAGCAGTCGCAGACATTTGTCCAGGGATAGTACCGAAGGAATTAAATCGCAAGCAAAGGCGTAACAACCATGCTGAAAGCAGAATGGCACCTGGGTGAGGTGTCTCACGCGTTGAATCTGAGGTGCCGGGTGACCTCTCAACGTATGAACCCTTATCCCTGCATGTAAACAGTGCTGATCAGTGATCACCCTAGAGTTCAAGGTACTGAATATAATTTAGATGCAAACACGGCAACAAAGCGGTGAAACGCTCACATCGAGTGAACAAATCAACTCAAGAATGACTTGCTAGACTGCTTCAATGCCAGCAGTATCCCTGTTCACGGATGCTTTATAGCGCGTATGCACACTCAGTGGTGCCAGAAACACATAGAGCTTCAGCACGTTGTGCATCAGTCATGGCGAAATCATGCCGTCTACCTCTTAAAAAAGGGATATGTACACGAAATGCTTCCCCAACCGCTGTATGAACAAGCCGCAGACAAAGAGGAGAAAGCGACATTAAGACCAACCACGGACAGCAGGTACCTCCTAAGAGATCATTGCGATCTCAGGACAACAAGGGACATTAACATCCAAGTTTCTTCTAAGACCCAAGACCTGGCTGAAACGGCTACCTTCCTTCGTGAGAATATCTCGAAAGAGTCCGACCTTTAGAACACCAATTGTTTAATTTATGGTGCTGCGTGAGCTCTGGCTGATTGAAATCGAAGGATAAAACCGAAGACGGATCAAAAGACCAAAAGACGCTCACATCAACTCAACAAAAAGATTGAATGGGCAAAACAGAATACGTCCCGTGTTCAGTATGTGATTGACTACATAACATCCCTTAGACCGTTCACGGAATCAGTCCGACAGTTCAACCGAAAACTGAGGATCTACCATCAGACACTGAAGAAGTCAAAGCAGCTGACAATCAACCAGTATATTTTTGACAAAATACGGGTGTTTTATGATGCAAGGAGGAAAATCACGCCTCTCCAATGATCTCCCTGTTTCTGTCAAAAATCCACCCAAGCCCAACGAGGTAGAGCCTTTTTGCATAAAAATATACAAGATCCCGGAAGCATTGGTGGTGAAAGAAGATACTATTAATATTATCCGCTTTAAGGCGTTTCGCGAAAACATTTTCGCATGCCAGGACGGTGACATTTTTACCTTAGTATACCGTGACAGCATTTTACGTCAAGAAGTATCCAGCGATAGGTGCAGATCGTGCAATGCGCACGCTGAGTACCTAGTATACACACTATATAAATGATTCACAAACGCGATTATTCTAAATGTCGCTTCCTCCTCATCGGAACCATATAGATTGCCGTACTGAAATGAAATAGGACTATAATTGTTACCATTTGGTTAGCAATGCCTCTTCGAATGTCATCAGTGACCTTAAGCAATAGCGTGTGCGTACTAAATCCGCTTCTATAACCAGACTGATAAGCACTCAAGATGTAATTAAATTCAATATATTCAACCATGTGATTATAGACAGTTCTTTCCAAAGCTTTTTCGAGACAACAGAGGATAGCGATAGGACGATAATCTCCAGCATGCAGAGGAGCCTTGATCTTGTAAACAAGCTTTATAAGAACTTTCTTCCACTCTTCCGAAAAAACGGAGTTTTGCAGCGATGAGTTAAATATATAATGTATTTGTTGAAAAAGTACAGGAAAGGCCTTGATAACAAACCTTATGAACTGAACATCAACTCTTCTAGACTCTGTTACATTATATGTAGAGGCGCCACAAATAGAGAGGAAGTATGCATTAATTTCATTTAAAGAAAAAACAAGTGGAAACTCTTCACACCTAGGTCTAGCAAATTCCAGAGACCCTAATTCCCTCCACAAAGTTTTAGAATCATTGAAAACATGTAATCTTGTAGCATTATAGAAATTGTTTGCCTCCTTAAGCTTTAGCGTGACACAATTTCTAAAACTCTTATAATTATTATATGTGGGCGTCTGCATGAAAAGGGCTTTTACATATGCCCGGTATTGAGTTACGTATAGAAGCATATAACCGGCTAAATTCCCGGCATTTTAGGCTGAAAAAAGCCCTCTAAGTTGAAAAACCAGTCATCGGGGCATTTTTAAAGTTGGAACTTCGAAAAATCGTTTTTTGAGAAAAACGCATCTACACTTGGCATGTGCCGTGAGTTCCTTCCTGGATTTAAGTAAAGTCATGATAGATTCACTATAGGTTCCAGTATCATCCCTCACTTAAATCCTCAAATTATAATTTGGACCTGAACTTAGAAGAATGTGAATATGTCCTAAACTAAAGTCGGGACAAAAAGTCCAGACACATGGCTTTAAAGGTTTATTACTCGCCGAGAAAAAAGCGCAGAATTTTAAGTCAAGGACAGAAGCATTCTTCAACATTATACTTGTAAAATGATGTCAGTTTCTTTTTCGTGAAAAATTTTTCATCTTTCCTGTGACAGAAAGTGTGTGAAAAACAGGAGAAATTACCCTTAGCTTTCAATACGTCGACTTTGAAGTCCTCCACAGATGTAAAAATTGGTATTTAAAAAAATTCATGAGTTTTCCTGAACACGTAAAAGAATACTCAAGAATGTTTCAAATTTCTTATACCAATTTTGGCACTTGTGGAGGACCTCAAAGTCCTCCACAAGTGCAAGTTGACGGAATTTTTTTTACGATAATCAAACTTATATCATTTTACAAGTATAATGTTGAAGAATGTTTCTGTCCTGCACTCAAAATTGTGCGATTTTTTCGCCGAGTAATTAACCTTCAAAGCCAGGTGTCAGGGCCTTTTTTCCCGACTTTAGAACCGGCCATAGAGGCCCTCTTCATGCGGACACCTACATATATATTAAGGTCTCCCAAGATTCCTTAAACCTTATACACACGGTTCCTCGATTTCATAAATATTCCTGATTTTATCTGTCATCCAGGGGCAGAATCTTCTTCGTGGGGTGAATGAGAACAAGGGTGCAAACTCATCCTTGAAGATATTACGAATATCGCGATATGAAGTTTTAACTTGAAAATAGATAACAAATTTATAAACATAGTCAATCGTGGTGAGTTCCTGTCCAGCTACAAAGGCTACTGTTAACACTATTGTCTTCATCCGAATCCATTTCGGGATTTGAGTCACTGATACTCATCGGAGTTATATTTTTGTTTGTTTTTGTGGTTATAGACGTTATGAGTTAAATACTTTGAATTCGGAAGAAAATACTTTATGCACATATAACAGTACTTAGCATCCTCGATGAGAGATGTCTTGCAGGTACCACAAGGTCTTGACATTATGGGGGCTATAAAGTTTCAAATGGAAGCAATTTTTATAAACATATTCAATATGACTCTACTGATACCAATCTCATTCAAGCTATATGCATTGAATTTAAATGTGCATAGCTACGTAACTAGGCATTATCAAGCGTGACCAGATATAACTAGACGTCACTGAAAGTTACTTGGACTGATCAATTATTACTAGGTGTAACTAAATAATTACACGGTATTGAACGTGGATGTTACTGAAATTTAGTGTCACTAGAACTGACTAGACGTACATACACGTGCTTAGGAAGTAAAACATAAGTTAGGATTCGCACTCAGTCGCTATAACCAAAGCATTCACTGTCAACACACATCTGAGAAAGTAAACAGCACTTTGGGTTAATTACTAGTAACACTAAAGCGAGCGGACTAGCAGTACACCGATAGAAGAAAGTGACTAGAAACCAGAGATGAAAATAGTCACTTGTGGAATTTAGTACTTTTCAAACTCAAAGGTGGTGAAGAGGACTTTAATGTCCAAACCAGTCGGGCACCCACCAACATGATGGCTCGGGCTTAATTTTCAAACCACAGTGCCTGCCAAGCCCTGTATGCCGTTGTCATTTTGCGTCACGATGACTTACCTCACACTAGTACGAAGCATATTGCATGCCTTCGGAAGCCTTGGACATATGGACGTATGAATTAGAAGGATCCAGCGTGACTGGCATGCGGAATAAACACTATCGGAAAGGGGGGAATGTACATAGCCGCTGCAACATGATGGCCATGCATGGAAAGATCCGCATACATATCCGCCATGTGGCGGCGGCTATGTACGAGTACATTCCCCCTTACCAATTGTGTTTACCTCGCGCTTTTCACGCTGTGTCTTTCTAATGCATACGTCCATGCTTGGAAGTAATATTCAGTAAACATGTAACGCACCCTGCTGAATTGGTTAAGACGACCACGTACCTCTAGAGTTCATGCAGAGAATGAAGCCTCGAACTGACAGATAGATAATTTAAACATTGCTTAACACCCAGATGTTAATGCTTTCGAACAAACAAATTGTTTAAAAGCATGAAGTAGAACATGTTTAAAAAATTTCGAAACAAAATAATAGCCCCAAATTCCAGAAAGCGACAGGATAAACGGTTTTTGATGGATCAGTGCTCCCAATTCGGCTCTTCAACCGCACTGCGTATGCGTCGTACCAGCAGCCTTATTGGATGATGATCGCGCGCTTATTTTAAATAAAAAATATTGAAACCTATATATATATATATTATATATACTATATATTATAATTATAAGTACAAAAGAATATTACGAATAATTTAAAATTTATATTGGTGAAAAAAAGGTATTTCGTCCTTCGAAATTAAAATCCATAATTTATTTGTAAAGAGTACAATAAAATAATTAATTTACCTTGCACTCTAAAAGACTATTTTGTGATCTGAAAATTAATTTAATTATTGCTACAATGAGTATTTTTCATATAGAATTGATTTACACATTTGATAGTTTCAAAAAAGCGTGCTATTTACAGCTGATGAGACAGGCGATGAAATGAAAGCGCTATGCAGTTGGGGAGCCGAATCGGGAGCACTGAGATGGATCGAAAATTAGCGGGAGAGTGAGTTGGAATGACAATGAGTGTGAGGGGGAGCGAAGGAGAGTTACTGAATGGTGAATTGGAAGGGAAGGGGGGGGGGGAAAAGGCAACCAACTTTGATAAATCTATTTTGAAATATGCAAAAAGCTTCAAAAGTATAAAGTATAAACTTTACTTCGGATAATGGGACAAAAAGACTTGTCGGAGAGAATTTGAAGTTATTTTTGAAATACTCAATCCGGGTGATTTGGGGAAAGCAAACGTTAACTCATATGATATCGACTGATCCTTCACGTTTCTGTGAAAAATGCCGTGCATCCTCTTATCGAGGAGCTGTCATGGCGATTGGATGCGGGAGTGTCAATTTGCTCCGCTCAATTTTGTATGTTTACATAAGTTGTAAAGTTATTAATTACATTAACATTTGCATGTCGTGAAAGTGCCGGTGGCTTGTTCTATAGAGCATTGCAAATTTGTTCCACCTCACTTCATTGTTGCTTGCTTACGCACTTTTGTTTAACGTAACGATAAAGGTAGACTTTCCTGTAGAACGGGTGCGTGCTCGGAGTGTGATATAGTGTTATACAGAGGGGGACCTGAAGTTCTGGCTTGTGAGAAGTGTAGCAATCTCGTTCATTTAGACTGTCCTTATTTGGGAATCTCAAAAAAATCTGTTGAGAAACTAAAAAAGACCCAAGTGGACTATGTTTGCAAGGTATGTTCTCTATTACTCACTAGTCTGCAGGCACCTTCTGGTCTCGCCGAACTCTTGCGTAAAGTGGTCTTGCGCTAAATCTCAACGAACAAGCGGTATTGCATTTTACGCTGGAAACTTATAGTCTCCCCACGAAGCCTAATGAGGACCTCTTGGTCTACAATTGAAGAACTACAACAGCAACTTCCATTTAAGTGCAACCTGTATTTGATTTTTTCCAGTGGCACATTAGCATTATTCTGTCTTTTATGCTACTTCTATATAGGCACATACATGTCATATTATATTGCTGCATGCTGGCCATTCTGGATACTGTGCCTCCTAAAGTTAGATATTAACTTAAGTATCGAAAATTTTCTAGTTCTTACTGCGCTCATTCAACCTTGCACATTCTCTGCAAACTTACATTTCCTATGCATTTTTTATACATCATAAGCTTTATAATACTTATTGCTATTTTAGTTTTCACTTTTTTGTGTGTCTCATTCTCTGTTTTGAATTGTAATCAAGTGTACTGGATTTTGTTGGTTATTAGTTTCTATCACCTTAGCTCTACGGAAAGGCTTTTTCATCATATAAACGTACTTCTATATTTAACTATACTTCATCTTTACCTGTCACTCTCAAAATGCAAACCTCAAATATTTGTCACATTAACGCTCAGTCTTTACCTGTCCATTACCACGAATTTAAAGATGACTTTATGTTCTGTTCCTATCATATCATAGATGTGTCCGAGATCTGGTTTACGCCTAACATTCCCTCGAGCCTCATAGCACTTGATCATTACACACCTTTCCGCAGAGAGCGAGATGAGAGAAGATGAGGTGGGATCTGTTTCTATGTTCATGACACTTTAAGGGATGTACAGGCGGGAATGCGTCCTTCTGCCAATTACCATACTGCTGAGTACCTTCTTATGAATGTATCGTCCCCTCTGGACAATATGTTGGTATGTTTGATTTACAAAACTCCTAATGCCTCCTACTGGACGGAACTGGACTGACATGTTTGAACCTATAACTAATTTTAATAACATTGTACTCTTTACTTTTTTATACTTTATTACCAATTGCCTATCGCCACGCTGAAGAGTTTACTTTGAGAGGTACAGGAGGATATCGATCTGGTGGTGTAGTTGGCATTGACAAGTGGCTTAACTCTTAACCCTGCTAAAGCTATGGCTAAAATCATAGGACCTTCTCTCTCTCCACCACTTGAAATAAATGCAACCATACATCCTCTCTTTATCGATGGGTGTCTTATTTCCTTTGTGGAATCTTTGAAATATTTAGGCTATATTCCTAATCGCTCTCTTACTTGGAATGAACAAGTTGGGGATATTTCGAAGAAAACCTTGAGAGTCCTCCAACAGCTCAAGAGAAATAAAGAATTACTTCCTACTCCAACGCGTATCCTCCTGATAACAGCCTCATCCTCCCTTTCTTTTACTACGACTGTGTCGTATATAAAGATATTACTGATGAGCGGAATGCCAAGCTTGAGTGTGCGCTTAAGGCACTTCCTCAGGCTAGATTTTTAGCCCATGTATTAGAAATTACATTTTTCCTCCTACAAGGATGAATTGTTCTATGTAATATTTTAACCACATAATCTCAATGGCATAATACACAAAGAGAAAATCTTATTTTCTGGAAAAATTGTATATATATTTGTTTAATCAATCGAAAATGTGCTTCATTTATGCGCCTGGAAACGATCAATCCGCTACCGGGTAAGTATCCACGATGAACCGAAAATAGGCGCTCCAAATTTCCAGAGCACAGCTGACAGCTGGAGCGTGAAATTTTTCGACGATACTTGAACCCGGGGGGTCGATCGTATCCCATCCGACCTTTCTATTGTTAGAGCGTTACGCGATTTGATCTGGTTGAACGAAATTGATAACACAGGCCGACAAAATTTGACAAAAGTCAAAAGCCAGAAAGCAGACCAAACATTTCCGACGGATTTGTATGCGCTGAATCCGAATCCGAACTCAAAATTTCTCCTGTACGTCAGGTTTCAAAGATATCCTAACCTAAAAGTGCGAAAAACGCGTTTTTGAGCTGTTTTTGAGGTTATGTAACGGAACAAGAAAAATGTCTACCCCAAAAGCTAATATGGAATTTGAAAGTACTAATTTCCCCCTTTCAAACCTACTTGGATTTATTGGGATATCTTTATTTTTCACCAAAATATTGTAATTTGAAATTTTTTATTATGATATACAATAATGTAGGACTCGAAATGAAAAAAAAAATGGATCAATTCTACATCTTATTAACTTTAAAAAAATCATTGACTGTTAACTGGTCAGCGCTGCCCCTCCTTACCCTATACATCTGTTTGAGACTTTTATTTTGGTGATTTAATAGAGTTGTAATTGTTTCAATTTTAAATCTTAATTTTCTTTAAATAAAGCATATTTCACAAAGTAGTTTTTTTCTTCATTCACCTTTAACAATAAATTGTAATTAAATTTATATAGGTTAAAAATTTCTGTATTACAATATAAAATCATTTTAAAAAATTTGAGTTATTAATTTAGTCAATAGTTATACTATTATTGTATACAGATATGCGCATAAATGAAATATTTGTTGTGCTGCTCCATCTTTTCATAGAAGATCGTTCAAACGAGACAAAGTAAGAATAATTCTCGGCAGTCAAAACGATAAAAAAAGACGTTCTCGCCTATTTCCCGTATCGTGTAACTCGAATGCATCATTACTCAATAAGTAAGAACATGTGGTGATCGTAATTTATTAAAATAGTCTAAATTTTTAATTATTGAAGTTAGACTGTTTCATTTTCTAGAATAAAATTGTACAGTTTTTTATTTTTAAACTGTTCGATTTCGGATGCCTCTTCTTGCATATCGTACAATTTTAGATATTTGAAATTTTAATTAGATACCGTTTTGTGTCGGTGGAATTTAAGGAGATACAGTTTTATTCTTTCAAGTATTGAAGACTTCGTCATAGGTTTTTTACATTTTTTAATTTACATTTTTATAATAACTTTAATTTGTTATTGCTACATGAATATTTTTCACAATTCATATTGATAAATTACACTAGTTTACAGTCATTTTCCATATTTAGTGCCGCTATATATTTTGTTATGCATTTTGGCCTGCTAAACTTCAAATTCGCATTGAAAAATTTTTGTATGGATTGGTTTTCGAGATATCAATTTAAAAAAATAAATAAAAATGTTCGATGATAGCTTTACTATGTGAACCATATCTCAAGTTAGAAACTACCAATCTCGTTGCAAAAGGCATCAAGGTAAAGATCATCGAATCTGCAACGAATGTTAGTGCCATTTTCCCTGATAAATTTTGTAGTTGAGGTGCGATGAACCGAAATATTTTAAAAAGTCATGGCTTTTGGCGAAAATAAACATACAAAATTTCGAAAACCAATTCATACAGAACTTTTTCAATGCGATTTTCAAGTTTAGAAGGCCAAAATGCATTCGAAAAAGATGGCCTCACTAAATGTACAACAATTTTTTTAAATTTGTAGACTAGTATTATTAAATTGTATTTCTTAAACATATTTTTAAACAATACACTATGTTTTGCATGATAACATTTATTACAGGCACTGTTTTTCGTGGCAATATCTAAAAGAGGTCATGAATTCCGAAGCTGGTGCGAGCCACGTGCGAAAACAATCATTTCAGGAAGATGAGTACATAGCTTTCAGAACTGCACTGGATGTAAAGGAAACCGAGATTGTAGATTTTTGGAAAAATATTGATGAATTGAAATCAAAGGAAGTGTTTCTTCGGATCCCCGAGGGTTTGCGCAGCAAGATTATGAGAAAGAAAAATACCCTGAAAGACAAAAATTCTAGTTATGATGAAAAAGGTTCAAAAGTTACAAACGCAAAAACTAAACTTCGCACATTATCCAAAACTAGAGGAAATAAAGAAAATATAGATGATCCTGATGAGATGAAGGAAAATGCTCTACCTCTCACGGGCAAAAAAGATTCTGAATTGAAAGAGAAATCATCAGGTGCGATTAAGAGAAAAATTAATCAAAAGAAAACGACAAAAGTTGATCATCGTCACACGAGTGTAACAGATGCAACAAATACGATACATTCAGGTTCAGATGACGTCAGAAAAAAAGTGAGAAAATCAAAGAATACACGCGTGTTAGCCGAAAGAGAAAAGTTGCCAACATCTCAGGAAACTGAAAAGTTGATGAAGGAAGCAGCTACAAAGAGAGTGAAAAGGAATATAAAAATTAGCAAAAATGTATTAGATAACGTCACTGATGACTCTGGTGAAGAATGTCACGACAGAAATGAGCATCCAAAACCTAAATCAAAATGGCAGATCCAACTGAAAGATAAAAAAGATTCAATGAAGCAGAAAGAAAATGTTGAAGCTGAAGGGAAATTTTCAAATGATCCAGATATTGAAGAAAATGATCAACCAAAAGAGGAAGAATGTGAGAAAAAGAAAAGAGTTTCAAAGCAAAAAAAGGAGGATGTCATTGGAAAGAAAACACATCTTAGAAAATTAAGACCATGTAAAAGAAATGAAGAAAAGACAAAAAATGTTCCAGAAATTGACGAAAAGGATGTTGGAGGAGAGGAAGCTAAACTTAAAGGGAAGGAAACTCGAGCAAAGAAGACGGTGCTCCGCAAAGAAGAGGAAGAAAAAACATTGAAACCTGAGATTAAAGGAAATACAGGAAATGAAAAAGCTGAAATTAAAAAATCCAAGAATAAGAGAAATAAAGCAGCCGGGAACAAAAATGCTGAAAATGATGCAGATAAAAAGAAGGAAAATGCACCAGCAAAATCTGGAAATAGCAAAATTGGCGAAAGCGAGTCAACAGAAGTGACTAAGAATATTGAAAGTGAAAATGAATTAATGAAGACGAATACTCCTGAAGCTCATTCGGAAATTTCGGAAAGTCCGAAACCAATTAATTACAATTCCAAAGAGGTAAACAAATTTCCTTTGGATGTGGATGATAAAAGAGAAGATTTGTCATTTGAAAAACAACTGGAGTGTAACGAATTTGTTGAGCCTGTAACTTTGGAAAATATCGATCAATCAATTTTCAAAAAATTGAACCTAGTCAACAACGATTTGAAAAACGAAGATGGCGATTTTCAAGATAAAAGTTTTAAGAAGACTCCACTAAAGGAAGTAATGGAAAATCTATATTTATTCGATGAGGAAAACCATGACTCTGAAGATCATCAGCCGCTTGAAGATCTGAAAAAGTATTCTGCTTCTGTTTTGGATGGTATGTTTTCAAAATATATATTTTTCTTTACATGTAAACTGGATATATTTATAACTTGTACAAAGACTAGATGAAAAATGTTGTTTATCCTTAACCTGACAATGACTTATTTGACCTTTAATTACTTTTTTTTTTTGTATAATTTTAGAAATTCACGAGAAACCGGAAAAAAAGAAAACATTATATGAACTCAAACAAGAGGTTAAGCAAAAAATTAAGGAAGTTCGCTATGAGAAGAAAGTGGCAAAAGCAGTGGAAAAATTAAGTCGGTATACCTTGAAACACTTGAAAAAACTAGACTCCGATCCTGTAATAAAACTACACCGTAAGTTTTTTCAATTTCCACTTTTTACATTTCATCCCTATAACAATCTTTCCTAATGTTGTTTTATATTTTTCTGTGCATTAAAAAAATTAATTTCTAAATAAGAAGTATTCTCCATAGGAGAGTTTTATTATTATTATTATTCATTATTCTTCATAGGTTTATAAGGTTCAATGAATTTTAAGATGACTGTACGTAGAGTACATCCTTGCAAACTCCATGTTGTGTCAAATTTAATTTTTGAAATTCAAATTCATGATGAAAAAATCTCAGTTTTTCAAAAAATTTTAGAACCCCTGGTAGAAATGTATATTTCCAATGTAATATAATTAATTACAAAAAAGTGCAACCATGTGAAAATTTGTAATAACATGTAAAAGTGTACGAGTAATAGCAAGAAATTGTAGTTTCTAATACAGTTTTTTTATCATTTTTCTAACAATCATTAAAAGTAGTAGAGATTACAAAAAATGTATCTTATAAACTACATTTGTTTGTATTATTCGGACAATTTCATAAAACTTCACAGATAATTATGAATTTTTCTAAAAATTACTATTTGCACATTTTTGTATTTTATCGTAGTTCATTGTAAAAAGAAATTAATACCAGGGACGCTTTCATTTTATATTTGGTTTGAAAGGGCCCTTAAAATTAATAAAAATATTGTACGTATCTACATGTTTTTCTGTAAAATAGAAGTGAAATTCAAGATTACTTACAACAACAAAAAATTTAATTACGGAAAAGAAGTTTTCGCTTGCATAAAACCTGTGACATCATCATTTAATAATTATTACAGAGGCGAAAAAATTAGATATATTGTATACATAGTGGAAAAAATGATATATAATTTTTCTTTGTTTTATACAAATCATTTCTAAAAAAAAGTGTTGCTGTTGAAAATCTGATTGGCTTTACATTACTTAAAGATGTTTTATGCCTCAAATTGGAAATATTGTTTTATATTTTGCTTTTCGCAAAAAATCAAAATTATTTTTAAAAAGAATGTCAATGTGAAATCATAAAGTTACGAAGAAGACTTAAAATTTTAGGTTGGCTTAGTGTTTTTCATCGGGAATTAGCATTTTTAAACAAAAATCATCATATAGACTACCAATTTTTAATAATTTTGGGTTGTATTAGCTTTCGAAGACTGAAATCGGTGTTTTTAAAAAGAAATGATTATATTTCAAAGATTACAAATATTTCTACAATTATCTTTCGCAATTTGTAGCGTTTTTTACCGGAAACTGACATATGAAAAAAATCATTAAATTTTAAAATTTCATAATTTTTTAATAAGTTTTGGTTGCGCTAACGTTTTATATCAACATTTGATATATTATATAAAAAAATCATTATAGTTCGAACAAAATTTGCAATTTTAAAGAATTTCAGGTTATATTGACGTTTTTCATAGGAAATTAGTTATTTAAAAGATTAATCATTAAAATCTAGGAAATTAAATTTAGAATAAACCAAAACTTAAATTTTTCTTCAACGTCCAACATTCCAATTTAACTACGAAATTCTTGGAAACTGAAAAAAAAACTCAGAATCTAATGATCAAAGTTGGACAACACACTTCAATGTCCTTATTCACAATGACAAAATTTGAAATAAAAAAAGTAGAAAGAAAACAAAGTCAATCCCTCAATCCCCTTCCTTATTTTTTTTTAATTCACAAATTTGATGATTGATTTCTGAGTTCTTTTTTCCCAAGAATTTCGTAATTGAGGATGATTAGAAGTCAACGAAGATTTACAATTTTGAACAAGCTTGTGTCATTTTATGTTTTTGATCGTAAATTATTAGTATTTTCAATAAAAAATTATTAGATTCAAAAGAATATTCACAATTTTTCAACAACTTTAGCTTATGTTCGTGTGTTTAACCTGAGATAGGTATATGTAAACAAAAATGACTAGATTTCAATCTAACGATTTTTGTTCAAAATAATTAAATTTATAAGCTTGAGCAATTTCGCATTGTGTTAGTGTGTTTCCTCGGAAATCGAAATTGAAAAATAAAATAATTAGATTCATCAATTTTGGACAATTGTAGGTAAAGTTGTTGTATTACATCGAAAATTAGTATATTCAAACACAAATCATTATGATTTGAAAAATATTTAGAATCTTTCCATAATTTAGGATTATTTAGGTATTTTTCGTCGGAAATTGGTACTTCTAATTTTTTTTAAATTATATTTCAAAGAAGATTTACAAGTCTTTAACAATTTAAGGCTTTGTTGGTGTTTTACACCCGAAATAGGAATTTTTAGTAAAATATCTTGAGATTTTAAAGAAAAGAACATTTTTTTGTACTATTTTCTCCTGAAATTGGTTATTTTAAACAAATATCATTAAATTTTAAAGAAGATTTACAATTTTTATTATGATATATCTCAGTCTTTGTTGCGGAAAGTTTTTTATTTTTAATAAAAAAAGAAACATTAGATTTTTCAGATTATCATTCAGTCATTAAATTCTCAATTTTTGGTTTTGTTGGTATTTTGTACCAGAAAACCGGTACGTTGATTACAAAATTATAAGATTTCCAAGAATATTTACAATATTTGAACAATAATAGGGTGTGTTAGCGTTTTTCACGGGCAATCGGGGTTTTAAATAAAAATCATTGGACTAGAAAAATTAAACTTACAATTTCAACAAGTTTAGGTTATGTTAGTGTTTTTTGTCAGAAACTGAAATTTTTTCAAGAAAAATACAATGTTTTTATTGTGCATATATATTTCAAAAAAAATATTATATATTAATTCTGAAGTTAAGATATGAATTTTCATCAATTATCATAAATATTGTTCTTGCTCGTCTTTTCTATTATTTTAGGTAGTAGATTCTATGAAATGCAAAAATTTTGTATTTTAATTTAAAAATTGTGCAAGGCAAAAAGAAATAATAATCGCGTGCATAGGCGCTTGTGTTTATTTTCTGGTAATAACATCAAACAGATCAAACTTATATATAATTTTTCCCTCTATGTATCACTTTTCCGTCTGGGTTATTAGATGTGTTCTCAATTTTTTACAGTTGGTCTTGAGTCAAATTCCGATTGTGATTCAGAAAGTTCTTCGGAGTGTTTGTGCAGCGAATGTTCATGTTCATCCGCTTGCTCATGTTCATGCTGTTCGGACTCTGAATCATATTATGATAGTGAATCTAGCAACAGCTGCTCTTGTTCAAATTGCTGTTCTAGCAGCAGCTATTATTCAGTTACCTCCGATTCAAGCGATTCCAGCGATTCTGATAGTAATTAGGAATATTTTTCTGCTGGCGGGAAATAATCATAAAATTATTATAATTTCTATTCATCTTGAGCTGCTGGTCACTCAGATGTTTCATACTTATTGATAGCTAGATAATTAATTTGATTGCGATATTTTCTAAACCAATTATTAAATTTGAAAATTCGACTTCTATGGTATATTAAAGTAAGTGAAAAATGTTTTCAAGACAAATTTATATAATGATTGATTGCATGAGATAATGTGTGTTTGTTATATTATCAAATTAATGCTACCGTAAGCTGTACGATGAATGATAATTTATAAAGAATCATCGCGTGCGATATTTTATATTTTAAGTGAATAAAAGCATTTTATTTTTATTTGATGAAATATTTATTATTAGTTATTACTTTCAAGAATAGAGTTTGCATGCATTTTTTATCGTTTTATTTGCTGGTTTATGATCTGAATGTTGCTAAACTGCACTTATTTTTCATTTTAAGTACTTATAGCTTATTTAAAATTGGTTGAAAATTACGATTTTGAATATCACATTTGATTAAATCATCATTTTAATGACGTGCGTAATACGGAATGCACAGAAACGTGACGCATGCATAGATAGTTTATTATATTTTTCAATTTAGTGACTTGTAACCATAATAGTTCAAGTTGATCTGACTCTAATTTTTAATTTTCTGATGATAAGTATCAAACACTTCCTCTATAAGATGCAATAATTATTTTCCGTATTCATAACACATGCAAATTCTCTGTTGCAACAGAATAATATTATTGATGGTATTCGCTGAAAAAAAATTTGAAACACAACAATTATTTAATAAAAAAATTGTATTTTTGACATAAATCTTCAAGATTGTAAAATGAATATTTTAAGAGTCGAAATTATTGAACAAAATTTCTTCAAAAAATTTATAAACCAATTACAATATTTTATAATAATTGATTTTTCTTAATTAGATGAAATCAAATTGTTAGTTTATGAAATTTGACACCCCTTATCGTAAGGAGTCTCAAGATTGGAAATGGGTCTAATGGAAAGTTTCGTAATCGCAGTTCGTTCAAAGAACTACAAAATTTTCACGGAATTCGATAAGATTTCCAAAGCTTTTTAGGGATTTCATGAGATTTAACAAAATTACCAGGGATTTCAAAAGTTTTAGGGTATTTTAAACGCTTTTAAAGTTTCAAGGTACTTTAAGGAGTCTAATAAAATTTTACTGTATTTCAAGAGATACCGAAGGATTTCAACGGATTTCTCCCGATTTTGAGGGATTTTAATCAATTAAGGACGATGTCCTTGGATTACGAAAGATTTAAAGAAATTTCGAGTGATTTTAAGAGATGTTAAGAAATTTCGAAATATTTCAAAAGAATTCACGGGCTTTCAGTTGATGATATACCGAAGTATTTTCACGAATTTTGAAAGATGACAGCGAATTTAATGGGATGTCGAAAATTTGAAGGGATTTGAAGGGATTTCATAAGATTCAAAAAAGATATCACGGAATTAAAAAATATGTTTTAAGACTTCAAAGGATTTCAAGGGATTTTAAGGAATTTTCAAAGATTTTAAGGGCTTCCGATGATTTCACGAGATTTCAAAAGATTGAAAAGTATATGCATGAATTTTAGAGGATTTCGTAAGATTTCAAAAGATTTGATGGTATTTCAAAGAATTTCAAAGATTCCAAAGGATTGTAATGGATTTCGAGAAATTTTGATGATTTTTGAAAGATTTTAAAATATTTTAAATAATTTCAAGAGAGTCGCAAAGGATTTAAAAGATTTGAAATATTTCAGTGAATTTTAAAGGGATTTTATAGATTTCAAGCGATCTTGTAATATTTTGAAACATTTCAGGGAAGTTCACGGATTTTTATCAATTTTCAGATATTTTAAGGGAACCCTTTTTAAAGGGATTTCAAAAAAATATGTACGATATCTATGGAATTCAAAGAAATCCAAGGAATATATTACATAATAAAAAATAAATATAACAAAATGATTTAATGTGTACAATATTACATATTACTTACAAATATAATTTAATACTTATTTCCCATACAAAAAAAAATTCTTGTCAATTTTATTCAGCATCGTCAATATTATGTGAATCGAGTTGAAACTGATCCTTTATCTTTGAGATCAGCTATAGAATACAATAAGTAATTATTTTTCAAATATAACCCCCATAAGTCTATTTTACAGGGTCATAAGAAAACCCTACAAGAGAAAAACTAGGCTTCGGGAGTTTTTTGCACTAATTATGATTCTTTAGTGGTTTTTGAAATAAAACTGTTTCTAATACATGAAATACTACTTTTTACTGATAACTAGATGTTTAAAAAAATTGTTTAAAATTTTTTTTATTGTTTTCAGCAATTTTCTCTTAGATTAGAGTTAGAAGGCGCGTTTTTTCCGAATTTTTGAACTTATTTTCACTTTTTCCGTTAGATAGAAGCAATAATCAATTAAGTTTAACAGAAATGATAGTTTAAACAAATTATTATTGTTTATAACTATCATCTCTTATATTAATGCAAGATAGTTGCGGTTTTATCTCAAAATTTTAGATTTCTGTCACTTTTTACTTAGTGAGATAATCATTAATGCAAGTTAACAAACACAATTGTTTAAATAATTTATTACGGTTTATTTTTTACCTTCTCTTAGAGTTATGGTAGAAAATTGCTGGTTTATCTGAATTTTCAGCTTTTCATTAACTTTATAGTTAGGAACAAATAAGAAATAATAATTTAAATAAAAAGGCTCCCAGTAAGTACTTCAAGAAAAATTTACATTTAATATGATCCAAATAGAAAATATGCAGAATATTTCAAATATCTGTTTTAGTTCAGGAAAATGTATTGACAAAAAAAATAGATTGTTTAAAAAATGATTCTCTCTATTGTTTATGTACCATTTGTTCATAACTCTAAGACAAGATAGTTATGAACAATAATAAATTGCCTGAGCATTTATGTTTGTTATCTTGCATCAATTATTGCCTCTCTAAGTAAACAGTTGACAAAAGTGGAAAATTTCACAAAAAACCGCAACAATCAAGCACATCACATTTATTAATTTTTACCTCGTTCTAAGTGAAAAATGGACAAAAAGTTAGATATTTAAAAAAATCGCAACTTTCTAGCATTATTCAAAGATAATATTATTTAAAATGATAACAAAATTGTTTAAACAATTATTTTTCTTGAATTAAATTAATTATTGCCTCACTTTAATTGAAAAGTTAACAAAAAGTGGAAAATTTCATAAAAAGCCGCAACTATCTAGCATTGCTACAGGACAAGGTAGTTATAAACAAACAAAAAATGTTTGAACTATTGTTTTTTTGAAATGCATTATTATTTACCTGGATCAAAGAGAAAAGTAGACAAGAAGATCAATATTTCAGAAAAAAACCCGCAACTTTCAAGCATTATTCTAAGAGAATATTATTATAAGTGATAATAAATTGTTGAAACAATTCTTTTTATTAAATTTAATTGATTATTGCCTCGCTAAACCTGAAAAGTTCAAAATAAGTTTAAAAATTTGGAAAAACAGCGACTTTCTAAGTCTGTTCTAACAGAAAATTGAAGGGCCAGATCGAATAATGCGACGCGCGCGTGACCGCTTGAAAGTTCCCCTGAGCCTTATGCAATCTCCCGACAATCCCCGCTTGCCTCGTTCGCCCGTGTTTACATTAAAAAAAAGGCACAAATCGTTGATTCTCAGAAAACTTCCCACGAGGAAGTTTTTCCGCAGGAATTAAGGAAAAAATCTGTGCAAGCAGCATATTATTTAGTTTTGTATATTACAAGATATCACGAGCTGAGTAAAACGAAATGATGCGCGTTGAGGAAACAGTCGCCGAGCGGCAGCCGTAAACAAATACCGTTGGATCAAATTCGCCGTTCCTGCAAAGATTGTGTATGAAAAATGTTCAAAATTTTACGCACTTACCTCAAAGATATCTAGTCACGTGAAATCAAAAAAAAAAAAGTTCTGAAAGTGTCATGCAAGAAATATAAATATATATATATCAGGGTGGTTCTTATTTATACTTGGTGGATTTTTTTTCGAATTTTTTTGCTCTCACCCCCCCCCCTTTTGTTCAAATGCCAAAAAAAATCTTAAAATTTGAGCAAAATCGGTTAATATTTATGGGTGGCGCAACGACCACGAAGTTTCCCATTGATTTAACATCGGAAAAAGACAGCTTTTTGCAAATCAAATATTTGACCGCGACAATATGTGACAAATAATTCTGTGTTTCAGTATATTGTTCGGAATTCGTCAGAGAATACGAATCAATCATAAATTTTGAGGTTGATAATTATAAGCCACTGTTATGGGTTCCCAAAGAAAACCCCATAAGTGATAAATTTGAATTTTACATAATATTGTGGTTTATTGACGCTTTTTAAAAGTTTTTAAAAACTTAATAATTATCAATCAGTGATTTAAAAATACTTGGTTATTTTTTAAGTAATATTCAATTGTTTAAACAATTTTAATTTGTTTAAATACTTGTTTTTTTAGTTTACTCGCGAAATGAACGTATTTTCTAGACTTTATGAGCTATTTAATCAAGATAACAATGAAATAATTTGTTTAAATATTTGTTCAATTATTTAAGTAACAAGTATTTATTCAAGTATATATTTTACATAAAAAAAGCAGGAGAAACATTTAATCTCAGTAAATTTTCGACAAATTTTAATATTTTCAAGTACTAATTTGTTTATTATGAATACTCGTAGATATTTGAACAAATGTACATTTGTTTTAACAATTTTTTTGTTTACATATTTCATTTTTGCTATTTTTCGAAAGATTGACATATTTTTATGTTCTACTTTGCTTTTTAAGAATACTCTTAAATGTTTAAGCAAATTAAAATTGTTTAGAAGATTCAAATTTGTTCCAACATCTACGAATATTCCCGATTCCTCTCACACTGCACCCTAATGTACAATAACATAAAAAGTAATATCAATAGCCAAAATAGTTCCCAATTAGAATATTTAACAAAAATCATAATTAATGAAAAGAAAACTGACTTGAAAAAATAACCTGACCCCCCTCTCCCACTCTCAAGGATTTGTAAGGTTTTCCAGAATCCCCCGAAAAAAAAATAAAACTTTAAAAGCCTTGCGTAATAAATGGACGATCCCTATGCTATCTTTCATTAAAATTGTATCATTTATAAAAAGGAAAAAAGTTCTGTCAAAAATAAGATTTTGGAATAAATAATTTTTCTATGTTTCAAATTTGTTGATGAAAAATTATCGTCTCTCTTTTAAATAATCCCATCAATAATAATATCCTGCTATTCTTAAAAGCATAAAATATTTATTCAGAGAGCTGCTTTTTCCTGCCCATAATAAAGTTAACGGTTTCGCAGGCTACTTAAAGCTATTATTTTATGCAGAATATTATTTCAAAGATTCATATGATGTAAATGAGTTGTAAGAAATTAAATTCATTATAAACGATGATGAAGTTTACATCAGAAAATTGTGAATAGAGCTTTAATGCTCAAGTTTAACGACTTTTACGCCACAGGTGCTCTATAAAGTTAAGAATAGAAACTTTTATACGTCACTCTTATCGTCACGACCATTTAATACGTTAGGGCGAAATGAAACATATACATAACCACCGATTCCCATTGTCATTTCCCACATATTGAGTGCCTTGGTGTCACATTTCTAATATAAAATTCAATATTGTGCCTGGGAAAGCAGTCAAATACCTGTATAGTTCTGAGAAAATTTATTTGCCTTCTATAATAAGCTCTATACATATTTCCAATGCTATTATTAATGTATTCGTTGAAATATTGATTGAAAAGCTATGGATACTTTTATGAAATAAAATGGACATATATGAATAGACTCATGAATATTTCTTGAAGAATATTTCTATCCACGGGCGTTATAATGTAAAGTGAATTTCCGAATAAATGTTAAAACGTATTTGATTTTCATTTCGAGCAGATATAGGAATAACAATTTTTGCATTCAGGTTTCAGAGGAAATAGATTCATTAATTCGTCATGGGATTAAACGTCATCATTGAGTGTTTCATAAACTGCTAAAAATTCTTAAATAAATATACGGCACTTTAAAGATCGACTTATTCCCAGTGATTTTATTCGGATTTTAAAATAATATTTACATCCTATCACAACTACGAAGCAGATCAGAGTGTTTGGTACTTTTCCAAATTGACAAGTTATAAATTCAGTTAGAGGCTCATGCATGCAAGGGTGACTCATCAAATCCTTTTTTAGATTTTCTAAAACTTTGAATCGGAAATTTCTTTCTTTTGCTAAGAAAACGATCCCCTACTTTTACAGATTTTCAACAAACATTTAGAGTTCGCTACGAAGGTTTTTATGAAAATTGTTTAAAATTATGGAACTATGAGGAAATATTACTTACCTTACTGAGAACAATTTCTACTATTTGAAAGCAAAAAGAAATTCCTATCCTACAATTGAGAAGTAACTGAACAAAACGTGATAAATCTATTTTTTTTGTGTGCGTTAATGATTTTTTCTGTATATTTGGAATATCATCAATTCGATTATCCAACTTGAGTTTGCGAAAGAAACTCATTCTCCGTTTTAACGTGTATCAATGAAATGAAATAAATGTTTAGAAAATGTTTAACTTCCTATTACAAATTCATTATGTAAATAGGTAAAACTTTTTAAAAATTGAAGCCCTTTTTAAAATTCATAAATAGATTTTAATATTTCTCTTGTAATAAAAAAGTTTACAAAATTATTAAATTTCATTTTTAAAGTTGAAAAAATATAGTAGGGTGGCTAAAAAATAAAGATCTTTTCATCTGTGGTGTCACCCCCAACAAAGCTCCCATTTGGTGAACAAACAACTGTACATTTTTTTCAAATATTTTCAACACGGGGATTTTGGATCCCGCGGGGGTTAAACTAGACCCACCCGTAAAAAATTTGTATTTTCTCACAGGCTTGATAAAAAAATGTCTACTTTTGTCTAAATATCGTAAAAACTGGTCAGAAAAGGTAATAAAAGGAAAAAGTATACAAGATTTAAAATAAACTCCCCCAGACATTGGAAAAACACCCCTTTCTTTGAAAAAAAAAAACAAATTTTCACCATATATCACCAATATTTTTTGAATAATGTTCGTGATTATTTCACTTCAAATCCACTAAATATTTGTAATAGAAACTAGGTATTTAAGCAAAACTAGAATTTTTGTTATTTAACCTGTCACAAAATACGAATTTTTTGCGGTTTTAAAAAGTAGGGGTTAAACAACACCTGTGGTTTAACCCCCGTCGGATCCAAGATCCCCTCGTTAAAAAAATTGGGAAAAACTTCACAGTTGTTTTTCCACCGAATGAAAGCTTTGGGGGGGGGGGGGCACAAATCAAAGAAACTTTAATTTTGTTTAGACACCCTAATATATACATAGTAATCATATATAAAATTATTTTCTGATTTTATATGCAAACCAGAAATTATAAATTTAGATAATTACAAAATGTATAATGAGTGAAATATATTCCTTTGCTGAATTAAAAGTGAATACGTCTATTTTAGTTTTGTTAATATATCCTTAAATATTGAGAAATTAAGACAAGTGGATTTATCACGATTTGTTCGCTTTCTCCTCAATATTGGAAAATTGTTTTTTTTTTAATCGATAAACTACGATTAAAGGAAATTCTGTTGTACATTATTTTATATATTCAGTTGCCAGATCAATTACGCGCGTGCAGGAATTGTTTATACAAAACAAAAACTTCGAATAACTTTTTTTACATTCTCATCTCAATGAGAAGGTTTGGTTTTATGTGAAAAATGACTTTCGCGGATTCAATCAAATGTCGACGTTTCGAGGCCCCCTGAGTCAGAAAAAACGGTTTTTACGAAGGTGTCTGTCTGTCTGTCTGTAGTCTGTAGTATCGTGTAGGCACGATAACTTTCGAAAGATTGATCAGATTACAATGTGCGAAGAACGAATTCGTCAACCAGCTATTTCGGATCAAAATTCAAAAACTGAGCAAATTTTGAAAATTGTAGAGACCACTTTTTTTCAAAATTTGAACATTCTATTTACGGTTATCAGTAGTACTCAAAGAGACAAACAATTTTTCCTCGCAAAATTTGTCGATGAAATAAAAATAATCAGAGTTATAGCATTTTAAAAATCCCAAAAAACAAACGAAAATTAATATTTCAGGCCGAACAACGCATCATATGAAAAAAAATCAATAGGAGAAAAATGTTGCTTTTGGAGAGCCCTACAAGAATATCGTAACAACTTTTCAAATTTTCCCGAAAAATCGAAAATTCAAATTTTGATCGCACACAAAATAATGAAAAATTAAAAATTCCATTTTGCAGTCAAGCTATGCAAGATACAAAAAAAGATGATTTAATTTGTTATTAACCACGTTTTCATAGAACGCGTAGTTTTTGTTTTATTCGTGAAAAATAACACTAAAAATAAAAAAAATTAATGTTTTGGAAGACGACACATGGAAAGAAAAAAAAATATCATGCAAACTTGTTCACTCAAAGTGCATTTACAAATTTGTTATTTGTAGGTTTCGGAAAGGGCGAGTATATTTTTCAATCGTAAAAAATAAGCATGAAATTAAAATAATAAAATTTGTTTAAAATGACACAAGAGACGACAAAAAATTAAAAGACAAAAGTTTTCCAACCAAAAAAGATCTACAAAATTTGTTATAAACTCTTGCTACAAAAATACATCAAAAATTAAAAATTGACTTTTTGGAAAAACGACACAAGCTACAATAACTTTTTATTCAACTTCATTTTTCGCCTCAATTATATCCACAAATTTGCTTAGAATCACTTTACACTAGTATGCATATTTTCAGTTTAAATCATAAAAAAATAACTGAAAATAAACAAAAAATTAATTTATGGAGAAACGAAACAAGTTGCACAAGTTTATTGCATGGCTTTTCCTGTATTTGACCTTGAAATGACCTTGAACCTGAAGCGGTGGAGGTGAATGGAACTTGGATTTCGATTCAGCGACCCTAAAAACATATGTAGAAGGTTTTTGAAGTTTATTGCACTGCTTTTCCTGTATTTGACCTTGAAATGACCCTGAATCTGACGTGATGGTAGTAAATAGACCTCGGATTCGTATTCAGCGCGTCAAAATACATGAGGATAAAGTGGTCTTGTTAAAGAGTCCACACCTTTTTTTTTTGTAAACCAGTGTAATCTACTATCTTAATGGTAGATAGTTGCAACTTTTTCTAAAAATTTTCAATTTTTGTCAATTTTTCATTTAGAGTGAATTGATAATAAATTCAAGTGGAAAAACATAACTAATTGAAGAATTTTTTCTTATTCTAAACAATATTATCTTTTAATAATGCTAGAAAGTCGCGGTTTTTCTTTAAAAATTTCAATTTTTTCTGAAATTTTTAACTTTGCTTTTGATTTTTAGTTATACAAAAATGAATTATAAACAATAGAAAGAATTATTTTTTGAAAAATCACTTTTCTTGTGAATATATTTTCCTAAAATAACACAGATGTTTGGAATACTTTTCAAACGTTTTATATAAATCATACTAAATGTAAATTTTTCTTGAGGTTGTTACTGAGAGCTGTTTTGTTCATAGTGACAAACTATGATATATTGTTTGAACAACTATATTTGTTGACCTAATTAATTATTATCTTGCTAAGTAAAAAGTAGACCAGAAATTAAAAATTTCAGAAAAAAGCGCAACTATCTGCCATTAATGTAGAAATAATTATAAACGATGATGATTCGTTTGAGCAAGTACGTTTGGTTAATTTCATCAATTATCACCAAACATGAATAGAAAAGTGGACCAAAAGTGAAAATGTTTCGAAAAAACGGCTACTCTCTAGAATTATTCTAAGAAAAAATTGCAACGACAATAATAAATTTGTCAACAATTCATATAAACATCTTATTATAATTAAAAAGAAGTATTTCATGTACTAGAAACAATTTCTATTTGAAAACTAAAGCTGAAAAAATTATAGTTAGAGCCAAAAATTGTCAAAAGGCGATTTTTCATTCATGGGGTTCTCAGGGACCTTATAAAACGGATTTATGGGTGTGATATTTAAAAAATAATTATTCATTTGTATTTTGTAGCTCATTTAAAAAATAAGTGTTTAGTTTCAACTCGATTCATCAAATATTGAAGATTTTCAATGAAATTTACAAAAACGTCTTCCTTTCTTATCAGAAGTGAATGTTAAGGTGCTTCAAATTAGTCGGTTTTCAGAATAATACAAAACACGGCTGAGAGGATGAATTCTTTGAAGGAATGTTTTTACAGCATAATCTGAAAGCTCATACTTGTACATGACTAGAACCCTTTTTTCAAAAAATGGTCTCGTTTTCGTTTTTCTTTTTTTTAATTCAATATAGGCTGAATCGTATGCGCCTGGAAATGGGCACAGTGTCACTGGGATTGCACCCATGGTGAACATTTTTCTATTGATTTTTCTATTCCCAGAAAAGAAGAATGTCCTTATTTGAATTAATGTTTTTTTTTACTTTTCTGAAAAGTACATTCACATTGAAAAATAATCAGAGGTAAAGAAACAAGTTCCGAAATGGAAACGTAACTTTTATCTTGATTTGGTTGAACAAACTCAGTTTCAAAAGGAATTTAATTAAAAGTTTCTGAAATTTAAGGTTGCATTTGAAACTTCTGTTATTCTGACTGACTTTGAAATCTGGCCTTTAAAAATTTAAGAGGAACAAATATTTTTTGTAAATTTTCCTGTTCAAAAAGGTTACTGTGTCAAAAATCTCAGTATATAAGTGGCCAAAAAAAGTACTTCGAAATCACTATATTTTTATACATGTTCATGATAAAGTTTTTATTCCTTGTTTCTGTGGCACTTCCTGCTGGTGAGTATACGCAAAAAAATTAAATGAATCTGAAACATTTTTTGCTTTCGTACGGAAGAAATTTTGCAATGTCATTCGGATGTACACTCAAAGAATTTAGAAATAGTGTTTCAAAAATTTGACACTTTATTATTTTTCTCGGATTGAAAGTTTTATTGGAAGTACACTGTTCAAAGGGAATATACGGCGAACTATTTCTTCCAATCTTGATTTAACCATAAAATTAGCACCGCTCTAAAAATTCCTTTTAGCCAAAGTCAGCTAATTTTCTACTATAAGTGGAAATGAAACATCCGGATAGTAATTTATAAAAACAAATTATGCTTTTGAGATTATTATATTTTCGGAGGAGGTTGAATTTTTTTTCGGGTTCAACAACTTCGACGATTTTCAACTCTTTCAATGTCAATCGAATCAAATTTTGTCTCATTAGCTTCGATAGGATTCTTTACGCCATTTTCATTGATCATTAGCATTGTTTTCAATAAGTATTCGATCTTCAAAAATAAAGGGAAAAATAAATTTCAGTTTTCGAATTTTGTAAACGTTTGTTTTGTTTTATTTAATATGGAAAAAATCATCCACCAGAGTACCTATCGTTTATTTATATAAACGAGTAATCACTTTCTCATTTTGTTACCTCAAATCTTCTTGAGAGAAAAACTTCAGCTTTCATTCGAGACATCAATAAAAAAAAAAAAAAGGAAATTGATTTTTGAACTTTATTTCTAAGGCATTTATATTTTGTCAAACCATACTTACGAGTAGTAAAAAGGGCGCTAGAAATTCTATCACAAATATGGAAGACCAGATTTTTACCCACATTTGAACAATAAGTTACTAAAAGAAAAAATGCTCAGCTTTCTTTCAAGCATACTTGTTTTATTGCTTATAAAAATTTTTATATATAACAACCCTTGATGAACAGAGTTGATTTTTTGATTCAGCAAGGCATTAATGTATCTTTTGCGTAAAAGTAAAAGCTATCAAATTAAAATCGCCTTCTTTAAAGACTCAATTCATACTTACTTAAGCTAACACCAATTCAGGGCAAAGAAGTTTCACCAAGCCAACTATATAATTGCAACTTTTTAAGAAAAATTAGAAAAATGTACACCTGCAACAAATTTTGAAAATTGAAAACAGAAATGGTAAAGAAGATTGTAAACATTCTTATTTTTCTCAACTTTGTTCACACAACTAGAAGGCAATATTTCAAATAGAAAAACAGACTAGGTCACGTTGGCAATTTCAGAATATCACCTTATTGTCTTAAATGAGTTAAGAATGTTACGCTATCGTGTTATTTTATAAAACTTTTCTATTTTTTACGTTTTACATTTTTATAAACTTTTCTTACACACTATATACACTCATGAGTAAAACTATTCATTCGTATCAAATAATTAATTGCTTTTCACCATTGCATAAAGCAGTATCTTGACTGATCGAATCTTCTACTAATCTTTGTGGCACATTTTTCGCTAATCGAACAAGTAACATTTCACAAGTAATTACTAACATTTATCAATTGTAGATTCAAGGAGGCAATAAAGTATCTATTGGGTGAGGGAAAGCCACAAAATTTGAATAAATTTTTTCAAGATATCTAATCCATACTTACACAAGATCATGCTTATTCAAGGCAAATTATTTTAAAATGTTTGCTGAATCATTTGATTTTTGTATCGAAAATCAGAAAAATGTGCAACCGAGAAATATTTTGAATATCAAAAACAAAACTCTGTTGAAAAGTACCTCACGAGGACCCTGAATGCACATAATTAATTTATAGCCCATTGAACCATTATAATTTTAAGATTTACAAAAGTTATTGTTCTTAACTTTGTTTGAGCAATTAGAAGGCAATATTTCTAAGACAGAAACAGACTAGGTCACGTTAATAATTTCTCTACGTGGTCTTTTTTTTTGTTTCGATAGAGTTAGAAATATTTCATTGTCGCGTCTTCTTATTACGTTAATCCTGAAAAGTACATCTCAAGCTCAGTAGAGTAATGACAATAAAATAGAGTTTAAAAATCTAGTCAAATCTTGCTTAGTCGATAGCAAAGAGCTTTTTTTAATTTTGTTACATAATTGGAAATATATTGTAAAATAATTATAAACAAACACAACTTTGGCATTGAACATTAAAAAAATTATTCTCTCTGATAATTTTTCGGTATCAGGACGTGAAGTCGACCTAAGACATCTATTTTATTAACGTAATCATACAGCTTATCACAGTGCGAAAGGTAAATAAAGTCGAACAATGTACAATTATAAATACAACACATTGGTCAAATTAATTTTATAAAAAAAAGGTTATCCCTAATAACTTAATAATTATGGTTTGTAGGGGGCGATGGCGTGGATTGATAAAAAACACATTGTTTATAATTCCGTGAATAAATAATGAATTGTCGTAAAATAAAATATTGCGAAAGTCAAAAGTTTCATTTCATGCCAAAGATTTATATATCAATCTAAAAAATTGATTTTCCTAATCAGGGATTTTTCTTATTAGCAGTAGTTGTGAACAATAAGGACCTTCACAACGCTTTGAATTGCAAACGGTTTGTGCTACATGTATTTGCCAAAGTTGAAAAAAATAGTTTTCACTAAGCTACGAATATTGGAATTTCGCCGTCAATTACAAAAAAAAAAAATCTTCAAAAATCTGTAAATTTTTATTTTATTCAGTGGTTTCAATTTTCTTTCTAAACTCTAGGGTGTCTTACTGCCCTATTTCAAGTCTGTCTGATATTTTTTCATTGTTCCAAATTATCGTTTACGCGGAAAGTAAACAAATATTTTATTAGAACAAAATTATCCCGGCTTCAAAAATGGCTTAGCCTACAGAAATATGTATAATATATAATATGCTATAATATGCTTTCCTGATATGAGAAGAAACTTTGAAAACATATTGCACAAAATGGGGGTTTCCAGAAAATTTCCCTCTCATGTTTTCGAAATTTGAAGAAATAAATAAAGAACATTTTCTGCAAAACACTACCTTTTTATTTTTGGCAATATTTCACAAAATTTTTTTGATATAAGAGAGACATCCCATCCGTTTCATGCGGGCTAAACCATTGTAGAGTCTCAAGAATTTTTCCCCTCTCAAAATATATTTTTCCAAAAAAATAACGTTGTTATTGTTTTCGGCTAAATGCTAGAAATCATAGGTTGAATAATAAATCCCTCAATCAAATAGAGCATTTGTCGATGCATTTCACCATGAATCATACCCTTTTCAAGACTGAAATCACAGAAAATGTACAAACAGCAACATAGTAGCTATTTGAAAAATTGGACATACAAGAAATAACATAAGAAAATTATGCTTACAAAGTTCCATTAAGATAAAGAAAGTACAATAAATTGTCAGTACTAATTAATTATACATTAACTAATTGGCAATGAACACATGTAAGTGAAAGTATTATGAAAGAGGGTCAGATGCTTACAATAAGCACATTAAATTCCAGAAAAGTAGAAAACACGTTTTTTTTAGTTGAACGTTGGTCTAAACAATTCAAAATTATATAATTTTTTGGCCAAAAAACGCACCGAGAATGTAACATGTCGAACAACAATATCGTATTCCAAAACAACACTGATTCTCTAATGAACTGAGAATTAGATACACACCTCAGGTGACCGCTTTTTTAAAAAAGTGGATTAAGAACAATGATGTTCTCGAAAAAATAAAATATGATGTAGTCTTCTTTTTCTATACTTACTGTGACGTTTCCTTTGTCTGATCTAACAAAGGAAACGTCACAGTAAGTATAGAAAAAGAAGACTACATCTCAAAAATTTCAGTACTTTTAGAAGATAAAAATACTTATAAAATTATCAAAAATCCTACAAATGAAATCGAAAATTATCTTGAAACAATGGTCAAAAATGGTGGGGTAACACTACGATTGACAAAAGAACTTGAAATTTTCTGGGATGCACAAATGGTTTGCCACAACTAATCTATGGTTTAGATAAATTACACAAAGAAAACACACCACTTAGACCAGTAAATTCCTTTATCCATTCACTATTATATAATCTTTTATAATTTTCAACATCAATTCTTTCCAATATCACAAATAATTCAGAATATACCCTGAAAAATACTTGGGAATTTAGAAATCAAATCAAAAACTTTAATGTACCAGAAGACTATCAAGTTTGTTCTTTTTACACCGTTTTTATGTTTTCTAATATTGATCTTAACTTAGTATATACCTTAAAAAATAAGAAATGAAGTTCAATTCAACCACACACTAAATTATCATTTTCACGATTTGATGAGGCAATTAGATGTTGTCTAGACAATGTATTCCTTCAATATAATTATCATATTCACAAACAAAAATATGGGATCCTCCATATCAACAGTGGTATCAAAACTTGTTTTACAAACTTTGAAGGAGGATATTATCAAAAATATATCTTTTAAAATTTTTTTTCATCATCGACACGCAGACAATACCCTTATTTTTCTGCACAAGGACCTGTCTGAAATCTTAGAAAATTACAATAAGAAAGGTGGATCATCACAATTCACTTTAGAAACAATCTGTCAATGAACGAATTAAGTTTTTAGGCACAACTGTTTCATTTTCAACAGAGGTATAAAAACTGATTGGTAAAGTAAAGATATAGCTTCAGGATGCACGCCTAATTTTTTATCTAACTATCACATTTCACACAAGAGAGGAGTTGTTTCCTTCTTGGTTGACATAGCAATACGATTGTCAGAACCTGGATCTCACAAGAAAAACATAAGTTTTATTAAGGACTAGAATTTTTGAGCACAGAGCATCACAAAACAAAGAAATACAGGATTATGTGAACACCCAACTAGGTTTAATCATGAAGTTGATTTTAAAAACGAAAATGTTAAAATATTTGAACTAGAAAGAAATTATCACAGAAGGAACATATTGGAAATGTTCCATATTGTTAAAGCTGAAGGTACCGCGAAGTTTGTATCAGACATTGGCAATTCAAATATAATTTATCATGATACCATCGAGACATTTCGTAAGCTTTCATGAATTTCAACATCTTATTAACTTTCATAAAAACTGAACTTACTGATAACTTCCATAAATTTCAACTAGTAATATTCCTAGTTCCTAGCCTACATTCTTGAAGCAGACCACAAACATATGGTCTGCACAAATTTTTAATTATTATCTATAATTTTTACCCCAAAACATGTTTTCTAACTTTGCGGAATTCAAATTATTATTGATACTCAATGTTTGACTGAAGAAAACATGTTTTCTGCTTTTCTAGAATTTGTTATGCTCATTGTAAGTATCTGACCTTCTATCATAGTCCGTTTATATGCATGTTTTAATTGCCAATTTGTTGATGTATAATTAATTATTACAGACAATTTATGTAACTGCACATATTTATAACAACAATATATTTCCGAATTAGCCTTTTTCAAATGGGTCTTTTTCAAAATTGATGAAATTTTTGTAATCCTAATGGTATCCATAAGGTATCTTTCTTTCTTTCTTTCTTGTATGTTCAATTTTTTAAATAGCTACGATGTTGATTTATGTACATTTTCTGTAATTTTAGTCTTGAAGATACCATGGTTCATAGCAAAATGCATCGACAAATTCTCTACTTAATTAGAGGATTTATTATTTAACCTAAAATTTTTCGACTCAAGGCCAAAACAATAAGAACCTTATTTTTTCTAAAAATTGGTCTAAAAATTATATAATTCTCGAATTTTCGTCCTGTGTGGTGCAAGATATCACAAAAGAGCTAGATGCATTTTTTCTTGAACTTTTCTAGGTATGCAAACTTTAATCTAAATATTTTTTTGTGTGTCTGTTGTTGACTGTAAGAAAAATGAAAAAAATCTGTTTCATGCAACAAGAAAAAAAAATTGTGGCCACAGAAATGAATTACACCGCATAAAACTCACAGAATGTCTTTTCTAAGGCTCAATTAAAAACAATTGTCAAAAAATATAATGGTTGGTTTTTTTGTAGAAATCAAGTTTTTATATTTTTAAACAAACCTTCGCTACTTTGTTTATTTGGAACTCTAATAGAATTTTATGACGGTGAAACTGCCTAGAATTTGAGAAGAAAATTTCATTATCTGAATTAGATAAAAAATTGTAGAATTTAGCAAAAAATTAATTATTTTTTTAAATAGACGGCAACATTTAAATACTCGTAACTACCCGGAAATTTCTTTTTTCGAAATCGGTGATAATGAAATTATTCTTCACTTTTTCCTTTATTTTATATTTTCCATGTGTTACTTCCTCTTTGCAACTTGTTACATAAATCATTTTAGATATCTACATACAATTAATTTTTAAGTATGGCAGAAATAATTATTTCGATTAGAAAGTGAAGATATATATTTGTTTGAAAATTATACATTTGTGTAACAACTATAAATAAATATTATAAACTAGCTGTGAATTCGATCTTGAGTGTTTCCACTTTGTTTGAATTTATAATAATATAGTGCAAATGTATTTGCTTCCTCATAGAGGAAGCATTAGTGATTTTTTTTATAATGAACAAACCAAAGTCTTCATGTTGATCAATTTAAAAATATAAATTTACAAAAAAAATAAAAAATTACAGAATAATACAAAACAAATTTGGAATACAAAGACAAATTGGACAAATTAAATTTTGTATTCGAAATTATAATTATCCGAGCTGGGAAAGGAATGGGAAAAGTTTTGTTGCGTCCTATACCTTTCCTAACTTCATAATGTCTTGATGAAAATTGTCAGAATTATTATATTCGAAAATTTATGATCTAAAGGTCTTTACTATTCATGCGTCAACTTTGAATTATATCGATGAAAAAAGTTTTTCTGTTTGAAACAGATGTTTTAAATATTATAAATATGCATAACTTCCTTAACCTACAGTAAAGTGTATTTGTATTATGGATCAGTCGATTCGTCTCGAACCGAGAAACCTATTATATTCTTGCATCAACTTTGAATTATGTTAATGAAAAAAGTTTGACTATGAAAAACAGATTTTTTAAATATTATTGAATGATAAAAAAATGCAATGAATATTTCCAGAAATCTTTCTGTCAGTTTGAAGATATGAGTGGTGAAAATGAGCCCTACAAATTTCATCAATTTATCTGCAACCGTTTTCAAGTTATCGTGTTCACAAAAAAGTGTGACATCCACTACACATCCGCACACACACATTCGCATACTCATATCCATGACACACACACACACACACTAAGAAATATCCACACACGCACCCGGACAATTGCTTAGAACATTGTAATATACATTTTGAAATTGAGGAAGGTTCAACTAAATGAACTACAAATTTTTTGAAAACGTTACCATTACAAAGCTTTCTCCATGAGGAAGCATAAAGGGAATTTCTTTTTTATATGTTCAATTGAGAAAAAAGTTCAAGTAAAAAAGATATTTTACATACGTTCTAAAAACAGCTTTTATTCTGTGAGGTCATTGCGATCTTTCTGATTTCGCAATTATATTTTTTGTTTAAAATGTGAACAACGACTTTCTCAGAGAATATAATTTCATCAAAAAAAATAGTTTGGAATAATAGCTCATATTTAGAAAATGTAAAAATAATCAGCAATTAAAGTTATTCAATCTAAATTCTTTATGAGTATCAAAAGTTCCTATCATTATTATACAGTTTATTTTCAAAATTTTCAAAATTTTCAGGTTTTTCGGAATGCTTGGATAAAGATATTCCGGGAAACGGGTATACCCTAAAAGAAGTATTGCAGGTATATTTTGATATGCTAGATGAGGATTTGAATGAAGAGTGTGACAAAGCGGTTGACGAAAATGAGAGGATGGAGAACATCGTAAAATTAGTTTCAGATGTTTAAGATGCAGCAGTAGCTCATGGTAAAGTACAGATTGCTGAACATTGGACTAGAATTGATCAACTGTGAGCTCTTGTCTTGTTTCATATGAATTTCGTTTAAAATATTATTTTTTCATCTATATTTTACGAGAGGTGAATTAATCGAAAAAAATTCAAAATACCTTAAAATCACTTAAGATCTATTAAATCGCTAAGGATAATTTGATTTACTGCAATTTATTTTCTAAAGTTCTCTAGAAAATTATATGAATCTTTGCCAATCCCCCAAAATTTTTTACAATCCTTTGTAGTTTTTGAATTTCTTTAAATTTGTTTAAATTCTTGAAATCATATAGAATATTTCCTTTGGAAATCTTGAAAATCTATCGAAATAAGTAGAAATAATTCAAAATCTTTTAAATATAAATAAAATTGAACTTTTCCATCCATTTTTTTTAAACTCTTCAAACCCATTGAAATCTTTAAAATCCCTTGACATCTTTGAAATCGGTAAGAGTCGGTTAAAATTTAATTTTGTTCCATATACATATTTTCTTGAGTTTCCTGAAAATCCCTTTATATGTTTCAATTTGTATCATTTCGCTAGACGTTAGTCAGGGTAGAGGAAATCTGCAGAAAACCTGTGCAATTTCTTAAAACAATTTGAGATTCTACACTAAATGTATCAAAAACTAAATCACTCGTTTGCAGTTTCTCTATTTTTTGCATGAAATCTGTCAATATTTTTTCATTATTGATTTCTATACTGAATGTCTTCTAATGATAATCAACAATGGTTTTTTTAAGAATCAGGTAAAAATTGTGAAATAATCATTGTAGGAAAATCATCATAGGCCAATGCTATATTTCATATAAAAATTTGTGATGAGGGGGAATTACAAATGATTCTAAAAGATTGCATGGGACTGCATGGGATGGAATGAGGTTTTAAAGAGTGTACTCCAGATTGCAAGAGTAATTAACCCCTCAGTATTTTTTATGAGGTATATAAATAAATTTTTCAAATAGAATATAGCTTCCTTTTCAGATTCAAGCAATAGAATGGAAGAAAGTAAAAGAAACGGCAAGACAATCAACGGACAATCTCTGTGACGACTTATCTAAATCTAATTACGAGGATGAGGCCAAAAGTGAGTTTGAAAGTGTTCCAAGAAATCGAAAATGCATGAATGATAAAAAATATATATTTAGAAATTTTAGGGTTGTAATAATTTTTCAACATAATCATCAGCTTGATTCAAAGGTTTTTAATAGCATGGGAACAATTTTTTTGAACCATGGACGTACAATTTTTGAGCCCATCTCCTTCATCAAAGCGTCGGACAGTGGGAGGAACCGGGAATTTACTGTTCATAATCCACTACAACCTACAATTCTTGACCGATTTTGACAATATCAAAATTGGACCCTACAAAACTTTATCTTGAACGAAAATTCCTAAATATCTCGTAGAAGTAGTATTTAGAATGGGACATGATCATTAGTCAACAGTTACCACTATTATAAATATTAAAGAAAACAAATTGTATTTTTTTTTTTATTGTTTTCTCATTAAACCACTTTTAAATTCATTCGAAATTATAATAAATAGCTGCAAAAAGTATTAGTTTGAGATATTTGTATTGTTACTTACAATATCATTATTAAATTAAAAAATCCAGCGGTTTCTATTGTAGGAAAATTACATTTTCTGATCAATCATAATGCAGCTATCTCAGTGGTTTTATTTCATCAAGAAAGTGTGGTATCCTTTTGCAATTGTTATTGTTTTTAACAATGTTTCGCACAAACAGTCATCTATAGCAATTTTAAATCTAAATAAGCAGGTTTTCGTAATGATTATTTTAATGCATCCTGCTAGTGGTACTTGATAGTGGTATTCTGTAAAATAATAGTAAGTAACTTTTTCAGTAATTTTCAATTAATATTATCATTAAATAATGATAGAAAATTAGGATATTCATAAACAGAATATAAAAAAATAAACTATTTTGCTATATTATTTTGCTATATGGGATTATGAACAGTAAACTCCCGATTCCCCCAACCGTGCGGTGTCTTCACCACCCCATCATTCCTGAAGTGCTTACCTCCTAATTGAATTTTGAGGGCTGAAAGCAACTGGAAGTCACTGGGAGCCACGTCTTCAGAGTATGGTGTGTGGTCGAAAATGTCCCATCCAAAATCAATCAACACACCTTGGTGTTTCTTGTTTCCTGTATGCGGTCTGCATTTTCGTGAAACAGCAGTACTCCTTTCGTGAAGAGTCCGGGACGCTTTTATGCTGATTGCTGTTGTCATGTTTTACGTCGACTAAAAGCAGAAATTTGTCGGAAGTGACCCAGAATCATTACAAAATGAGTACTGCTGTTTCACTACAATTCAAGATCGCATACAGCAAGAATGGTATCAGATTTGTTGAATGATTTTGAAATGTACATTTTCAACCACCCACCCTACTCTCCAGAGTGAGCTCTCAATGATTGCGACTTGTTTTCAGCATTTAGGGTTCACTTAAGGGGCAAGAACTCCAGGAATGATGAGGAGGTACAGACAGCGGTCGGCGTTTGGTTGAAGGAGAATGGCCCGAAATAGTACCTAAATGGTTTAAAAAAATTTTCCATACGCTACAAAAAATGTTTGAATCGGGCGGGGGATTTGGTTGAAAAATAATTATAACCCTCACGTTTGCAAACAATTTTTTTTTCTCGCATTTTCTGTTTTTTGGGACCGGTGATGTGGTTTAGTGGTCAGCACACTAATCTCTAAACCACAGCACTGGTATGACGTGGGTTTGAGTCTCAGCGTATCCATAAACTGGCTATGCATGAAGTGGGGTATTACTGCGATTTTCTTTGTGTACTGCAAATAATAAAAATTATAGTTAAATGCAAGGGCATATATTTTAAAGACAGCGCAGTCACTGTGGTATAGAATCAGTAGAGTTTTTTCTTGGAGGTACCACGATTTATCTCAAATTTTTCGAAAAATGTATGAACAGAATATTATGTAATATTATGTAATGTGTACCAAACTATGTGACATTAAATAAGATGGGCTAAGCCGCTAAGGTGTCGAATTAGTGAAGTTTTTTAATGGGGGACTACGATTTATCTTGAATTTTGTGAAAAATTCGAGAATATAATATTATGTAATGTTATTTTATAACCAACGTATGTAGTATTGAATAAAAAGTTACTGATATCAGCAGTTCATTGCCTTATAATTTCATATAATTTAGTCAAGCTACAGTTACTTCTAAGCAATGAATCTTATGAAACCGACCTGCAATTATATTAGGATTTTTCCAGCTACTTATTTAAATCTACAAACTAAAACCAAACGAAAGAAACCGAAAGCACGGAAGCAGATGAACAGCAAATTAAAAGAATATAATAAAGTTGCAGACGATCTATTATAGCTTTTAAGCACATATGTAGAATGACATTTTAAGGTTAGGGAAAACTTCAGTACAAAATTTATTTGAAACAGACTAAACCATATCACAGTGGGCCAGGCGACTCGTTGCTGTGACCAAAAGTAGGAAAACTCATAAAAATGTACAACAATGAATCGCAAGGTCACATATATGGTTTCTGAGGGTACTGATTCCGCATCTGATGTCAGAATTGCGTAAAACAAAATGGCGGATCCAAAATAGCGGACGCGTATTACAAAAAATTATTGGATCTTCTTGAAACGTGGTATCTATAGGTTTTCGAGGGTGCTGACTCCAAAATCTGAAGTCAGAATTTCAAAAAACAAAATGGCGGATCCAACATGGCGAACAAGTATCCAAAAAAATTATTAAATCTACTCGAAACGTGGTATCTACAAAACATTATATGTCGTTTACAATCGTAAAGGGATGAGAGAAGTGAAAAAGAAGCTTCTATCACTGAGAATCTCATTATCTTCCACTGATTTGAAAGATTGCTTGTAAGGTAAATGGCCAGTACTACCATACATACCCCAAGAACACATCAACAAAAGTTCCATTTCCAGAGTACCCGAATTCTGCATATGCTGAATTATGACTTCCCTCTGCGATTTGACAATCCTACGGGAAGTGTGATGCAACAAGGCCTGCAGAGTCACCTCAGATTTGTTTAGAGAATTGTCCAGGAGAAAAGTTGAAGCTTCTTCGGCAGACTTTTGTTTTATTAGAATTTTCGGTGCCTCCAACAATTTTCTAATTTTTCTCGGTTGCTCTAAGTTTTGTAAAACCTTGCTAAGAACATTATACAAATCTTTATTCTTATTCAGATTCGCTGCATAGCGAGAAGCCATTATTAATCTTTCTGGGTCGCGCTTTTGTTCAGCACTAATTATTGCAAGTTCTCGACGCTTCGATCGATCCGATTTTTTATGGAATTGGAGGTTTGGAGGGCCAGCACGAGAAGATAGACGATATTTCTGCTCAGTTTTTAGAGTCAATAAAATTGTAAAATTAGAATTTAACAATTCAGCAGTTTTTGTCTTAAACCTATCCATAATTCTCCTTCCAACGTTGTATTTTTCAGAGCCTCTACTTTCAAGAGCTCCCAACGAGGCTTTAAATCTCTCTACATTTGCACTTCCAATGTTATTAACATCCAATTTCATTTTTGATAAAATATAGAAAGCGGTGGATTCTGCATCATCAGTTTTAAGGAGTTCTTCAAGAACTTCCCTTTTAGTGAATTTTGTCATTTTATGTCAAAAAATGTTTCAATGTGGAATACAATATGAAAACGACAGGGAAAAACAGGGAGAAGTAGAAATAATAATAGGTTGACATATTCAAGAAGCTGACATTTTGCATATACATATATTGTATGCTTTACGGGGTCAACTATCATTTTATTAATACAATTGATGCGCAAGGAATATGGACGGAAAGCAGATTACCGAAGCAAGTGAGGTCGCTCGTCCGCGGTCTGCGTTAATGTAACTGGAACAACAAATGACGGTGAGACAGCGCGCGTGACCACGTAAATATACCATAAGCAGCGAAACAAGTAAAAGAGAACAAGAAGGGGGACACCTAAGCCAAAGTGCACATTTTAAGGTAGACACTCATATATTTCAGAACTCAATATGTTGTGTTATGTCGTGCTATGAGCAATCGGAAGAAGGTGCTTTACTGAAAACTCTTGTTTTTCATTTACTGATAATGTGATTCTATTTGATTGCGTATGTTAATTACAGATTGAATTATTTTTTTACAAATTTAACTCCTTGATGAATTGAATAAATCGTCGTAGGAGGTTAGAAATCAATTTTTTAGCATCAAAAATCGTATTTCCCCAACGTCAGTTATACTACGAATTGTAATAAAATTTTCTACATTGTGCCTGTATCATCGAAAAAAAACTGACCAATCATCATATAAATATCGTCAATAGTACTTCAATTATTCCTGAATTCAGTCATTTAGTTCATTTTTTCGAATTTAAAAATTGAATTTTGGCCATGAAACCGAGTCTCCTAGCCCACTGTGCATATTTTTAAAATTGTAAAAGATTTAGAACCAAACATAGATGAGATTCCGGATAATTGTAGAGATGAACTTGGGGAAAAAGTCTCATCATTAGCTTCCAATTATTTGAAGAAATCACAATGAATTTTAGGTATAGGCAGAATCATTGCAAATAGAATAAACATAACAGGTAGTTTCATGAGCAGGAACAAAGACAAGATTTTAGTAACTAAAGCCGATAAAGACAATGTAACCGTACTGATGTTTCGCCAAGATTACACTAATAAAATGAATATTTTGCTGAATGATCTATAATTAACCCTACAGTACAGTCGCTAATGACCCTGGCAGTTGATGCGACTATAAACATTCAACTAATAAAAAAAATATTTTTATATCACATCATGCAACAACCCCTTTCTGCCACAAACCGAAGTGAGATTTAGCGGGCATCAATTAAGATGAAACTTGGCACGGACATTTTTTTTGACTATTTAAATGAAATTGGGAGGCGAGAATGAAAAGTAGAAGAATAATTACTTCCACCTCATTAATTTTAACTACCGTACTGTATGATGACTACGATTCTCAATAATTTTCATGTTCTATTTCAAATAGTGCTATCATGGACTGCTTGGTCTTGCCGCTTCAAGAAAAATTGGAAGAATGGAAGAAGTCTCTTATTAATTTAGACAAAGAACACGCCAAAGGTTATTAATGTTTTTTTTATAAGGTTAAGTACTTAAATCTACAATTTATTGTTCCCTAAATTTAATAACAACTCTCTTAGAATTAAAAAAATGGATACGTCCAAAAACAAAAACGAACAATAACACAGGACCACATGAAAAAAGATAAACCCTACTAGGACTGACCGTATGTTTTTCCCGTAGACTTTTGGTCGCTGAAACTGAATCCGAAAGCAAAGTCTTTCTATGACGTCCAATTTTTGAGAAAATGGATGTTCATGAAAATTATTTTTAAAAAACATAGGGCATGAACATGACGTTCCAAAGACTTCTAATAGGACTCAAAATAAAGCTTCAACGTGTATTTTAAGATGGTTATTTTGAAAAAAATATATATATTTGCGTCACCTATCTTAAGTGGTAAAAGGTTTTTGTCACGCGCTCGCTCGCTCATCACTCCTCACCAACCCACTATGATGCCGTCCAAACAAGAAAAGTAATTACTACATTTTGGATGAGTCCTCTGTCACCCTAACCTCAAAATTGTAATTTTTACTATTTACAAATTACATTTATAGTTTGCTCATCTTTCAAATTTTTAATAACATATATTAACCTAATTAATGTTTCTAAAAGTTAATTCTATAAACGGAAGGTCGCTGGAACCAGTATCCAACCTCAAAATTGAATTGCCTCATTTTACTTCATAAGTACCAGAAATAAATCTTTTTTAGATAATTAGGGCCTATTCCTGTTATGAACCAAATCTGTATTCGGAGTGAAAAATTGAATAATTCAAATAGTTTTTGTGTCAAACTTTTCTTTTTACCCTCGGGTTAGAATAAAAAAAACGTTTTATAACAAAAAAATATATTAAAATTAGCCAATTTTCACTCTGAATACAGATTTGATTCAGAGCAGGAAAAGGCCCTAATTATATATGAAAAAAAGGTATAATTCTAGTATTTATGTAGTAAAATGAGGCAATTCAATTTTTAGGTTGGATCCTGGCACCAACGCCCTTAAATGAAGTGTCTCTTTCCTAATTTTTTAATTATTCCAGATATGATTGTACGTGAAGTTAGCAAATTGATAACATTAGATATTTACAATTTCTCCATAAAATTTCATGATAGGTTGACAGGGGACTCATCCGCATGATAGGCCAGGCAACCTCGAATTTTAGCCAAAATCCCAAAAGTCCACGGATTTATCTGAAAATGTTTACTCGAAAGTTTTTGTGTCGCTACTTACGAACCTGAAATTAAAATTTAAAAATTCAAATGAGATACCAAATATGACTGCGAAAATGTAGTATTTTCGATGCGGATTTGGCCTGAAATGGTTACTGAGGGATTTTTGGGGTCGCTGATTAGAAATATGGAGTCAAAATGTTTAAATTCAAAGTGGCGGATACAATATAACTGTAAAAATTAAAAAATGTCGACGGATTTTGGGAGGGGGAGGTTGGAGACGCTGATAAGTGTCTTACCCTAATTACGTAACGGATTATCAGACCCTTAATATGGTTATTATATGGACAATAAAGTATTTGGTTGACCCAAGAAAATTTTTCGTTAGTAAAATTTGGTTGATTATACCATATCTTCCGGTTGATCCAAGAAAATATTTTGCTGGATCCGAGAGAATATTTTAGTCAGTTCAAATAAGTGTTTTTGCTAGCCTAAGAAAATATTTTGGTTGATTTAACCAAAACTAGTAGTTCATCTAATCATAAATGTCCCAGCACAATTTACATTATAAATGGCTTACTATAAAATTGTGTCATCTTGTCTGAATTATTTAGTAGTTTATTTAACTACTTAATATCACAAGATGAAACGATTGTACGGCAAGTCATTTGCAATATAAATTTTACAGATATTCAAGTAGTCTTGCGTATTTTTCACATAATTACTCAATCACATAGTTTCAGCAAGAATATTTATAAAATAATAACTCAAATATGAGTTTTTCGTACCAGACAAATAGTAAAAGAATAAATGGCGTAAGGCTGTGTTAGTGTACCGTATGATACCTCGCGACTTATTCGACCCTTCCTATTGTAAGGCGCTCGAGCTCGAGTTCGAATCTCCGCGGGGCGTTGTGGTGATCAACCGGAGGCTACTTATACTACATTGGTACGTTTAAATTAAGTCCCTATTTAAACCAGCTGACACTAAAACTTTATATGCAATTCTGTATAGATTTTCTTGGATAATTTAATAACCTACGCTACTGCGTAGATATTTCAGCACCTATTAGACTGAAAAATGTAAAAAAAATCCAAATTTCTTTTCAAGATGCGTACTCTAAACAAGAAAAAGAAATTTCCCAAACTAAATAAAACTTTTGTTAACAAACAATTTTTTAAACGGCTTTTTTGGACAATTATGTATGGAGTTTACTTGTCAATGAAACATGCGTTTTTCCTGTTTTTAATTAAAAAAATTTACAACCATTTTCATACTTTTTTTCCAGAAAAAAAATTGTTTGCAATCGAATATGTATCAAAGAAACTCTAAGGTATGATAAATTACAGAAAATTCTTAAACCTTAAAATTTAAAAACTGTCTACCATTACGGATTTTCCGTAAGACCAACCAAGAGTTGGGATGCGATGGTACTATGGGGATTTACTTCCAAAAAATAAAAAGTGTACGGTATGCGGCGGGACGTTAGACTTAACGACTAATGGTCGGAATCGAGACGTTATTTATCGTTGTGGGGACAATAAGTGCCACAAAAAAAATTGTTAGAAAGGAAACGTTTTTTAATGTCGCGAAAGTAAAACTATATAAAATTGTACAAGTTACAGTTTGTTGATTGCCGCGTTATCCGTTAAACGTAATTGTTCGGGAGATGGAACTTTCCAAACACTCCGTGCGGGCTATATTATAACAGATCTCAGAAGTTTTCTTAAAGTCTGGTTATTTGAAAATAAAGAAAACTTTGATATATATTCTATTGTAAAAAGTATGAAAATGGTTACAAATTTCTTCAATTAAAAAACAGAAAAAATGCATGTTTCATTGGCAAGTAGACTCCATAAATTAGTTGTCCAAAAAGTTTGTTGAAATTTTTTTTTTTGTGAACAAAAGTTTTATTTCGTTCTTGGAATTTTAATTTTTTTATACATTTTTCAGTCTAATAGGTACTGAGATATCTACGGAGTAGCGTACGTTATTCAATTATTAAAAAATTCTATATGGAATTGCATACAAAGTTTTAGTGTTGGCTGGTTTAAATGGGAATTTAATTTAAACGTACCAAGGCAATATAATGCAGTAGCCTTCGGTTGAGCACTACAAGCCTCTTGGAGCTGCAAACTCGAGTTCGAGCGCCTTACAATAGGAATGGTCGAATAAGCCGCCAGGTACCATGCGGAACCCTGGCACAGCTTTAAGGCGAATAAATATACGAAGAGCGACTCTCTCATACAGAAAACCAGTTCAGTGTTTGTATTATTTTATAATTAATCTTGGAAATAATTGAACAGGGATGTAAACTTCTCAAGCTCCCAATCAATTCTGTTTCGGGATCCCTTATTTTGATCAAGAGAACCGAGATGCAAGCAGATTACATTTTTATTTTTTGCGCAACGCTACGTTCGTACCAAGTGCATATGCGTCCATCGCTTTTAAGGTGCTTTCAATAAAATATTTTGGTTGAATTAACAAATCTTCTGCTTGATTCTAGTTAAATGCTCTCTTATACTATTTGGTAGATTGAACCAAAACATTTTGTTGAATCAATAAAATATTTTTTTAATTCAACAAACGATCCAACCAAAAATATTTATTGGCTGAAGCAAACAAATTTGGTTAACTGAAGAGAAACTTAGTTCATTTAACAAAAATTTTTTCTGAAATCAACTAAATGCGGTCAACAAGACGATTGTGTTTAATAAAGACCATTTTTTCTGGGTGCGTATCTGAGATATAAGTTTAGAATTTTTATATTACGTTTGTAAAGAGATAAATTTATCATCACATTAAAACACCTGCAATGTGGCTACAGTAATGTACTTGTGTTTCGTAAACGATAGCGGGTCCTATCGCGACACTTTAATCGGGACTCTGGATTATTGTGCTATAGTGTTTGAAACACAATTTCATTACTATAGCCGAATTGCAGGCATTTTAATGTGCAAAAAAAAATCTCTTTACAAAATTATTACCGAAATTGTAAAGTTAGATCACAAATTCGTAATAAGCGACTCCAAAAAAGCCCCGTGTTGGGTTGTTCCACAGAATAAGTTGAGGCGGGATTCGATTGTGCACTAAACTTAATTCACACTGTTGTCTGATCAAAAGCTACACATATACTGACATATGGTTGAAGGTTGTTTAAGTACTTACGGCTCCAATGCGCCCAGAAATGGTCGCGGAGGCCTTTGACTAAAGTCCAGTGTGTTGCGCGATCCAAGGGTGTATCGGCCATGGAAGGCCGCGGCATAGAGGTGAGTGGCCTGCCGGTGAGGAAATGAGCATGCGTCAGGACCTTGATCTCGTCTGGATCGCCGGTGAGCGGCGTGAGGGGTCTGCGGTTTAGAAACCTCTCGATATTGACTAGCAGCGTGGAGACCTCCTGAAACGTGAGCTTGCGGGCCCGGCGACTCGTCGCAGATGAGATTTCGCAGACTTTGTGCCAGCTTTCCAAAGGCCGCCAAAATGGGGAGCCGAGGGAGGGATGAAGTTCCAGGTAACACCCTGCTGTGCAAGGCTTCCTTCGACGACGCCCCAGTCCATCTCCGCGGCGCGCAGCAGGTTACGAAGTTCGGTGTTTACCCTGTGTAACGTCGCGCCGTTGTCGCTCCACATCTCTTGGGGTTGTCCACGTCGGCCGGTGAAGCGATCGAGTGCTCTGAGAAAACACACAGCCCTTGGTCGTCCTCACTCCACGGCCCTTTGTTGCAAGGATGTTGAATGGGCCAGCGTAGTCCACGTCGGTCCGGAAGAAGGCAGCTGACGGAGTCACCCGGGCAGCTGGCAAGTGGCCATGGTTGGCTTCATGGGCCTATAATTGGTATAGGCGCAGACCGTGCAGTCTCGGACGCGCTTCCTGACCTCTGCTCTTCCGCCGACTATCCAGGCGCGTCGGATGGCGTGGAGGTACGTCGCGCGGATGCCGGCGTGTAGGCTCCGGAGGTGAGCCCAGTCGATGATAAGCTGAGCAAGGTGGCTAAGTCTGTTTAGGATGATCGGGCCGGTGTCGTCGACAAAGGGCCCTAGTCCTCTCAGCGCGCTGTCACGGCGGATTGGCTCACCCCGCTGGAGTTGAGCGAGTTCGGGTCCGAAGTGTATCTTCTGGCTTATTTCGACGCAGATCACATATTCCTTTTACAGGTCCTCGGCTCTCACGGGGGCACGGATTGACGGCGTGCTTCGATCTATTCGTCGGCGAAGCCCTCGTCTGCCACATGCCATTCCTCTAAGGAGTCCGTTCAGGCTCGAGAATTTGTTGGCTGGATGCTCGTTGGTTGTCACAGCCTGGGCGACTGCGCATCCCAGATTGGTTGATTTTGTGGGTGGTCTAGGTGTGAAACTCGAGGGTGCCCAGTTGTGAGTGCGCAAGGCGGCGTCGTCTTTGTTCAACCAGGTGGATCCGTCCCATCATATGCTGAATTGGGAGAGGCCTGGGATGTCAGTGCCTCTAGTGGCCATATCAGCCGGGTTCTCTCTGGTTGAAATATAGTGCCATTTAGCGTCGGGTACTATTTCATGAATGTGTGCGATGTGGTCGTCCACTAAATTATTTCCCGTCGGAGCATCGGAGTGAAGCCAAAGGAGCACTATCTGTGAGTCGCCCCAAAAATGGCAGTCGGCCAGGGGGATGTTCGAGTTTTCGGCTGCGAAGTGGAGAAGCTTGGCTGCTAGGAGGGCGGCTCTCAGCTCAAGTCGCGGGATCGTCATCCAGGAAGTGGCCCTCTTTGACGGAAGGAGGCTTCTAATGGGCGACAATTTGGTCTTTGTCCAGAGGAGGTAGGTCGTAGCGTTTCCTCCGTCGTGGTCCCTAGTTCTGGAGTACAGTGCTGCGGCTGTTGCTCGACGACTCGCATCCGTGAAGGCATGCAGCTTGATCCGTCGTGATTGGCGCTGTCGAATTTAGCGTGGGATGATGATCTTGTCCACATTCTTCATCGTCTCCTGGAACGCGAGCCACTTGCGGGCCCAGGGCTCAGGCACGCGCGTGTTCACCTCGGGATTGGCTCGCTAAAGGGTCTTGAATCAGCATCTTAGCAACCACCGTGACCGCAGCAAGACACCCGGCTGGGTCGAAGAATCGAGCCAGCTCGGCGAGGATCGTCCTTTTGGTGCATTGGCGGTTGCTGGGTGCGGGCGGAGGGGCAAACTGGAAGCAGTCCTGCACTGGGCTCCAGGCGACCCCCAGTTCGTTGACCGGTCCGTTCCGACGAGAATTGGAGCCATGTCGGCCGAAGTCTTTCCTCTGGGGCGATGTCCTCGAGTAGTTCGGGGATATTCGACAACCACTTCTTGAGATTGAAGCCGCCGGCTTTGAGTAGTGTGACGAGCTGGTCGCGGCGATGTCGCGCGGACTCAAGGTCGTCTGCGACTCGGGAAGATTGGCGCCTTCGTCTTGGCAGAGCTGCTTTAGGGTCCGCAATGCGAGGTACGGTGCACTAATCCCTCCATTGGTGACCGTGAGGAGGACGTAGTGATTTGCTGGGATTTCGCGGATCAGGCTCTACAGGATCCGATGGAGGTGGATGTCCTAGGGTCAGACCCGGATCTGTCGGAGCATCATCCTAAAGTCAGCGCAGTAGGCGATTCGGCGAGTTATCCAGCTGGTGACCACGACTGCAAGGTCATTCTGGAGCCTGGGGCTGGCATACATTGCGCCGTTGAGGCTGCATCCGCTGGTTGTTAGGCGGGAGGCGTTGAACACCACGCGAAGTTTGCCCCCTTCGTCGCTCCGCTGCCAAATCCCGTGGTGACAGATGTAGCAGACTTGCTGTGGGCAGTTTTGCCGTTCTTCGAGCGTGACGGGACGCGTGTGACCGTGTTTGATTTAGTCCTCCATTAATCATATGTAAGCGCGATGTATCGTCCGCTTGGCTCGTGGGTATGTTCCTCGGTAAACAAGCTTTCACACTCAGCATCAACCGTGGACAATCGGGGGGCTCGCGGTACCTCCTTCAGTTACCAGAAGCGCTACACGAGCTCGACTAGTCCCTCGTCGCACGGCATCTGGGTGCATGCAGCCATGAGCGTTGTCGTCGACCCGTCCGCGGGTACGTTGCCGGTGAGGGTCCAGCCGAAGACTGTTTGTTGGGTGAGCAGTTGCTTTCGGTGCAGTGCGCCGGAGAGAAGGAGTCGCCCGTAGATGTTGGCACCGAGGATGACGTCAACCCCCCCCCCCCCCCGAGTGTCGAACCTAGGATCGGCCATATTGAGTCCTTGGGTGCAGTCTACTGCCCCGGTGGGCAGAGGCAGGGATGGAGTGATCATTCCATGTTGACGAGAATGGCCTCTGAGCATTAGTCCAGCAGGGCCCGAACATTCTCTGTTCGGCATCGTCCATCCCAGAGGGTGACCATAGCCGTAGTCAGGACGGCTAGTCATGCCTGTGGTTGCCTGTTTTCGCCGCATTCAGACCACTGCTGTACCAAACTGTCGTCGGTGGGAGGGGCCGTGGTGGTGGCCGTTGTCATCTGGTGTCGGGGCCGCTTCGCAGGGATGGCGGAGAAGGGGCCTGTTTCAGCACGCTTTCCCTCGTGGATTAGCGTGTGGTGCTGCCCACCATACGTTCTGTATTATGACGACGATGCGCAGTTCCATGCGCTGTGATTTTCCCTCAGGCAATTGAAGCAGAGCTTGTGGCTGATGAGCAGGTTTTTGGACTCTGACGTGGCAAGGCCACTGAACGCCTCGCAGCGGCTAAGGCAATGTACACCTGTGCAAGTGGGGCAGGGACCGGTTGCAGCGGCGGTCGTCACGAAGCTCCTGAGGGCACGGGAGCTGGCCTGGGCTCGAGGGACATCCGTGACTGTAGAGGCGCGGCCTGTGGTGATCGACTGCAGCATCAGACAGCGCTGTTGGAGGTAGGTGTTGAGCTGGTCGTACGTCGGGAAGCCCCTCGCAGCCGATGTTGTGGTCCTCTCGGCTGGGCTAATCTCCTCCCAACTGCGCCTTGTGTTGGAGTCCATGTTGAGGCTCGCTGCTGTGACGAACCAACCGTACCATTGAGCGACTGGACGGCCGAGGAATGCGAGTTGACTGCGGTGCCGTTCCAGCTTGTCCAGGAGCTGCTGGGTTCCTGCTGCTGACTCTTCCTTCAGAGCACGAGTACCCGTCGCTGATCGAGACGATCGGGCTCGGGTAGCCGTCGTCGGAAGCACGAGGAGTCGTCTGTGAGGATGCGGCAAACTGGTGTCGCAGGTAGATAGGCTGCGCGTGAAGCATCCGTCTCGATTGGACCAATGTTGGGTTGTTCCACAGAATGAGTTAAGGCGGGGTTCAATTGTGCACTAAACTTCATTCACACTGTTGTCTGCTCGAAAGTTACACACATACTGACGGCGTCGTGACCCTCCCCACGGAAGAGAGCGAACATTCCGAGAGTGGGAGCAGGAGTGGGGATGAAAGGGAGAAAGAGAAGATGAAAAATTTTTTTTTAATTTTTGACATCATATTGGGTCCGCTATTGTGAATTTTAAATTTTTATTCCAGATTCGTAATGTTCAAACTTAAAAACCTCCGATTAACTATTTTCAGCTAAATCCGTCGATTTTTTTTATTTTGTCAAAAATTCGTGGTCGCCAGGACCATAATGCGCTCGGATGCTTGAAGCAATTTTTTTTTTTTTTGCAAGTAAAAACGGGCATCATGTGAGAGGTTAGGCTTGAAGTACACATTACAATTAATAAAATGGGACCTCATTTTTCTGATTTGGGTGTGAACTTTGGGTGTGGAAAGAGTGTAGAGAGAGAGTGAGAAAAGAGCGCACTTTTGCAAAATACCAATTTATGAATAAATACATTGTACAGACTATATAGGTCTATATAATTTTTTATAGCTATTTAAGTTATTTTATTATTTTTGAATGTTCATTGAAGAAACAATTTAAAAAAAACAACAACAACTTTATATTACGAAATTATTGGAAAATATACTAGTTTTTACATTATATCGCCTATTTCTGATTTTACGTGATATTTCATGTTCAAGGCAACACTAATTGATATTAACGATACATATATATTTTAGAATCGGGTTTTAAGTACTTAAATTGCATGCAAAGCGATAAATAGTTTCTTTTATTCAAACTGCATACTTTGTTTGGGGCCAAAATTCGGGGTTGCCTGGCCCGTAGTGAGCACAGGCGTCATGTTGAGGAGTGCACTTCTAAACACTTGAGCGGTGCAAGGTTGAAGCTTTAATGTGAGCCCTATTAGACGTTCTGAAATAAAAAAAGTAACATTGACGATTTTGGGACTCTTTAATGATCACAAAAACATGTTTTTTGTACATTCTCAAAAAATCCTAAATTTAATAAAATTTTTACAATAATTTTTATATTCCTGTTCATTAGCAAAAACTGCATATACAAAAAATTTGCCACAGTTTTTAAACTAATAAAATTTTTTTAATTTCTCTTTTCAAATCTAAAGAATGAACAGAAGATATTTTCCGATCGGAAAAAATGTTGCAGATGGAAAGATGGTTGGTGTGAGCAAATTTTGTGGGATATTAAAATTACACAAGAAAAAAAGAGTTGCAAAACGAACCGGCGTACTCTGGGTCCTAGTAGATTTACATTTTTTTTGTGGCCATGTGTAACCGATTAATAATTTTAGTGTTTTGATTTAAAATTGCAGAATATAAAAAGGCAAGAGCCGAATTAAAGAAAAGATCAACTGATACATTAAGACTGCAGAAAAAGAAAGCTCGTAAAACTTATATACAAGACCCTATGCAAAGGTACAGTCACAAAAATGGTGTTGTGGACGCAGAATTTAATAAACTGCTAGAATCTTCTGCAGCAGTTGTACATGAAAAACGCCTAAGTTTAGAGGAGACTGAAAGAAGAGCAGTGCGAGCTGCTCTCCTGGAAGAACGTGGAAGATTCTGTCTGCTTGCTAGGTTCTTAAAGCCTGTTTTGGTAAGTAACATTTGGAAACTCATTAGATTGTCGTAGAATACCAATACCAGCTGATCTTTCAAGGCCTTACATGTATGCTTGTACGTTCAAACGATGCTAACAAAGATACAATAAAGTTTCCATCGATTTCATTTGATTTAACATTTTTTATTATATGAGAAGTTGTAGGATCCGCGGCAGGCGGCACAGTTGGAGATGAAAGTTTCACCTCTGGATACTTTTTTAGAGCTACCAATCTTTGTAGAATGTTATGAGGAACGGTGTGGACGGACCAGATGAAGTGATGCCAGAAGAAGAGCCTTTTGCATCCGGCTCGCGATGGACTGAGCCTAACGCTGACAAGCCAGGATTTTGTTGTGTTGGCTAAGAAATGAAGCTTTCATGCATTCAAGACAGCCGATTATGAGAACTAAAAGATGGACCTTGTAGCCTTGGTACAGCCTGCTCAGCTTGAAAAGAAGTGCTTGATATTTCGCCCGTTTTTCTTCCTCCTTTGCGGCGATATTACCATCGGTTGGTGCCAAGAATTCAATCACGTAAATGATCTTGGTTTTCAGATCCTGGAGGACAATATCAGGCTTCGTAGCACTGATAATTTGAGTGGTGGAGAATGAGAAATGCCAGTAGATCTTACACTGATCATTCTCCACAATGGACTCGAGTTCCCCCTGGTCGCATGACAAGATGGGCCATAGATCAACACCATAGAAGTGCCTAAGATGGTAATATAACACTTTTAGAGCCGCATTGTATCTCTCTACGTACCCGTAACGTGCATACTTTGAGCATGCACTGAGAACATGCCCAAGGGTTTCTGGCTCTTGCTTGCACGCTCGGCAGTTAGTATCGCCTACAGGTATCTTCATTATGAGCTCGCGGTAAACTAAGGTGTCCATAACGCCGTCTTGATAGGCAAAAAGAAATCCCTGAGTCTGCGATCTCAATCCAGCAGACTTGAGTAACATGTTGGACAAACCTATCGAGGGCTCTTCTCTACGTATGATGCCGTAGAATTCACTATGAAGGGGCTTGTCAGCATGTTCTCTAAGTAGAAGCGTATGTTCTGCTTCCTGTACATGACTTTCGAGCACCAAAGGTGTTAGTGATGCTAGGCCATGTGTAGTGTCGCTAGAATCAATTGGGAGGCCAAGCTCCTCTGCGGCCCTATCTGCAGCACGGTATAGAAATTATTATTATAGACGCTGTTGCCATGACGCAAGCTCGTAAGCATAAAAGAAACTTGGACATGGCATTCAATGACTACAAGCAAGCGTTTCCTTCCGTAACACATCATTATTTGTTTGAAGTCTTAAAAATACACCAAATCTGCCCAGGCATCATCGACTTTCTAAGTCGTGCGATGATACTTTGGGGTACAAGAAATAATTATTTTGATCATGGACAATCAAGGATAACTAGAACAATACGCATTACGACGGGTATCTTTCAAGGAGACTCCTTAGTTCACTGTGGTTCTGTTTAGCGCTGAACCCATTGAGCAAAACACTAAAAAGCATGTCTCATGGGTTTCGAATATATGATAATGAGGATGGTCATTAAGTGATCCATCTTCTTTACATGGATGACTGAAGCTATGCACTAGTGCGGACCAGAAACTACAACAAGTGGTCGATGTCACAAAGCAGTTTTTCCATGACATCCACATGGAATTCAGACTAGATAAATGTAGAACAGTAGAACTATATAAGCCTCAGATTGATTTTGAAGAGTCCTCTTAACTCGGCAAATAAGATCGGGGCAATCAAGACCCATGCCATCCCTATCCTCATGTACTCATTTGAGCTTATCAAATGGTCGAACACCGACCTTGAACGATTAAACAGAACCATCCCCGTAGGAATGACGAAGCACCTAATGCACCACAGTAATTCGGCAATTGAAAGGGCAGTTCTATCATGATATAGAGGGGTAGGAGCGTTGTAGATATCAGGAAACTGTGTAAATTACAAGTTGCACAGTTGCGAGACTATTTTAACATCAAGCGAGATGTAGCGCTTTACAACACCGTATGTAAAGCGGATCTTGATCACACGTCCTTGAGTTTGTCCTCAGAGGAGGCCTTGATTCTTGGGACAGAAACCATAGAGGAATTAAAAACGCAATGGAGATAGAAAGCCATCCACGGCGAGCACATTTAGGAGTCAGTAGGGTACTGGCAGCAGCTCAGAAGGCAGTTTTATTAAACACTTGTCGTATTGTAAGAAACTTTCTGGACCATCAGGAAGCAAGCGACTAAAAACCTGTGGAGTGGCTCTCGGCCTCTGTGTGAGGATAACAGCGGTAAAAGACGAATTCTAAACTACACCATGATCCTAATTTTGTACCTTCAACATCATCGCAAAATATTCGGGACATCGTATTAAATTAGCTTATAACATCCTCATCTCTTCAGTCACTTCACTTAGTTCGTGGCTATGAAGAATTGAATTTGAAATTAAAAGCCGTTAACATTGAAGAAATTTCAATCGTAAATCTTCAAAATTTAACTATTAATATAAAAAGTTTAAAATTACATTCCTTTAAAGTATAAGTCTTAATGATGAATAAATAAAAATTCTGCAATTTTGATGATTTACATTTGAAATTTCATCAATTGGAAAGACTTAAAATTCAAAATTCTTGAATTTTAATCTTCAAAATCATCACAAATTAAGAATTGTTATTTATACATCATTCAAAATTAAAGAGCTTTCGAGTGTAAATCTTCAAAATTGAAGAGTTTTAAATTGCAAGTCTTCAAAATTCTTGAATTTTTCATTGCTAATCTTCATAATTGAATATAATATTTTAGAACAAACGTAAGATTATATAACTTTAAAATATAAATCTTAAAAATTAAATAAATTTTATTTTTAACATTTGAAAATTGAACTGTTACACCAAAATTTCGATAATACACATTAAATATTGAAAAAACTTCAATTGAAAATCTTAAAAATTGAAGAATTTTCTATTGTAAATCTTCATAAATGAATTACATATTAAAGAAAAAGAAAAGAAAAAAAACGTTCAAAATCACATACCTTTAAAATCAATTTAATTCATCTCAATAATTAAATAAATTTCATTTTTAAATCTTTAAAATCACACAACTTTAAATTACAAATCTTTTCAAATTGAACACATTAAAAATAAAAATCGATAAGATGGCTGAGCTTGAATTGTAACTCATCAAAATTATTGTAGAACTTTGAAATGTCAATCTTTAAAATTGGTAAGTTTAAAATTTGGTAAATTTACAATTTAAAAATTATGCCAGTTTTAAGTTTTACAATTGAAAACGCTGTCATTTTAAAGATTTATATTTCAAATTTCATCAATTTGGAAGATTTAGAATTGAAAACTCTTGACTTATGATCTTCAAAGTTATCATAACTCAAGAATTATTATTTATGCGTCTTTCAAAATTAAAGAGTTTTCAATTGTAAATCTTCAAAATTGAAGAGTTGCAAATTGCGAACTTTTATAATTTAAATTTTATTATGACTTTTATGATTCATTCAATAATGCGCCAAAAAAGATGTATGCCGTCCATGCTCAATTTGAAGGAAATTTGAAAAAAAAAACCCAATTATTAATTGTATAAACAATAACATGAAGTTCTTAGCAGAATTTATTGCTCATCGAAATCATTCAATATTATGTTTCATTCAGAAAATATGATTTTAAAAGTATTTTTGGAAAAGTAATTGTTCAAACAAATTATATTTATTCAAACAATCGAAAAATGGGTAATATATTCTTTCTATACACTATACAGTCAGAAAAATAATTATATGTATTTTATTTTATTTCATTTTTTTAAAGTTTAAAAAAAACTGCTTGAGCAAATCAAAATTGTTTAAACAAATAGAAATTTATTAAACATTAAAATATATGTATCAAAATTATATAATTATTCAACAAAAAGTAGCATAGGATACCAATTTGAGAAAAACCTGGACATCTCTAGGTCAATTTTTAGATATTTTGAGAATAAACAGTAAGTAATTGTTCAAATGATTACAGAATATTTCTTAAAAAATTTACTACTTTAAACAATGACAAACGGTTACATTTCAGTCAGAAAATACGATTATTTTTTACGTTTTTTGGAAATAAATTATTGTTTAAATAACTTATATTTGTTTAAACAATTAAAAATTGTTTAAAAAGTCATGAGAAATATTCAAATTATCCATTAGTAATTATTCGTATTATCAAGACGACCGAAATTGCTAAAAAGTAACAATAATACGTAAAAATGTAGTTTTTAGATTTTTGGGTCATATTTTGGGCGCTGTGGGGGGTTAAGGGTGGGTTAAAAATAAAAGTTATTGGTATGGTTTTATTTCATAGGTACTCCTCTTCAATCCCTAAAAAAGTTGGCACGTTTCGGTCAAACCCTGAAGTATGAGTTCAATTTTCCGAAATTACAAAATTTCCCCATGTTAATTAAATGGGATTTTGAAGGGACCGGTGGCATGTGTTAATATTCTAATTTCGAACCAAAAAAAATTATGGATTTTTTTTCTCCGAAAATAGAAACTTTTGAGGGGTGGCCTGCCTTCTAGGGTGAAAATTGTTTTTTGGACCACCCTAGTAGAGATTCGTTGAAAAACTGAGGTGTCAAATTTCTGACAATTCTAATATTTTCTGAATCGTTAGTGATGAGAATATAAAAATGCACGATGAATTTTCAAGGAAAAATATGAGTGTTTGGCCATGAATATTGTTTATATATAAATTACAAAATTTCAATAAAGTACATAAATTTTCAACTTACAAATCCAGTTTATTTCCAGATATTCCTAAAAATGCCATCACCATCAACTGAACAAATAGCGCGACGCGAAAATATCAAGAGCCGGGTATTCCAAATGTAAATAGAGCAGTCATCACGTTAGAACCGGCATCAGGCCATCATTAGACATCACATGTACGAACGACGTTCGGATACTTTCGTGTATGTTCGTTGATCATATGTGACTGTTGATACTGGTTGCCACGCAAAGTCTCGCAAAATAACGCATGCACATTGCTGAGCAGTGTGCCGAGTTAAACAGAGAGAAGGGATAATAGATGAAAGATGAACGCTTTCAGCCGAAGATATTATTTGGCTGCATCTTTTGCAATCTAGCGTTAAATCCTCAACAAAAACAGTATTTTTAACCAAAAAAGATTAAATTTATACCAAGAGATGAATTTTCAATCTAAAAATACGAATTTTCAAGAAAACATTTGAATTTTCAATCCGAAGATAAGAATTAAAAACAAAAAAGTTAATTCTCAACCAAATAGTTAAATATGATATAAAATTGTTAAATTTTCCAACAAAATAATTCAATTTTTGACCAAAAGAGATGAATTGTGAACCAAAAATATAATAGTTTAGAGTTTTCAATTAAAAAGAATCAACTTACAATAAAAAAAGACGAATTTTCAAGAAAATATTTCAGTTTTTTAACTAAGGAAGATTTTTGAGTCCTGAAAAAAAAACTTTCAACGAAATTGTTGAATTTTCTATGAAAACGTTAATTTTTAACCAAATAGTGGAATTTGATACGAAATAATTAAATGTTAAACCAACCAATGAAAATTTTCAACCGAACAAGATGAATTTTCAACAAAAAATTTAATAGTAGACTTTTCAACCCAAAATAATAAAAGTTTAGAAATTTCAAAAAATTGTTGGATTTTTTTATTGGGTTCTATTCGGTGTTAGGTAAGTTACTTTTTTTTGAGTAACTAGTTATAGTTACTAGATAAAGTAACTTCAAGTTACCCCAAAAGTTACATTTTTCACTTCCTTAATTGTATACTTTGAAAATCAAAATAACTAAGAAGATGATTCATAAAAACTTAATTAAAAAAGAAATAGGCGAATTTTTAGCAGAATAGTTACTTTTTAAGCAAATTTGGGCTTTTTACCTAAATAATTAAATTTTTAACAAAATACAAGAATTTTCAACTTAATGGTTGAATTTTCATCCTAATGGTTGAATTTTCATACCGAAAATATTATATTTCATAAAAAAAGTTAATTTTCAAGCAAATTATTGAATTTTCTACCATTTTCAAACCAAAAAGACGAACTTTCAACAAAAAAGTTCATTTTCAACCAAGTAGTTGAATTTTCTAGCAAAATATTTGAAATTTCCACCCGAAAAAACGAATTTGAAAAAAATAGTTAAATTTTCAACGAGAGATGAATTTTCAAAAAAAATTGTGAACTTTGAACCAAATAACTGAATCTTTAACAAAGTAGGTAAACTCTCAAACCAATAGTTACCTTTTGCAACAGAAAAGACAAATTTTCAAAAAAATATCTGAATTTTCAATAAATTCTATTTTTGTACAAAAAGAGATCAATTTTGAAACCCAAAAGTCGAATTTCGAAACAAGAAAGAGAAAAAATTCCACTGAATTGTTGCATTTTCAAGCCAAGAAGACAAATTTTCTACAAAAAAGTTACTTTTCACCCAAATAAAATAGTTGAATTTTTACCAAATGCATGAATTTTCAACCAAAATAGATGAATTCTCAACGAAAAATATAATAGTTGATATTATTTTAATGAAAAAAGATTTAATTCGAAATCAATCACAATTACATTCAACCAAAAAAGAGGAATTTTCAAGAAAATAGCTGAATCTTTGACTAAAAGAGATTAATTTTCTACCCATAACTGACCCTTGCTTAATAGGAGATTTTAAATACTTTTCAAGTATTAAAAATAAACTTCAATTTTTATTTAAAATGCAGGGTGTCTACTTAAATCCTGGGGAAAAATTCCCTGACGATTCCAGGTTTTTTTCAGGTATCTCAAGTTTTTTCCACGTCTAATTTTTCATAACATATTTTAAAATAATTGGCTCGGAATATGTATACAGTTTAGCGAGTTCATCAAAAATGTATTCACTTTAATTTTTATTTAATAAATTTATTAAATTAATTAATCACTTCTTGAATTGGTCAATAAAGTCTATGAATTTAAATAATAATTCGAACAATTTTTTATTTTATCTTCTTATACTGAAAACTCTGTGCATATTTAGATAAAATTAATGAGGGTACTATATTAAATTCAATTTAAAATGCTTTAAATTTCTAACTTTTCAAGTAAAAATATTGCATTTGCAACAAGATAGACGATTTTTTTAACCAAATAGTTGAATTTTCTACCAAAAAAGACGATTTTTCAACCAAATACATGAATTATAAAAAAAACGTTGAATTTTCAACTAAAAAATATCATTTTTCAACCAAATAGTTGAATGTTGAACTAAAATAAGATCAATTTGCAACCAAAAATTGAATAAATAAATATTCAATAAAAAAAAATTAATTTTCCACCAAAAAAGCAAATCTTCAACAAACGTGATGATTTTTTAACTAAAATGATGAACCTTCAACTGAAATAAATGAAGTTTTAAACAAAAAGATGAATTTTTAATAAAAGAAATTAACGCTACGATTAATACGATTAATTTTGCTAACAAAAAGCTTAATTTTCTACCAAAACAGACGATTTATCAACGAAATAGATGGTTTTTCAATAAAATAATTAAATTTTCAACTGAAAAGACAAATTTTCAACCAAATGTTTGAATTTTGAACTAAAAAAGATCAATTTTCAACCAAACTGATGAATTTTCAACTAAAATGATAAATCTTCAACTGGAATAGTTGAATTTTCAACCAAAAAGATGAATTTTTGACCAAGAAGAATAATTTCTACCAAAAAGACGAATTTTCAAAAAAAGAAATATATTTTCAACCAAAAATTGAATAGTTAAATTTTTAGCTACAAAAATTAATGTTTAATCAAAGAGATTAATTTTATTACTAAAATAATGGAATTCTCAACAAGAATAATTACAATTTCAGTGAAAAAATTATATTTCAACAAAAACAACAAACAAAATTCAACAAAAGAGTTCAAGTTCTGATTGGAATACTTAAATTTTCAACGAAATAGTTCATTTTTGAACCAGAGATGAATTTTCAATTAAAATGATGAATCTTCAACCAAAAAATTAATTTAAAAAAAAGAAGAGTTTAGCTTTCAACCAAGTAATTAAATTTTAATTCCAAAAGAGAATATATTATTAGCAATAAATGTAGTAATTGATATGTCAAACAAAATATATTTAAATTTGGCAAAAAAAATTGTTAAATTTTCAACCAAGAAGATTAATTTACTAACAAAAATAACGAATTTTCAACAAAATACATGAATTCAATTTATTTTGAGTTGAAAAAATTATTTCAAACCAAAAAAAACAAACTATTTTTCAACAAAATACTTAAATACAGTAATATAAAGCTTCTTTTACAAATGAAGAATTATTGACATTCAATTTTATTTTGCAATTTTTGAAAAAATTAAACAGGCTCTCGAAAAGATTTCCTGACATTTCGAGGGTTTCCCAGGTATATAAAAATTCTCTGAAAATTCCAGGTTTTCATGCAGGGTGGACAGCCTGAAAATGTTATTTTTTAGTCTATAAATGATCGAAATTCCTATTTATTTATAGCAGGCTTCACAGTTTTTCACCCTTTTCTCATTTTTCTGCACTTAAAATTCAACTGAATTAATAGAACCCAATAAAAAAAAACCAACTTTTTTTGGCTGAAAGTTGACTTTTTTCTGTTGGAAAGTCTACTATTAAATTTCTGGTTAAAAATTCATAATTTTTGGTTGAAAATGTTATTATTTGGTTGAAAATTGAACTATTTCGTTAAAATTTCAATAATTTTGTTAAAAAATACTTCTTGGTTGGAAATTCAACTAATGTGTTAAAAATTTAACTTTCTGACTAGAATATTTAACAATATGATTGAATTTTTTTTGCTTTCTTGAATAAAAATGTTTTTTTAAATTGAAAATTCAACTTTTTTTGTAAAAATATTTACCTTTTTCAGTTAAAAATTCAACTGTCTGGTTAAAAATTAATCTGTTTGGATTGGAAATTAAATTTTTTGTTGAGAATTCACATTTTCTGATAGACAATTCGACTGTTTTGTAGAAAATTCGTAATTTCAGATCGAAAATTCAACAATTTAGTAGAAAATTGAATTATTTTCTTGAAAATTTATGTATTTTGTTAAAAATTTCTCTTTTATGGCAGAAAAGCAATTTGCTTAATAATGCATTTTGTTAAAATTTTCTCTTTGTTGCTTAAATTCAACTTTTTTCTAGTTTTTATTAAAATCTTTTTTTGTTAAAATATAAACTATTATATTTTTCAGTGAAAATTTATCTTTTTAGGTTGAAAATTCAACTCCTTGGTTGAAAGTTGAATAACTTTCTTAAAAGTTCACTTTTCTGGTCAAAAATTAATTATTTTATATAAAAATTCCGTTTTTTTAGGTTTAAACAGTAATTTTGTAAATGAAAAATTAACTATTTCGTTGAAAATTTAACTGATTGGTGGTAAATTAGCTTTTTAACTATTTTGTACAAAAGTAAACTATTATACAGAAAATCCGTTTTTTTAATTACAAATTATTTCTCATTAAAGAAAATTTATCTACTCCATTTTTGGTTTAAAAATTGAACTATTTAGTCAAAAAATGTTAAAAACGAAAAAATACACGAAAAATTAATCCAATAAAATGTTGACTAAGATCAAGTCCATTTTTCAAATTATTTAGTTAAAAATTTATATAATTTGTTAAAAACTCTTCTTTTCTTGTAGAAAATTAATCTTCTTGTTATAAAATTAAACTATTTGGTTAAAAATCAAGTATTTTGTTCAAAATTCGTCTTTGTTGGTTAAATCCAACTTTCTTTCTATTTTTTATTAAAATCTGGTTAAAAGATAATCTGTTTTTGAAATGAAAAGATAACTCTTCCATTTTTGGTTGGAAATTTATACTTTTAAATGAAAATTGATTTTTTTTGCAGAAATTTGGTATTTTCGGCTCGATAATTCAACATTTTGGTAGAAAATTCAACTGTTTGGTTCAAAATTTATGTATTTCGTTGAAAATGCGTATTATCGGCTCGAAAATTCAAAAATTTGGTAGCAAATTCAACTGTTAAGTTAATAATTATTCTGTTTTAGTTGAGGATTCAAGTATTTTGTTGAAAATTTGTTTTTGTTGGTCAAGTCCAACTGTTTTTTATTTTAAATTAAAATATTTTTTCGCTGAATTATCAACTTACACATTTTTCGTTGAAAATTCATCCTTTTAGGTGAAAAATTAAACTCGTCAGGTGAAAGTTGAACTACTTTCTTAAAAGTTCATTTTTTCAAATAAATGATTCAAAATTTTAGTTGATTTTTTTTTAATCATTAATTTTTTAACTGAAAATTTAACTTTTTTTGTTGACAATTCATATTCTCGGGTTGAAAATTCAACTGTTTAGTAGGAAATTCTTTCTTTTTTAAAATTGTAAATTAGTTCTCTTGAATGAAAATTTAAGTACTCCATTTTTGGTCAAAAATTGATATTTTTTAGTTTCAAAATTCAACTATTTAGTTGAACATATTTAGAAACGAAAAAATATTAACTATAAATTAATCAAATAAAATTTTGACTAACGTCATATCCACTGTTCAAACTATTTCGTTGAAAATTTATGTAATTTGTTGAAAATTCGTCTTTTTCTTTGAAAGTTTAACTATTTGGTTGAAAATTCAACTGTTTTGTAGAAAGTTCATCTTTTTGGTTGATTTTTTCCACTGTTTGATTGAAAATTAATCTGTCTTGGTTGAGGATTCAACTATTTTTTGGAAATTATTTCTTTTTGTTTCAATTCAACTTTTTTTTTTATTTAAAATCAAAATATTCTCTTAGGTAAAATATCAACTATTACATTTTTTGTTGAGAATTTATTTCTTTTTCGTTAAAAATGCAGATATTTGGTTTAAAATTGAACTACTTTGTTAATTCGTAAGCAACACTAAGATTTTACCAACTAGCAAAGAATTTCAAAAATATTTTTGAAGGAAAAGAAAAGAAACAGTGTAATTGGCGAACAATTGTGAGAAAATAGTGTCTTTAGTGTCATTTTTTTCGAAATAGTATCAAAATAGTGTCATCGCTCAAAAAAGTATCAAAAACTTCAATATTTTGCTGACCTAAAACTTCCGGTGAGATCGCTAACGCCTGGTCTCAATAGAAACTGGGTTAAGAAGTTGGCGCCACAACTTATTAATTTCCTGGTGAAATCCCATCCGTAAACTCCACCATCTCCAGCGTATCTGGTCCCGGTTACTATATCGTAATCGTCCTCCTCCTGCTTTCTGATCATTTCGGGAATGAACTTTGGCTGAAAATTTATTTTATGTTACTATCAGTGTTGGGTAAGTTACTTTTTTTTGAATAACTAGTTACAGTTACGTTAATTGTAACTGTAACTAGTTAAAGTTACTAGATAAAGTAACTTCAAGTGACCTCAAAAGTTACTTTTTTCACTTCCTTAATTTTAGTTTGAAAATCAAAATAACTAAAATGATAATTCATAAAAACTTAATTAAAACAGAAAGAGGCATTAATTAAACCAAGATTTTTCATTCACATTTTTTAACCAAACATTTTTATTATTACCCAAAAAAATATTAAATGTTTTTTATCGGAAAAAATTAATTTTCCAGCCAAAAGGACGAATTTTCAACCAGAGTTAAATTTTATTATAAAACAAAACGAATTTGAAAGAAAATACTTAAATTTTCAACAAGAGATGAAGTTTCAACTAAAATTATGAATCTTTAATAAAATAATTGAATTTTTAACAATGTAGGTAAAATTTCAAACAAGTAGTTACATTTTCCAACAGAAAAGACAAATTTAAAAAAAAAATAGCTGAACCCTCTTCAGAAATTTTTTTACCAAAAGAGATGAATTTCCCAACCAAAATCATCATTTTACAACAAAAAAAGAGTTGAATTTTCAACAAAAATGTTCGTTATTTCACTTAGTTGAACTTTCTATCAAATGAGTAAAATTTTCAGTTTAATTCGACCATGAAATAATTTTTGTTGGTTTAAAATTCAACTATTTCGAAAGAAAATTAACTTTGTTTTGTTGAGGATTCAGCTATTTTGTTGAATTTTAATTTTTTTAATTAATTTTCTATCAAAATAGTTTAGTTTAAACAAAAATTAGATTTGTTCACCAAAAGAGATAAAATTTCAAACGAAAAAGCCGATTTTTGAACCAAGAAAAAAAATTACACTAAATTATTGTTGAATTTTCGAACCAAAGTGACGGGTTTTCTTCGAAACTGTTGCATTTTGAAACCGAAAATATGAATTTTTCACAAAAAAGTTACTGTTCAACCGAATAAAATAGTTAAATTTTGATTAAAATTCATGAATTTTCAACCAAAATAAATAAATTCTCAACAAAAAATATAAAAGTTGATATTATTTCAATCAAAAAAGATTTTAATTTGAAATCAAACACAGTTGAATTCAACCAAAAAATACGAATTTTCAACAGAATAGCTGAATCTTCAAACAAATCAGATTAATAGTCTATCAAAATAGTGGAATTTTCAACAACAGATTAGATTTTTTTTTACCAAAAAAGATCAATTTTGAAATGAAAAGGTCGAATTTTGAAACAAGAAAGAAAAAAAATTACCCTGAATTGTTGTATTTTCAAGCCAAAAAGACGATTTTTCTACAAAATAGTTGAATTTTCAAATGGAAAATATGAATTTTTAATAAATTGCATGAATTTTGAATGAAAATAGATGAATTCTCAAGGAAAAATATATTAGTTAATATTATTTCAAACAAAAAAGACTTTAATTTGGAATCAATCACAGTTTCATGCAACCAAAAAAGATAAATTTTCAAGATTCCTTTATCTCAATTTTTCGTTAAAATTTTTGTTTTGGGTAAAAATTCGACTCTTTGGTTGAATTCAACATTTTTTTCAATTTAAAATTAGAATAGTTTTTGGTTGAAATATCAAATATTACAGGTTTCGTTGAGAATTCATATTTTCAGTTTGAAAATCCAACAATTTGGTAGAAAATTAAATTATATAGTTGAAAATTTAACTATTTAGTTAAAAATTAAACTGTTTATTTGAAAAATTAACTACTTGGTATAAAATTAACTTTTTGGTTGAAGATTGGTCTATCTAACTGGAAAATTTAACAAATTGGATTGAAATTTTTTTCTTTTTTGACTAACAAATTTTTTGTATTGAAAATTCAATTATTTTGTTACAAATTTACCTTTTTGGTTAAAAATGCAATTGCCTCATTAAAAATTCATTTGTTTCGGTACAAATTCAATTTTTTGTTCAAAATTCACATTTTTGGTTTGAAAATTGAACTGTTTTGTCACAAATTGAACTATATTCTTGGAAATTCAATTTTTTTATCTACAAATTTCACTATTCCATTTCTGGTTAACAATTTATTTTTAGTAATTAAAAATCTATCAATTTCGCTGGAAATTCGTTTTCTTTTAGTAGAAAATTTGCCTTTTTTAGTCAGAACTTCAAATATTTAGTTGGAAACATATATATTTTGTTGAAAATTGAATTATTTCATTTTTTGCTCAAAATTGATCTTTATTAGTTGAAAATTCTACTATTTGGTATTAAAAATAGCGAATGTTATCAAAAAACGGACTTTGAATTTTGTTCAGTAGACAATAATATTATGTTTGTAAAATTCAGAAGTACTTACGAAAAACTGACCAGTAATTGAAATATTAAATTTTTTCTCTTCACACTTTTTTGTGATGCGTTCATTGTTTTCAAGTTTTTTTTCTTCAGAATTATCATCAGGTGCGATGGAAAAATCATTGGATTTTTTTGAAGATTGGGAATTTTTCAGATTCATTTTTACTTTTTTGGGAAATTAAACTATTTTCCTAAAAAATCATATTTTTTGGTCGAAAATTCAACTGTTTCGTTGAAGATTCGCCTATTTGTACTGAAAAATCGATCTTAGAAATTGAAAATTCATTCATTATCTTTCTGACCCAGAATTCATCTCTTTTGGTTAAAAATTCTTCTACTTGGTTGAAAATGTAATTATTTTCTTAAAATTTAAACTATTTTCCTAACAGGTCACCTTTTTTGGTAGAAAATTCAACTTTTTTGTTGAATATTCGTATTTTTGGATAAAAAATGCATCCTTTTGAATTGGAAATTCATCTTTTAGTTTGAAAATACTACTATTACATTTTTGACCTAGAATTAATCTCTTTTGGTTAAAAATTCTTCTATTTGATTAAAAATTGAATTAATTTCTTGAAATTTAAATTATTTTTTTTAAAAGTCATCGTGTTTGGTCGAAAATTCAACTGTTTTGTTGCTCATTCGTCTATTTGAACAAAAAGTTCGATCTTAGATAAAAGATTTTAGAAACGAAAAAAATATAAACTAAAAATTAATCAAATACAATTTGGACTCGAATCACGTTTATTGTCTAACTATTTGGTTGGAAATTTACATAACTTGTTGCAAATTCTCCCTTTTTGGTAGAAAATTTATCTTCTTGGTTGAAATTTTAACTATTTTCTTAAAAATTTATGTATATTGTTGAAAGTTTGTCCATGTTGGTTAAATTCAACTATTTTTTTATTTTTTGTACTAAAATCTGTTTTTATTGAAATATAAACTATTAAATTTTTGTTGAAGATTCATCTTTTCAGGTTAAGAATTCAACTCCTTGGTTGACAGTTGAATTTCTCTCTTGAAAATTCATTTTTTTGGTTGAAGATTCATAATTTTAGTTGAAAATTCATTTCTTGTTATTTTTACAAATACATTCTTTTATCTAAAAATTAAACTATGTTGTTGAAATTTCCACTGATTGGTTGTAAACAAAAATTTATGTTGAAAATTTCACTGTTTTTATAGAAAATTCGTCTTTTTGGCTTGAAAATTGAACAATTTGGTATAAAATTCAACTATTTGGTACAAAAATAAACTGTTTTGTAGCAAATTCGTTTTTTTTAAATTAAAAGTTAATGTTCCTCAATGAAAATTAATCCTCCTCAAAGAAAATGTAACTACTTTATTTTTGGTTAAAAATCGATCTGCATTAAAATCACATCCATTGCCCAAACTATTTAATTGGAAATTTATATAATTTCTTGAAAATTCTTCCTTTTTGGTAGAAAATTAATCTTCTTGATTGAAAATTCAAATGTTTTATTAAAAGTTTATATATTTTGTTGAAAGTTCGTTTTTTCTGGTAGAAAATTAATCTTCCTATTTTTAAATATTTATTGGTTGAAAATTCGTCTTTTTCATTTGAAAATTCGTCTCTTTTCGTAGAAAGTTAATCTTTTTTGCTTGAAAATGCAACTGTTTGGATGTAAATGAATCTATTTTCCTGATGATTCAAGTAATTTGTTAGAAACTCGTGTTTTTTTGTTCAATTAAACTTTTTGTAATTTAAAATAAAAATCTTTTCTTGGTTAAAATATCAACTATTACATTTTTTGTTTAGAATCCATCTTCTTAGGCTGAAAATTCATTTTTTTGGTTGAAGATTAATAATTTTAGTTGAAAATTCATTTCTTGTTATTTTTAAAACAACATTCTTTTATCTAAAAATTAAACTATGTTGTTAAAATTTCCACTGATTGATCGTAAAAAAAATAATGTTGAAAATTTCACTGTTTTTATAGAAAATTCGTCTTTTTGGCTTGAAAATTGAACAATTTGGTATAAAATTCTTCTATTTGGTACAAAAATAAACTGTTTTGTGGCAAATTCGTTTTTTTTATTATTGAAAGTTAATGTCCCTCAATGAAAATTAATCCTCCTCAATGAAAATATAACTAATTTCTTTTTGGTTAAAAATCGATCTGCATTAAAATCACATCCATTGCCCAAACTATTTAATTGGAAATTTATATAATTTGTTGAAAATTCTTCCTTTTCGGTAGAAAATTAATCTTCTTGATTGAAAATTCAAATGTTTTATTAAAAGTTTATATTTTTTGTTGAAAGTTCGTCTTTTCTGGTAGAAAATTAATCTTCCTAGTTTAAAATTTAACTACTTGGTTAAAAATTTACGTATTTTGTTGAGAATTAATAATTTTTGGTAGAAAATTAATCTTGTTTGCTGAAAATTTAACTATATAGTTGAACACTAAACTGCTTTGTTGAAAGCTCATCTTTTTGGCTTGAAAACTAAATATTTTATATGACATTCTTTCCTTTATTGACTGAAAAAATCTTTATTGCTTGAAAATTCGTCTTTTTCATTTGAAAATTCATCTCCTCTCGTAGAAAGTTAAACTTTTTTGCTTGAAAATGCAACTATTTGGATGAAAATTAATCTCTTTTGGTCGAGGATTCAACTAATTTGTTAGAAACTCGTGTTTTTCTGTTCAATTAAACTTTTTTAAATTTAAAATAAAAATTTTGTCTTGGTTAAAATATCAACTATTACATTTTTGGTTTAGAATCCATCTTCTTAGGTTGAAAATTCAACTATTTGACGAAAATCGCCCAATGTCCGAGGCTTGTAATAGTAAAATAATATAAATAAAATATTAATATAAATATATTATTAAAATAATGATTGAATAATTACGTGATGCGACAAATCGGCGTCCATAATTATGATATAGTTCCCTGTTGCGTGTTTGATTCCGTGAATGTAAGCTGTTCCGAGACCCAATTTCTTTTCTCTGGGTCTGAGCACAATTTTTTCTTTTCCATAGAGCATCTGCAGTTGCTGGGCCATTTCCAATGTACCGTCGGGTGAACCATCGTCGATCACGATTATTTCAAAATCGATATCGCTGAAATTATACGTTTTATTTATAAATCTTCTTTTTTATTAGCTGTAAAATGTTTTATTTTGAGGACTAAAAATGGTCGATCATTGAATGTGTAAATTTTATAACTTTAAACACCTGTAACTTCGAAATTTATGCTAAATTTTCAATATTTTCAACATTAAATTTAATTCAGACTTCACAGCCCAAAATGCTTTCAGACCAGGGGAAATAGGGTAATTTTTTAAAGGAAATAGGGGAGTAATAGGGGAATAAATTCTTTTCAATAAAATTAATTACAGAATTTTTTTTACACCAAGAACGATGATTTTTCAACGTAATAGTTGAATTTAAAAAAAAAATAATAAAAATAATTTTCAACCAGTTACATTTACAATAAAATGGTTAAAATAGTTGAATTTTCAACTAAAAAGCGATCAAACCAATTTCCAATAAAAAAAAAACAATTTCCAAGACAATAGATAAATTTTTAACTAAAGAAATAAATTTTCAAATGAAAAGATACATTTTTAAGAAAGAAGATTGATTTTCTATAAAAAAAGATGAATTTTCAACAAAATACGTATATTTTTAACTAAATAAATGAATTTTAATCAAAATAGTTCAATCTTAAATTAACTAAATAAATTTTTCACAAAGTAGTTCATCCAACTAGATAAATTTTCAATCCAAAAAAACGATGATTCTTCAACGAAAAATGTAATAGTTGAATTTTTCACTAAAAAACGATCAAATAAATTTTCAATTGAAAAAAAAAACAATTTCTGAGACAATAGTTAAATTTTCAACCTAAGAAACAAATTTTCGACTAAAAAGATAAATTTTCAACTAAGAAAATTAATTTGCTACAAAAAAATATGAATTTAAAAAAAATACTTATATTTTTCACTAAATACATAAATTTTCAACTTAAAATGATGAATCTTCAACCAAAAAAATGTATTTTCAACCAAACAGTTTAGTTCTCAACGAAAAATTTTTTTTTACCAAAAAGATAAACTTCCAACATGATACATGACTTTTCAATTATAAAAGACCAATTTTGAACATAAAATGGAATAGTTATATTTACAATTTCAAAAACATTTTGACAATAAAATACAAATTTTAAACAAAATACATGAATTTTCAACCAAAAACGAGCAAATCAATTTCCAATAATAAAAAATAAACTAATTTCTGAGACAATAATTACATTTTCAACCAAAGAAATAAATTTTTAACTAAAAAGATACATTTTCAACTAAGAAAATTAATTTCCTACAAAAAAAATATGAATTTTCGACAAAATACTTATATTTTTCACTAAATACATAAATTTTCAGCTTAATAGTTACATTTACAACCAAGTAGTTGGACTTTCAAACAAAAGAGACGAATTTTTACAAAAAGAAGTGGGATTTTCAACCAAATATTTGAATTTTAACCCTAAAATATGAATTTTCAACAAAAAAAGTTAATTTTTCAACCAAAAATGGAATAGTTATATTTACAGTTAAAAAAGAATTTAACAATAAAATACGAATTTTCAACAAAATAGATAGATTTTCAAGCAGAGAAATGAATTTTCAACTAAAGAATACAAATTTAAAAAAAAACATGGAATAGTTAAATTTGCAGTTGCAAAAAATTAATTTTTAATTATAAAAAGGGATTTTCAACAAAAAAGTTAAATTTTGAATAAAAAAAAGAATTGTCATTGAAAAATTTAATAGTGGAATTTTCAACTAAAACTATCAATTTCTAACCAAGCATAGAATAATTACATTATTAGTTAAAAGAATTGATAAAAAAAAGAATTTTCAACATGTTAATTGTTAACCAAGAAAGATGAATTTCCAGTAACAAAAATGTTTAACAAAATAGTTAAATACTCAACCAGAACAGATTCATTTATAATCAAACAGCTGACTTTTTAACCAAAAAGGTTAAATTCCTACTAAAAGAGATGTATTTTCAACCCAAAAAGACAAATTTTTCTATAACTTTTCAACCAAATTGTTGAATTTCCAGAATTTTTACAGAAGTCGAATTAAAAAATTCCAGGATATTTCCGGGTTTGCAGAAAAATTCATGTACACTAGCATCCGAAATTATCTATACGCCTCTATTTCGAACTTATTTATCACATTTTAATACAATTCAGTAATAATTATGAAAATATTATTGTTTTGAATTTTCTGGGATTAAAAAAGACGAATTTTCAACAAAACAGTTTAATCCTCAACAAAAACAGCATTTTCAACTGAGCCGTTGAATTTTTAACAAAAAAAGATTAAATTTCTACCAAGAGATGAATTTTAAATCTAAAAACATGAATTTTCAAGAAAAGAGTTGAATTTTAAACTAAGAAAGAGTTTTCAGTCCTGAAAGAAAAAATTATTTTAACTAAATTCGAGACTAAATTGTAGAATTTTCTATGAGAAAAATGAATTTTCAAAAAAAAAAAGTTAATTTTCAACCAAATAGTTGAATTTGATACAAAATAATTAAACTTTATACCAAATAATAAAAAATTTCAACCGAAAACGATGAATTATCTACCAAAAATATAATAGACTTTTCAATAAAAAGGAAATAACTTTTTTAAAAAATCTACTTTTCCGCCAAAAGATGAATTTTCAATTCGAAAGGGCTAATTTTCTATCAAAAAAGATGAATTTCCAACAAAACAGTTGAATTTTCGGCAAAAAAAGATCACTTTTTAACAAAAAAGTTAAATTTTCAACAAAATAGTTTGATTTTGAAACAAAAGAGATGAATTCTGAACCATAAATATAATAGTAGACTTTACAATTAAAAAAAATTAACTTTCAAGCAAAGATGACTTTCTTACCAAAAGTGAATTTTCAAAAAAAGAGTTCAGTTTTTTTAACTAAGAAAGATTTTTCAGTTCTGAAACAAACTGTCAACCAAAGTGTTGAATTTTCTACAATATATTTGAATTTTCTACAACCAAAAAGTATGAATTTTCTATGAAAAATTTAATTTTCAACCAATTATTAAATTTGATGCACAACAATAAAATTTTACACCAAATTAAAAATGTACAACCAAGAAAGAAGGAATTCCTAACAAAAAATATAATAGTAGACATTTCAATTAAAAAAAGTAACTTTCAACCAAAAACTGAATTTTTGATCCCAAGAGACGAATTTTCAATCCAAAAAGACGGATTTTCTACCCAAATAGACGAATATTCATCAAAACAGTTAAATCCTCAACAAAAACAGTATTTTTAACCAAAAAAGATTAAATTTATACCAAGAGATGAATTTTCAATCTAAAGAGACGAATTTTTAAGAAAACATTTGAATTTTCAACCCGAAGATAAGAATTAAAAACAAAAAAGTTAATTCTCAACCGAATAGTTAAATACGATATAAAATTGTTACATTTTCCAAGAAAATAATTAAATTTTTTACCAAAAGAGATGAATTCTGAACAGAAAATATAATAGTAGACTTTTTAATAAAAAACAAGTAACTTTCAATCAAAAAAGATGACTGCTCAACCAAAAGATGAATTTTCTATTTAAAAAAAAACGAATGTTCCACAATTTTTAACAAAATAGTTGAATTTTGAACAAAATAATTAAAGTTTCAACCAAAAGAAATTAATTCTCAACAAAAAATTTAATAGTAGACTTTTCAACACAAAATAATAAAATTTTATAAATCTCAAAAAATGGTTGGATTTTGTTATTGGGTTTTATTCAGTGTTTGGTAAGTTACTTTTTCTGATTAACTAGTTACAAGCACTAGATAAAGTAACTTCAATTTACCTAAAAAGTTACTTTTTTCACTTCCTTAATTGTATAGTTTGAAAATCAAAGTAACTAAGATTATTATTTTATTATTAATTAAAGTATTTATTTACAATATTATTATTATTAGTAGTAGTTAATTAATTAATGATTAATTATTATTATTTATTTTATTATTATTTTATTTTTATTATTATTTATTATTATTATTATTATTAATTATTTGAATTAATTAATATAATAATAATATAATGTTATACATTCTTATTATTATATTTCCTACGAATAAGTATTTTTGAGTATATTTTACTTACGGTACTTAGTAAGCTGATACCTCTGTAATTATTGCAGTTGTCATCATCTCCCTTTCTTCTGTATATTGGTACGATAATCTCATTTCTTCAATCGTTTGGGACTTGTCTTAATTATATCTCTAACCTCAGTGACACAGACTTTTTCAATTGGGGTTTCTAAAGCATTATTTCCTATCTCGCAGTTCTGTTGCCCCGTATCATCACCTCCTGATAATTTTTTAAAAGAGTCTTTCAAAGCGTTAATTATCCCATCTGTATCATATAGCATTTCACCTTTGCTGTTTCTCATGCTGACAAACTCTGTACTGTTACTTCCCTTCATCTCTTTAAATATTAGTTTAATGGTTCCTTGAAAGTCGTATTGTTACATATACATAATATGTACATAATAGTTGGCGTAACACATCAATCATTGCTTCTGTTTTGATCCACCAGCTAATCGAATTATATTGTTCGTTTTTAACTACTTCTGAAACGTTTTGTGTTTGCTCTTTTTACCAAAAATGTAGTTTCTTAATTAATTTTAAACTCCGTTCTTTTTACGTATGTGGGTATAAAATATTTATTTTCAAGCTCTGACTTCATTTTGACTTATTTTTAAACATAATGATATTTAATACCTCATCGATTTTATTTTTTTAAGCTCTACGTAAACAGCCTTCAGAAAGACTCAAAGCGATGTCGAAGAGTCGGCTTCTTTTGTATAGATACTTTTATTAAATTTTGACTAATAGAAGTGCAAACATTTTTACATGAACGGATGACCGAATAAATCTTCATTTTCTCTATTTTGAGAAATTATCTACCTTACACCATAAATACATACTCTCTAAGTTCAAATCAGTAAAAATGCAGTGAAATTCCAAATAGAGGAGGAGGAAAAAAGCTATTTTTTATACTCAAATGAGAAACCCATTTTTTAAATGAAAATTAGAAAGTTTCAAACAATATTGTTCTGAATTTTGACGCTGGAGCAATTGAAATTAAAAGAACCCGTTCAAAAAGACATGAAACGAAAACTGTAAAAGATTTTAATTTTTTATCATGACGAAATAATTTAATTTTAATGTTTCCTGCGACAACAAATTCCTTTAAGTTCACAAATTCATGATAAACTGGTTCAAACCTTTTTTATAATCTATATCCACAAAAATCTATCATCTGATTCTGGGCCGAAAGCAGCCCTTACTGACCCGTCTTTGTTAACTTGTTTTTCAATAGAAAAGGTAACAATAATTTCAGGGATGCATATTGAAACTTCACTAACTTTTTCTGCTATAAATTCAGTGAAAAATTGCGAGAATTTGAATAAAAAATCACTGACTTCTCAGACAATTTTCACTGATTGAGATACAATCAGAAATATGTTATTGCTTTCCAATGAAATTTTGTGTAACTCCATAAGCTTTTCAACTTCATATTATGAATCCAAACATTGTTTTAATTTTCTCAACTTTACTCTATAGATGTCTTGTCTGAGGAATTTTTGAAAATTATTAGCATTACTGATATTTTATGAAAGTTTTTAGATTATGATCTGTTTCAGATAAACATACAGCCAATAAAAAAATATACAATCCTGTTGTATTACCAATATTAAAAAAATGTTATTATGAGAAAGATAAACATTTTTTTAATTATAAAATTATGAAAAAAACCGCTTCCAATTGGCCGATCTAGCTCAAACTTCTATAAGAACTAGACATCGCTTGGAAATAAATTTATATTACATTTTATGACCATTGCTCTTTTACTTTTCGAGGCATGGTAAACACAAAAATGTTACACATGCACTCCAACATATGGACATATTTTTAAATTGAATCTTTGAGTTCCTGGTACCGAAGTAACATATTCTTAAGCAGAACTACAGTTTTCATTGAAACTTTATATGAAATGTGGTTGTAATTATTTTGGTCAAGTAATCACTGAATTTTAAATTATTTTTCAAGGCTTATTTTTTTGGGTAATTTCGCATGTTAATTTTTACGCAGTAAATTGGATTTTTGTTTAGTAATAGTAAGAAGCTAACCATTCTGCATTCAACGAGTACAAGGCTATTAAATTATGCCAATCTTTAAGAAGAATTCGTTAAAGTAGTGATCATTCTAAAATCTTGTGTAGATTTTATAATATCTTTTAACATTATGAACTTCTTTATTGTGCTTGGACTTATTTAAAAATAAGACTTTCATGCAATTTCGCTGGAAGATTGACAAATTTATAGCTGTCTTGTCCAATAAAATTAAATATAAACGGGAAATAGGAAAATTATGAGAATCTAGTTAAAATTACTATACATGTTATTTTGACTATAATTGTATAAACAATTTGAATCACCAGTTACATAATTGGTTAAAAGTTCTTTTCTAGGAATAATGAAACTATCAATTTTTAATACCATTTTCATATTAGGTTAATTTCTTATCGAAATTTAATAGATATTCATTGTTCTAAAATAAATGTATAAAAGCACTTTACTTTTTTCTTTGAAAACTTTAACTGTGGTATTGTAATTTATTCAATTATGCAGCCACTGTAAGAACTATGTTAGTTCCTTTTTAAATCAGAGCTGAGTGATAATGAAAAATGGTTTAATCAATTTTGAAAATCTGACATCATAATGTATACGCGGGGAAAAATGGAAGGTCCGTTGGGACATCTAGATGTGCAGACAGACTGTATTGCAGGATCAACTATTGGACAGCCCTGGAAGAAAGCTAAAGCGAATATCACTAGGAAGTTAAAACAAGAGGTTCAAATCGATCATCTCAGAGTGTCAACTTGCTCATCTCGAACGGTCGACACAAGCGTCATACGGAGTCGAACCAATCATCACAGAGGGTGGAATTGATCATTATAAAGGGTCGAATCGCTCATCATAGAGGGTCGACTTGGTCATAGGAGATAGTCGACTTAATATCCTCGGACAGGCGACCTGGTCATCTTAGGGTGTCGATTTGATTATCCTTCATGTTTTATATTTATTGTCCTTTTCCTACTTATTCCAGTCTCTCTCTTATAAGAGACTGGAAATTATAAAATTATGTGGAACCTATAAAACCTGAAAATTTATATGAAATACATGAATTCTGAGAGCATTTTTTATTATTTGTGAAGAGTAAGGTATATGAGACATAATTTAACATGCAAAAACAGTGCACATTGACAATATATTTTTTGGAAAGAGATCAATTTTCAACCAAATGGTATGATATTCTTTCCAAAAAGATTGATTTTCAACAAAACAGTTAAATTTGCAAACAAAAAATAAGATATTTACACAATATAGTGGAATTTTCCACCAAACAGTTGAATTTTGAATCAAATACATGAATTCTCAACAAAAATTGTAATGGTTCATATTTCTGCAACGAAAACATTTTTACTTTCAATCAAAAGCATTTAAATTCAACAAAAAATATTAATTCACAACAAATAATGTTATAGTTGATATTTACCAAAATAATAGAATTTTTAACTTAAACAGACGAACTTTCCAAAAAACAGTTAACTTTTCAACACGAAAATATAAATTTTTAACAAAGTAGTTCATCTTTCAACTAAATAGTTTTTTCTCCCCAAAAAAATACAAATTTTTAACTAAAAACTATCAATTTTCAACAAAAAAAAACAAACGATTTTTCAACAAAATAGTCAAATCATCAAACAATAAAATGAATTTTTAACAAAGTCGTTAAGCTTTCAACCAAAAAGACGAGTTCTTAAATTACAAATATAACAGTTCAATTTTCAACTAAGAACTAATTATTTTTAACCAAAAGTGGCATCGTTAAATTTTCAGTTAGAAACTTAATTTTCAACAAAAGAAAAATGAATTTTCAAATAAGTAGTTCAATCTTTTATTAATTAAATGGATTTTTAATAAAGTACATCAACTTTTAGCCAAGTAGTTGAATTTTCAACCAAAAAATATAAATTCTTAACTAAAAACTTAATATGTAGTTGAATATTCAAATAAAAACGATGCATTTTCAGTCAAAAGTGGAATAATTAAATTTTTCAGTTAAGAAAAGTAATTTTTAGCAACAAAAAAACGAATTTTCAATAAGATAGTTAAATCTGCAACCAATAAAATGAATTTTTAACAAAGTTCAACTTTCAAGCAAATTCTTGAATTTTCAAGCCAAAAATACGAATTTTTTTTAAACTTGAATTTTCAATTCAAAAGGACAAATTTTCTATCCAAAAATATGAATTTTAAACAAAACTCTTGTATTTTCAATCCAAAAGTACGAACTTTCTACTCAAAAAGACGAATGTTCAACAAAGCAGTTGAATTGTCGACCAAGATAACTTTCTAACAAAGTAGTTGAATTTCTAACAAAATGATGAATTTTTTTAACCAACTAGTAGAATTTTCAACCAAAAGAGATGAATCCCTTAAAAAGGGGGGAAAGGTGGGAATAGGGGAAAATGTGTGAAATCTGTTATTGTTGAATGGATCAAAGAAAGGTCTGGAAAGAAATTAAACAAGCGTAGCGTCTAGAGAATAATTCTTATAAATATTAAAGCACATAATCCACAAGTTGTTGAAATCGTATTAAAAAGTTGTTGGTACCGCGTGTAAGTGAACCTATACCAGCAATCTGAAACGAGAGAACTGAATCCACGATTTCTCTCCAAGGAAATATGTAGGCAAATGCAAAAAAAATTAAAGCTCCTTCTGGGACCTTTTCTGGAATACCAAACTCGGAAAAGCAGGTCAGCCGTGAATTAAAATCGAATTTCTCAATTCCCCAGGAAAATTCCGGAAAATGATAAAGTGATATGAAGCTGGCAAAGACGTTGGACTGCTTACGTGACAGTTTTAGACAACGAGACGTGTGTGTTATCTATTTCTCCGAGGGGAATGGGCTTAAGTTAAAAGACCCGGATATGATAGGTGCCGTAAAAAAGTCTCGATGACGACAGCAAAGTATCTATTTCAAATTCGACATCGTTTTCAGATAAGCAACAAATATTTCACCACCTGCGGGTTATTATTTTTTATCCTGACATCGTAGATTGAATGTCCGCAACGTCGATTCAAACCCACCTCGTTTGTGAAACCAAAATCGTCGTTTTCGTATCGGAAAAAAATTCGGTGTAGGTGTATTACGACTAGAATGTGAGTACACTGAGAAAAAGGTTTGTTTAATTCAAACAAAAAAAGCTTGTTTGAATACACTTTGTTTGATTTAAACCAATTTTATTTTATTCACACAAATTTTCTTTAAACCAAACAAAACCTTTTGTTAAACTCATATTATTTCTTCACTATAAGATCAAACAAATATTTGTTTATTTTAAACATAGTTTTTGTTCACTTCAAATAAATGTATTGAATCAAATACAGTTTGTTTAATTCGATTAACATTTGTTTTATTCAAACAAACTGGAGTTAAACACATTTTTTTATTTGAAACAAACAAATATTTTTCTCGAACCATTCCTACATAAAAATGTTATACACAAAGTATACTAATTATATTTCTCCTAAACATAATATTTTCTACACAGAATATATCCTACACAGAAATAAATATTAATTATTTTATTCTCAAAATATTATTAACACTTTGTAACAAAAATATTATGTTCAATATTTTTCCTACAAAAAATACATTTTACACAAAACATTACAAATAGTACATAAAAAAATTACTTTCTACATAAGATGCTCTCAAAGTCGGGAAGATTAGGTGATTTTTCAGGAAAATGGGAGAATATATGCTTTTAAATAAAATAAATGCTTAGGTACCATATTGAATTCAATATGAAACGTTTCGGCCAAAGAGATGAATCTTCAACTAAATTCATGAATCTCCAAATAAAAAAATTAATTTTTAGCAAAGAAGTTTAATTTTGAACCAATTACTTGCATTTTTGAACAAAAAATATGAGTTCTCAACAAAAAAAGTTAATTTTCAACAAAATACTTCAACTTTCAACTAAAAACAATAAATGTTCAACAAAATAGTTACATTTTAACCAACTTTCAGCTATAATACAAATTTTCAAAAAAGTACATGAATTTTAAACGAAATATTTGAATTTTCAACTAAAAACGATCAATTTTGAACCAAAAATAGAATAGTTAATTTTTCAGTGACAAAAATTAATTTAACTAAAAACGATCAATTTGCAACCAAAAATAGAATATGTAGTTAATATTTCAGTTAGAAAATTAATTTTTAGCAAAAAAACAAACAGCTTTCAACATAATAGTTCAATCTTCAACAAATAAAATAAATTTTCTTTAAAGTAGTACAACTTTCAACAAAGTATTTAAATTTTCAACAAAAAAAGGTGAATTCTCAACAAAAAATGTAATTATTGTTGAATATTCAACTAGAAATGATCCATTTTCGACAAAAGGTTAAGATGTTCAATTTTCAGTTAAGAAAAGTTATTTACAACAAAACAATATGAATTTTCGACAACATATGTAGCTTAATATTCAGTCACAAAAATTAATTTAACTAAAAAGTGTCAATTTTCAACTAAAAATAGAATATATGTAGTTAATATTTCAGTTAGAAAAATTAATTTTTAGCCAAAAAATAAAAACAATTTTCAACCAAATAGTTAAATCTTCAACCAATAAAATAAATTTTTAACAGAGTAGTACAACTTTCAACCAAGTATATAGTTAAATTTTTAAGCAAAAAAAATGAATTGTCAACGAAAAATGTTATTGTTGAATTTTTAACTGAAAATTATCGATTTTCGGCCAGAAGTGAAAAAGTTAAATTTTCAGTTAAGAAAAGTCATTTTCAAACAAAACAAAAAAATATTAATAAGAATTTTCGACAAAATAGTTAAAATCTGTAACCAATAAAATGAATTTTCATCAAAGTAGTTCAACTTTCAACTAAGTAGTTAAGTTTTTAATCAAGAAGATTAATTTTCTACGGAAAAAGACGAATTTTCAACCAAATACATTATTTTTTAACCAAATAGTTTTATTTCCAACCAAAAATCATCAATTTTCAACCAAAAATAGAATAGTCAAAATTCAATAAAAACATTAATTTGCAAAAAGCGAATTTTCAACCAAAAAGGATGAATTCTCAATGAAAAATTTAATACTTGAATTTTCAATTAAACCCGATAAATTTTCAAACAAAATAAGAATACTTAAATTTCTAGTCACAAAAATTAATTTTCAACTAAAAACTATCAATTTTCAAATAAAAATGGAATATTCAATATTTCAATTAGAAAAACTAATTTTCAACCTAAAAATAAAAAAATTATTTTCAAACAAATATTTCAATCTTCAGCCAATAAAATGAATTTTTACTAAAGTGGTACAACTTTCAACCAATTGAATTTTCAACAAATGAAGATAATTCTCAACGAAAAATATAATCGTTGAATTTTTAACTAGAAATTATGGATTTTCAGACGAAAATGGAAAAGTTAAATTAATAACCAATAAAATAAATTTTCGACAACAAAAATCACTTTTACACAAAATAATTCAAGATTCAACAAAATAATTAAATTTTCAACAAAATAAATGGTAGAATTTTTAACCAAAAGAAATTCATTCGGAACCAAAACTGTAATAGTATAGATAAAATGGTTTTATATACAATATTTTGAGAATATTTTCAGAATAAAATAATTACTATTTAATTATGTATAGGATATATTCTGTATGTCGAAATTAATGTCAAAATTAATATTCAGATGTGTTGGAAAAGAATCTAGAAAATTTTAAAGAAATTTTAGTATTTTACAGGATTTTACAAAATATTAGGAAAAATTAAAATCATTTAAAACTATATTTAGGACTTTTAGAAGTTTGGAATAAATTTAAAATTATTTTATAAATTTCCGGAAACCTTAAAGGCTTTAAAATATTTTAAATCTTTTTAAAACTTCTAACCTTCCTAAACATATTTTAAACTGACTCGAATTTCCCCTAAAATTTCGAAAAAACTATCAAAATTAATAAAAGAGCATTAGAATCTTCCACATTTTTTTTCTCGACATTTTTAGAAATCTTTTGCAATTTTTTAGAATCTTTTTGAATTTTCTTTTAAAATATTTTCTGCAAGAGAAATATAATCAGTATACTTTGTGTACAATATATTTGTGTAGAAATAGCGTTATCCAATTTGATGAATTGAAGTTTGTGCGAGCGTGGTAATAAGATTGGGTAACGAAATTGGGAAAAAAGTTCAGGCTTTTCTTCTCTCCTCGATCTTTTTTTGAAAAGTGTTCGGAGGAAAATAGCTTTTTGTATGAGTATAATAACGAGAGTCCTTGAACTATATTTCAAGAATATGGCGACCGTGATTTTTATTACGAGGTGTTAATCAGATAAATTATTTTTGTACACGAATGCAGGTTATTTTCGAGTAGCATGTATATTTTCGTAACAAGAAATTTATTTCGAGTGCGGCGAAGGGCAGTACTTTAAATTAGGTTAAAGTAATCTAGAAGTTGTTAAACTCATATAAAAAAAGTTTTATTGTGCCTAAAAAAAACCTATACCAGAAATGTGAAAACGGGAGATGAATTTACGAAATCTCCATGAAAATAATTAGGAAAATAACAAAAAATGGTACGATAACAATGCAATACAAATTTTTAATACGATTTTAATCAATTATAGAGTGGTTTAATATTTATAAGAATTCTAAATCCAAATTCTGAATAATCAATTTGTTTTTCATCTGGAGGAATAGACGCTGACACAGCTAATTAATTCTACTAAATATTGAATCGCTTCGCAGCTAATCTGAGCCTTGAAATGTCCGATTCAGTATAGCCTCGAGTTTTTGAAGACTGGCATAAGATATCGGATGCCAATAGAAAATTGCATAATTCACCTTCCAACAAATGGTATATAATTACAAACTTATACACAGAGTTTATAAAAACTCGATTTGAATTTACAAACTTTAGGAATTAAAAACCAAATATTTATCACACGAGGCGATTTTTTAAATACTTGTTCTCCGCCTGTTCACATTTTTTTGGATCAAAATTAATTTAAAAATTTGATCAAAAATAATCTTTAATGCAAAATAAAAAATTTGAATAACTATTTATTTGTTAATAGTTTTTGAATACTTAAAGTCGAGCTAAAATTAGATTCTGAGATCTGAGAAGAAGGAAATAAATATTATCAGTTCATTTTTAAAGTTATATAAATATAATTTTCCTAACATTTTTGGGAAAATCCAAAAAGATTTTTGAACATTTTGAATGTGTCAAAAAAGAATCTAGAAAATTCAAATTGGTATAAAATATATTTAGAACTATTAGAAGTTTGGAAGAAATTTAAAATTATTTTATAAGTATTCGGAAATCTTTGAAGGCTTTAAAATATTTTTAATGTCTACACAAATTTAAATTTTGTTGAATTTATTTTATATTTTCAAGTTTTTAATTATTTTTCAATCTTTTGAAAGTTTCTAAATATATCCTAAGCTTACTTAACAATTTTGCTTTAAAATTGTCTACTTTCTTCTTTTTTTCGAAATATTCAAAACTCTACATTGATTACGAAATTTTTTTTGAAATCTTCTCGAGAATTGAATTACATTTTTTTTTAATCTTTTGAAACTTTTTTAAACCTGCTAAATATCTTTTGAATTGATTCAAATTTTTCCTTAATTTTTTTTCAATTCTGCAAATTAAAAAAATTGCATCAAAAATCATCCAGATTCTTTTTTGACAATTACGTAAATCTTTTGACATGTGTTAAGATCTTTTTAAACATTCTCTTCAAAACGATTTTTCAAAATAAAAAATCATTTTGAATTTCGCCAGGTATCAAGATATTTCTCTTTTTAATATCTTGAAACCATTCAAAAGCCTTAAAAAGCTTAAAATTTTTATTTCGAAATCTTCAAAAATCTGGATTTTAAGTTTTTTGGAACATTCCAATTTTATATTATTTTTGAAAATTTTTTAAAACTTCTACACATTTTTTTTAATGATTCAAATTTTTCCTAAAAATTTAAAAAAATCTTTAAAAATGAAAAAAAATTGTCTTCAAATCTTCCAGATTTTCTTCTCGAAATGTTTAGAAATGTTTTGAAACCTTTTAAATTAAAAAAAATTAATTATTCCAAAAATAAATAATCATTTGAAACTTTCGCGAAATCTTTCAAAATCGTTTTAAATCATTTCAAATGATCCCTTGAAATTCATTTTTCATAACAAAAAATCATTTGGAATTTTCCCAGAAACCTTGAGAAAATTTTTTTATTCTCTTCAAACCTTTCAAAATTTTTTTTCTCCAAATATTCAAAAAATTACATTTTATTTTAATTAAATTTTGTGAAATCCTTTACTTGAAATTCCCTAATGAGAGTCCATTGGATGACTATTAATTTGCTAGAAAATATTATTCGCATGTAGCGACCCGTTTTCGAAAAAATTTGACTTTTTTCAAAAGTTTTATTTTATGGATTGCAATTTTTATTTATTAAATTCTCATATTGAATTCAACAATTGGAAATGGAAGACAATTCAATTCAATTTTCTTTCATTTTTAATTTTTTTCAATTTTCAATTGTTGAATTTTCTACTATTGATAATTCAATTATAAATTTCCTTCAATTTTTTGCAACTAAATTTTCATTTGTTGAAAATTCAATTATCAATTTCCTTTTATTTTTTGAAATTGAATTTTCATTTGTTGAAAATTCAATTTTCCTCAATTTTCAACAATTGAATTTTCATCTGTTGAAAATTTAATTATCAATGTTCAATTGTTGAAAATTAAATTGTTGCAATTCTCGAAACTATAATTAAGAATTTTCTTCAATTTTCAACAGTTGAATTTTCTATTGTTGAAAATTTAAATATAAATTTTTTTAAACTTTCAACAAATTTTCAAAGTTAAACACTCAATTTTCTTAAATTTTCAAAAACTAAATTTTCATCTGTTGAAAATTCAATTATCAATTTTCTTGGATTTCCAACAATTGAAAATGATTTTTTATCAAATTTTCAACAATTGAATATTCAATTTTCTTCAATTTTCATCTGTTAAAAATTTAAGTATCAATTTTCAACTGCTAGAAATTCGAATGTTGGAAATTAAACTGTCATAATCGATCAAGTAAACATTTGTAAATTTTTTATTGACAAGATTTGAAAATAAAATTTGAGACGCTAAGTAAATATGTAATTTATAGCCAAGTCTCTTTTAGTAAATTTCAAGCAAATGGAAGTTAAAATTTTACAATTCGAACTCGAGACTACTTTCCGGTCCGAAATTTCCCGCGTAATTCAAAAATTTTATTATAAAATGTAGAACATTTAAAGAGAAAGGGGGAAAAAGGAAAGTTTTTCGAGAATAAGGGGAAAAATTAGTCAAAGTAGACGACATGCGCCTACAAAAAAGGGGTTCGTAGCGACGTAGTCTATTGAGTCGTTCAAATCTCCCCCTCCCTTTCCCCTCCTTCTTTGCGCCTCAACTCATCTTGAATCTTGTCTCGAATCTCGCCTCGTCTCGAATCTCGCCTAGTCTCGAATATCGTCTCGAATATCGTCTCGAATCTCGATTCTCGTGAAAAAGTATGACGGACATCAACCCGACCGAAACTACAACGGTTTCTGCCCGGGGCTCTGATGCCTACAATTTTCAAGCAATTTTTTACAATGCAGAATATTATTATTATAAAAATTGAAAAGGTATAATTCTTTGCAAATTATTTGAAAGCAATTTCTGAAGGAAAATTTCCATTGTACTGAATATATTGAAGATCTATTGAGGCTTCTAATCGATTAATCGTGAAGAAACAGTGGATTTTCCAGCCAGTGAATATTGAGAGCAATTAGTTTAAAGTAAGAATAAGTCAATGAGAAAAACTGCCAGGTATAATTATACCAAGCCAACAAGACTGGAAAGTACACCTCAAGCCATTGGAGTTGGTGATTCTTTATCGACAAATAGCTCTTCGCGTTAACGCTCATTAACGCCCTGAGTCTAACTTGAGAAGAAAGGCCACCAATGTTGGAGAAACTCGAGGGGGATTTTCCTTTTATCCTTCAGCTTTAGCCAACTGAAACTCCCAATTTCAATAAAGTTACCCAAGAAAAGAATAGTAGCTGAAACAAAATACAAGAAGTTTTGCGAGGCTAGAAAAGGAAAAAATAAAAATCGAAGAATCGTAGAGCTTTTCGTTCGTTGTAGTCAGCTCTCCCTGATTTAATTACAGAAGTGAACTTCAACAAGCATGCCAGATATTTTCCTCGAAAATGCAATACCTCAAACTCAAAGGGTTTGCTCTGTGGCCTCGTTAGCGGCAAATGTTACCCCTTTACCTCGGAATAAATGCATTTTTAATATCGCTGAAGAAATGGGAGACATTAACCGGAAATGGGGACTGTTTGTTATATCTGATGGCATATGGGCTAAATTAATTCAATTCAGACATTTTTATTTCATTTCGAATATCTCTATTTAATTAACCATACTCTGTATTTAACGATTTCAAAAGTCTTTTAGGACGCTATTTATTGATATATATTAGGGAACGTTCATTAATTACGTAAAAGTGATTTTAGAAATGTTCAGGGTTAAAGGAACTCGCATTAGTCGCATAAAATTTGTAAACATGTTGAAAAAAAGCAGTATCAGACACTGAATGACTGAAATAATAAATGTATTTGTTTAGAAATATAGAGTGCATAATTCTCATTGATTTAAAAATATTCATTGGACAATCAAAGTAAACTTCAAAGTTAAAACAATTTTTTAACAACAGTCATTTAGCTTGAAAGATTCTAAATCTGGGTTTAAAATATTTCTTTCTGAACTGTTCAACTTGTCAACTTGGATTATTTTCATATGAGAAAAGTTTATAATTAACGTTAATTTTGAAACAAAGGAACACTCATTTTGAACATTTTCAACTTGAATTGACAATTTCGTGAATCTTTTGAATTTTTTAAGACCTCTTCAAATATTCTCTTAGAATTAATTTTTCAGATTCAAAAATCTTTAAAAAGCTTCAAAATTTTTATTTCGAAATCTTCAAAAATCTGCATTTTTTTAAGATTTGAAAAATTTCCTTCAAATCTTCCAGATTTTGTTATGACATTTATAAGTTTATAATTAACATTAATTTTCAAACTAAGAAACATTCATTTTGAACATTTTGACTTTGAAATTACTCAATATTTAAGGCCTTAAATTTGAGACTGTATAATTTGAATATGAAATATTCATTTTTTTATATCAGGGTAATGTAATGTGATTTGCAATCAAATAGTTAAATTTAAAAAAAAATCATAATAATTTTTAATCAAACAGTTGCATTCACAAAAAAGATTTTTAAACTAAGCATAGCGAAATTCTGAGAAAACCGATTTCAAAGATTTAAACGTTTTCATGGGTTTTTCTAAATCACTGAAATAAATTTGTTAGCAATAACATAAAGTAATAAATTACGCTTTATCTACATCAGCAAAAAAGGTGTCGGGAAACAATAATAGAAGTTTTATCTGAAAATCCCAAACGGAAATTTTCAAACAAATTTTAATTAAAATTTTATTTAATATTATAACATTTCTTTAAACGCTCATTGCTTGGACGCTATTTCACAAATTATTTGAATTTTATGTCAGATAAAAGCAAAAAAAGTTTTATTCAATATCCGTACTGGAAGACTGACATTTAAAACCATATATAAAATTAATGTTGTTTTAATTAAAAATGTATCGTTTTTCTTTAGAAGCTCGGTTCTCGGATTTTAATTCGCAAATTACTTGTACTTGATGTCGGGCTGAAACAAAAATAGCTTTATATTTTAAATATAAATAGTTTTTAATTTCAACCAATTTTTTTAATTTAATAATTTTTTTTTGAATGGCAGTCTTCCGATAGGGATATTGGAATGAAACTTTTTTTTGCTGTTACCCGACATCAAATACAAATAATTTGTTAAATGAAATCTCAGAACCGAGCATTTAGAGGAAAATTAAATTTTTTTAAATTTAATCCAAATTAAAAAAAAATGGCTGCCTTTCGGTAATTTAAAAAAATGTATTTATTATTTCGTTTATAAAAGTTGCGAACTTCAGTGAAATGGCTTTTATGCATTAAATTATATTTTGCAGCTACCTCTTTTCAAATTATTTTCAGAGAGAAAATGTTACATTAACATTTTGACGAGTACCATTTATCACAAAGTTTATGATTCGTAATATTCAAATTACATTCCGTCCCCAGAGTCCATTTTATAAAGGGGAATTGCTTTGAAATTAGTTTATTATAAAGACTGATATTTAAATTAACTGGACTAGTTACTTTTTTATTGAGAAAAACCTAGAATAGTTATCCATTTAATTTTCAAAATAACTTTGTTATTGGAAAATATTCTCAACATTTTACTTCAATCGTCTATGTGAACATCTATACTTGAATCAATAACGACGGTCTGAGTAAATTAATTAGTCATATGGTCTGCAGTTCTCATTGAGTTCCCTTTTTTGCAGATTTTAATTTTGCTGGAAAAAAATATAGGATTTTTCTCTTTTTCAGAGCTTTGCTACAGACTGGTAAAATTATTAATTAATTAATTCTGATAATATTAGAAAAATGTTTAACATTCTTAATTATTAAAAAATAATTTCAAAGTTTAAAAACAAAATAAAATTGTTCCGAATATGCTTTAAGTTTCGAGTGCTTTCAAATTTTGAACAGTTATTAAATTAGAAAGTTTGACCGTATAACTACGAATAAAATTACATTTTAAACTAGTTCAAACTAAAATAGGACAGTTTGAGATTAAAGTCGTTAGATATTATAATTTAATTTTTCTTCATCAAATACAAACTACAAAAATGGTTTAGGATTCTAATTGGTAAATAATTATTAGACATAATTTTTAATGTCTTTCGTATTAGCGATTAATTAATTAATAATAAATAATATTCATACTGGCTTTTTGTAATAACTCTTCAATAATTAATTAATAATAAATCGCTAACACCAAATCAATTAAAAAATTATCTTAATTTTTTGTTCGATGTCTTCAAAAATCTACATTTAAAAAAAATGTTAGAAGTTTTAAATTATTTTTTAATCTTCTAAAAACTTCTAAATATCTCTTAAACTTACATTCAATTTTTCTGAAATTTTGCTTTAAAATCTTTTATATTATTTTCCAAAATTTTAGAAAATCATTTGAAATGTTCTGAAATATTTTTCAATTTTCTCTTAGAATTTGTTAGAAAAAAATCACATGAAATTTTCCCATAAATCTTAAGAAAACTGTTTTATCATTTTCATCCAAAACCATGCATTTTTAACACAGTTCAATTTTTAACCAAATAGTTGAATTTAAAAAAAAATATATTAATTCTCAACCAAAAATTTAATACTCGATATTTCAACTCAAAAAGATTTTAATTTTAAATCGAGAAGAGTTTAATTTATTCAAAAAAGACGAATTTACAACAAAATAGTTGCATTTTTAACCAAACAGTTGATTTTTCAATCCGAAAATATTAATTGAAAAAATTCATTTTCAACCAAGTAATTGAATTTTCTAGCAAAAAAATTAATTTTTAATCAAGAACATTAATTTTCTACCAAAAAAAGTCGAATTTTAAACAAAATACATGATCCCGTCTGTATCATATAGCATTTCACCTTTGCTGTTTCTCATGCTGACAAACTCTGTACTTTTACTTTTCTTCATTTGTTCAAATATTAGTTTCATTGTTCCTTGAAAGCCGTTTTGTGATTTCTTCTCTTCTTATAAGGGGCATAATTTGTGAAGTGTACCCACTCCTGAATAAAAAGTTGTCTGATCGGGCCAAAAATTGGGCCAGCTATAGTGTTATTGGGTGGTACATCTCCCACAAAAAATGACTTCATTTTGACAAATATTTATTAAAGTGGAGGGAGTAGAATTCTTGGGCTTTTCATGGAAAGCCGTATTTTGAAAAATTTCAAACTTTTTTTCCTAATGCGTCAAACACAATTCTATCTCAAATATTTTCGATAGATTTTCTACCATTTTTTAGAAATTCAAACGAAAATTTTGGAAAAAATTAAAATTTTACCATAATTTTTGAAAATCAAAAATAAATTTGACTTTGTTTCAAATTCGGACAATTTTTTTCTTTAAAAAAATGGTTAAGAAAGAAAGCAAAGGTTTCCTCCTATAGGACTTCTAATTTTCAGAATGGAATTTTAATTAGTCTTTGAATAATCGAAAGATGCATGTGATGGGGATACAATTTTTTGGGGAGATATCGCGCACCGCCCGCCCTATCGTGGTATCTGGTTACTTTTACCATTGGATTACTCGAAGCCTAATTAAAATGCCATTCTGAAAATTGGAGGTCCTATAGAAATAAATCTCAGCTTTCTTTCTAAAATATTTTCAAAAATATAGAAAGTTTCGAAACTTGAAAGAAGTCAAATTTATTTTTGATTTTCAAAAATGATGGTGAAATTTTGATTGTTTCAAAATTTTTTTGACCTAAAAAATGGCAAAAAAATCTACACTTCAGAAATTATGCCCGTAATCAGCTTAAAATACAAGGTGCAATCTCTCATTTGATCCGCACTAGAAGTTTCTAGAACGTTAGATTCGCACCCTATGTTTTTTTTTTATCAAAAAAGGCTAATTATCTCAAAAACCTAACGTGATCGAGCAAATCTTCCACCATATTCAAATTCAGCGACCCCAAAAACATATAGGTATGGTATGATTTTCTTCCACGAAGATATGTCTAAACTTTTTTTTTACAATAACAATGCTGAGGTATTATTCAAACAGTGTAATATAATAATATAATAATTATTGACTAGCATAATTAGTTATACAAATATAAATAATACATTATTAACCTTTTAGGGACCATCGTAACGGTTAGGTGATATCAGAGAAATTAAAAAAAAAATATTTTTCAATCTCTCATTGTAAAATACTGAGAAAATTTGAAAAGGTTTTGAAATATTCACTGGAATGATTTTATTGCACATAAAGATATGAAACAAATTTATAAATATTGTTGTAAAAGTACAAAAAGTAAATTATTTAATTGTTATTTTGTAATGCTATTCATTCAGTTAAGATTTTTTAAATTGAAAAAAATAAATAATATAAACGTTAAGACTTAGTATTTTCAAACTTCATACAACTTAAACATCTCCTTCTTTGATGAATATTATTTTGTTTCTTTTATTTTGTACTTATCCAAAGTTTTGAATGATAAAATTGATTACTTTTGTCTTAGTAATATATTTTGTATCAGGAAAACTGAACAATTAATTATAGTTTAGTTATGAATTATTAATTTCATCATAATTTTATTATCTAATAATTGTTGGACTTCTTGGAGGCTGATTCCTGACTCAGCAATACATCTATACAGATTTGTTTTTGAGTAAGGATTCTCGGCGACTTTATGGATTATTATCTAGAATATCTACAGTTTTCCATACAAATAATTAAAATTAGGATTTTTTGTTTATTTCAATGAATAAAGCATGTGCGATTTACCCAATAACGGTATTTTTTTTTCAAAATCCCTCATACGTTAAAAGTTACACATGTAAACGCGTTTTATTGAATGTCTCGGTTCGCTCAAAATGCAGTTCTATGGTTTCTTCATCAGGACGGCAGTGTTGTCGCTTGGCCTGGCGCGGCACGACACAAAGTTGCGGAGAATCGACTATGCAAAAAATTCAACAAAAATATAGGGTGAAAGAAAATTATCAAATTATATTGAATAATAATAATAGTATAATTAATCATTTATTACGCATCATTACGCGTGAAGGTGCACTTTCACGCGTACATGTACGGAGTAATACGCTTGTGAATTTCCCCTCGTTGAGCCTTTAGGGAAGAAATTAGTGTACTATAAATAATGAGGCCCGCGGATCAAAAGTTGCGAGGCGTCAGTCGCGATATTATGTTAATGATAGTTACTACCTCATATTTCAGGGAATCGGATGATGTTATGATCATGGTCATTGTTGCCAGTTGCCAATAATCACGAGTAGCCAAACCAAGGCGAGACGAGTCTAAATTTCGAATTTGATACCTTGTTACGCCACCAATAACGAGGCAAATAGGTCTTCTTCCCGAGTGGAGGTTATACGAGGGACGTAAAATATTCATAACTTTTAGAAAACCCGTCAATATGCAAATTGGAATGCTAATCGCGTTCGCGCGCTTGGCTCACATCGCCGACGAAGGCTATCGGTCTATTAATGTTCCCTCATCTACGCGATATTATTATTTTTTTTATTAGAAAAAGCTACCTGAAAGCCTGTACAGAAAGCCTCGGAAGAGAAAAGTCAGAAGCTGTGTGAACGCGGATAATATGTTATATGGAATCTGTAAGATCATTGCAATATACAATGAGAAGCCCAGGTGAAAATTGTATTAAATTTTGTAAATCTGGCAAAATGTGCCTTTTTCAGACAAAATTTCAGGACAATTTTAATTATTATGTAAAATCTAAGGTCACACAAGCGGTGCGTTTTCGATACAACATCTAATAAAGATGTCAATATTCTACTGTAGTTTTACACTCCTGTATAATATGAATTTGAAAAATAATTTAACATCATCTGCACAGGATAAAACACAAAAAACGCTGCAAAATATTTCAATGCATTTGACGTAATTTACGAATCATATAATCATATAATATATAACTTATTTTCGCGTCGTATTATTTAAAAAATATTAAAAGGGCCTGAAAGGTATTTAAACAAAAATTGCATTCAATGGTCATAAATTTTGTTTGCATCAAGTGATTTTACGCCAGCAGCAGATAATCATACTATTTATCACTGTATTTTTTAGGCTTGATATTTTGTACCAAATTGTATTATTTAGCGAGATATAGTGACGGCTGTTGGTTACTTTTGAACAATTGTTAGTAAAAAAATATGTTAATTGATTGGTCAAATACTTTGCAGAATATGACCTGTCAAGGTTACGAGTTATTTGAACAGAGTTTTTGTTACTATTTTTGAACATTTGTTTTCTCAAAAATTTAGGTACTCCAGCCATCCTTGTCACTAGTCAAGAGAGCAACTTATCTCAACTCTTGATATACGTCAAAAATGACATTTATGAGCATGAAAGGATATCACAAATTGACTTCGAATTTTATGTGTAATTTTGATGTTTTCACTTCTATCGGGGTATTTTTGAAAATGTTATCAAAATTCCACTTGACTTTTTGTCGTGCATCAGCTGATAGTATCCGAGCATAGTACATTATGTCAGGTTAAGTCAATTGTTTACTCGCGTCTAACCTCTCCAAAACTTCTCTCCACGCAATTTTCAGCAGTTTCAAATTCACAATGCCCGATAAAGATAAAAATGGTAGGTTTTTGACGGCAAACTAGTCAAAAGGACGAAAAAAAGCAAGCTTGAATATATATCGCCTTCCGACTAAAGTCTGATGTCGTTGCCAAATTATCACATTTTGACATTGCGAGGATGATGGCCGTCGAGCGTAAGTTTTTTGTGCAGATTTTATCATTTTTTAAAGATTTTGCCTTGAAAGGTACCTTGAAATGATGATATTTGGAATCGAGATTACATTGTTTTGATGAAAACCAGTTTTTATAGTGTACTCTTCCGTTAAAATAAGCCACAATTCCGGAAATATTGAGTGCGGGAAAGGATTGTCCATATGCCTACATGTTAAAAAGGTCAAGTTCAAGAGCAATTTATTCAAATTTTAGCCCCGAAATGCACTATATGATTATAAGTTGCATGTGTGGAATGTATTCAGCTATCGATTTGTACAATACCTTAAGTGTTCAACATTTTTTGTAATGCACTACAATTATCTACAAAGATAAGTTGTTTTTTGTACCAGAGTTAATATTGATTTTTATATAAGATTTCAGAGGATAAGTAACAACATCCCTATCGAAAATATATATTACTTCGTAGAATATATCGAGTGCCTTATTGACGTTATTTTTTTTATATAACGTCGACTACTTTGCAGAAGCTGAATAAGCAGACATACCTGCTAAGTAATTATTTTTTAACTTGTACCCATCCTTACTAATAATTTTAACTAATGATGGGCATTTTGTGCTTTTAAGGAAATGGTGACAGATTTGATTCGAAATAAAGAACAAAGAGAGTGTGAGACGTCCATACTTGTCTATATAACTGCGAAATTTGTAAACAAAATTTAGATTAACTATAAAGATATTAATTCAGTCCAACGTATAAAGTTATTACGTTATTATATCAGGTCAGTCCATAAGTTCGTGCGTATTTTTCAACACTTGAAAAGTGAAGAAAACACAGAGTATATTCAGTTAACCAATTATATATTTGTCTAATTACTGATACTAATTGCTATCGTTTCAAAAACATATGCATACATTATTTGTAAAAAGACTAAAAAAAAAAGGCTTACTCAATGTTGAAAAATACGCACGAATATATGGACTGACCTGATAATTTTGTTTCGAATTTCGCAATAAAATCAAATTGCCACATAAATGTGACATTATGTCTTCACAGTATCCCTTATGTACATATATATCGGTTTTACCGTTTTGCCAAACACAGTTAATAGACAGATAATTAAAATTCACTTTCATAATAATTCTTGTTACATTGTTCTGACATTATGATAGGCCTAACTGCTTTATTAAAAACTGTCAAGAGGAGCAACTAAAAAAACCCTCATTGTCTTTGTAAAAAAGAAATTTATGATCAATTTTGAAGAAGTATAAGAAATTATTTTTCTAAAAGAACTGCTTTCTTATGAAACATATTGTATGTACTAAAATTTGAGAACAAAAAAGCACACAAATCAAAATTAGATTTCCAAGCACCTTCTTTTAGCCCATTAGAAAGGCAGAAAAGTAAAATAGTCAACCAAAACCAGCCTCTTGTTCTTTCCTTATTCTTTCTGTCTTTTTTATACTTTTGTCTGCACTTGATCAAAGATTCCTGCCGTAATACATACTTAATTTAAGTTTTGTATTAATTTAATAAAAACTCCTTGAGGTTTTTGGCCAGTCCCCCAATCACATTAGTTCTATTTGCTTTATTTCTACCATTTTTGCTGCAATCCATAATTTTTATTATTTTCCTTCCTTATTTCAGAGTGTTAATGCGATACTTGAAGTATCCGATAAAACGCATTTTACTAATTAAAATTTATGATACTTGGTTGCGTAACGGAAAGCCTAAATGCCGTTTTAAATAGTGTCCCTACATAAATTACTATGTAACCAACATCGTAATATTAAAAATAAATTATCCTAAGGTATCATTGACTATCCCATTACATAAATTACGCGATTTTAACATCAATCGTGTATATTTTAAGGACTTCATATGAATTTCTCTTAATTTTCGCAATTCTGTTTTATGTAAATTTTGAGTATCATCAGTCTATCTTAATTCTGATCAATGCACTTGCGCATTGCAACTGTATGTTTTCCTTAGTATCGCTAAATGGCAAACATTCGTAATCCAGAACTTATCTCTTTTACCAGAAAAGAAGATTGCTATTCAACGCGAGTTTTTTCAAAGCTAATTAGCAGCCGCTCGAGTGCAATTAATGACTCTTATCTCGCGAAAAAGGGGGTCGGTCAAATTAATTTAGCGTCCCGCATGATACCGTGGCGCGTGCGTGGCTTGAAATAAAAGGAACAATAAAGAAGTGGAGACGCTACAACAAGTGCGTTCAATGTTGGTTGCACCTTTCTTCCATTCTTTCTTTCCTTCCACCTTCCAATATCTTTCTTTTATTTTTCTTTCGATATACTCGTTGTTTAATATATTCCTATACACAGCTGGCGGTGCATTATGGGCATAACTATATACGTACAATCGCAAAAAATACATACGAGGAAAATGTATTTATTGCTTGACGCGCTGAAGTTGCACGAGTATGGCCGCGCCCTTGACTTGATGGAGCAGCAGCAACGATGACTCAAAACAAACAATATGAGCAGGTCCGTCGGCAGCTAGCAATGGGATTGCAATCGAAGTACAATAGGAGTGCATTGCAGTGTAATACTAAATCGGCGAACCACTGACGATAAAAGCCCAAAGGATGCCAGAGTTAAATCGAGGTTAAAAAAATTAAACTTCCTTTGCATAGATATATATTCAGGCGATTTACGCGACATTATTATTATTATTATTATTATTATACCATTAAGCCATTTCCCTCTCGGGGTAGGCAATCGTCGACTTATCATCCGATTAATGCAGAGGCCCTTATATTATTTATTCTTATTATTATTATTATCATACCGTTGAGCCACACTGGAAAATATAATCGTAATTTTCCTACACGAAAGTATGGCATTTTTCCCACACTTTTGAATATCCCATACAAGCATGGAAATTTTCTGTTGCTCGGTTGTAAATTTCCCATACACGTCGAGAATCCCATACACTGGTATGGAAAAACTTCCAGTTATGTATGGAACTTTGATGCGCGGCTGCAGAATGCGCAGCCGAGTGAAGCGCGCATGTGCTGCATGGTGAATGGAGGAGCGGAGTATAATACAATCTTGGCGTCAAGCGTCTAATTCATAATAGTTTCAGTACACACTTGTGAAACATTTTGGAGTTGTAGCAGTGAAAAAGTTACATATTGTGCACAATATTTAACTGTTTCCCTGCTACAACTCCAAGTTTAGCAATAAGATTCAGTGCAATTAGATATGTTTCATTAATATAATTATTATTACTACGCTTTTTGATATTTCTTAAGGACTTGCAATGTAGCCAATGTATCGGACAATTGGCATTTTCCCCATACCCAAGTATGGGAAAAATACTAATCCGGTATGGGAAAAGTCCCATACACGTATGACTATTTTCCCATACCGATGTATGGAAAAATTTTAAGTTCGATTTTAGATTAATCTGGAACACACGTGTTGCTTGTTCAAACAACACACTAGTTGCAGAACACCACTCCGACACAGGCCGCTGATCAATTCTCTAGCGAACACCCCAGGGGGAGAGCTTCACAAAGCCACAGTACGTCACGGTTCTCAAAAAAAAAAAAACACAGATTGAATAAAAATCCCATAGGAAATTCCATATTCTAAGGTGTAATCATATCCGTAAGCAAAGCTCTCCACGAGGGCCCATGAATATACAAAAATCATTTGTTTCAGGCGTCTTATCACTCCGCTGATAATCTTTGTCACACATTTCTTAGAAAAAATTTTCCTCCACATTTTTCTGCCCTATTTCACAACTTTTGCTTTCTTTACATCCATATATATCTTTTCAATAAATGAATGGTCATTTATTTTTTGTGAAAAGAATAATTTGTTGAAAATAATATTTCGTCTTAAATTTAAGGTTAAGAGGATTTTTCTTTGTCTCCAAAAGAATCTTTTTGCAACAAATATTATCCTTTTGCAACAAACTTCATCTAATCTTACAGCCAAATAAGTATGTCTATGTAAAAAAGATATTCACGTTAGTAAAAAAACAGGTTAGAGAACGATGCTTTTGTTTCAAGACAACTTTTTGTCTGATATCGTTTCAATTACAGTCAGGTCTCATTGACATTTCAGTAGAAAAAACTGTTGTAAAATCAGAGACGATTATTGAACTTTCAGTACACTTTTCGATCGTAAAATTTGTGAAAAACTAGAGAAATTTTAGTGAAAATTCCCTAATTTCGGGACGAATTTTCATTGATTTATGTACTCAGAGAAATGTCCTCTTATATCAAAAGGATGTTTCTTGACACAACTGGAATATCCTCTTAAATTTAAGATTCAGAGTACTTTAATTTATTTAAAAAAAAATCTCTTTGTGGGAAACATTATCCTTCTGCGCGACAAACACCATCTAACCATCGATCGGCGATAGGCGCGTACGAGACGACTGGAGGTTTCATGTCTTGGCTGCGTGGAGCGCTATATCACTGGTATGATCACTGGTTAAATCTATCATTTGGATTCACTGGTATCTTTCAGTAACTGTTTAGTTGAGTTATTTATTGGATCACCCAGTCAAAATCGGGAAATCATTGGTTCGCCAGCAATAACTCAAAATACTGATTCAGCCAATAACAATTTCACTGGTTTAGTTTGCGAGATTATATTTATATACTGCAGTTGTTCCATGAAACTTTCGTTGCGTCATGATAATTACTCAAAGTTACTTTAGGTTATTCAAAAATACTTAGTTATTTCATATACTTCAGTTACTTGGAAAAAATTGTGTGGCTAAAGGAGACAGTTACTTCAGGAATAATTAAAATGATTTTAAATTCCTTTGGTTACTTCAGATACCTGAACGTCCTCTGCTGAAAACTACTAAATGAACCAGTCACAACAACGACTAATAATTCAGTAGTTTATTTTGCCACTACCGATTCATCGGTGCAAAATTTTAACATCTTATTACTATTTATAATAGTATATTGTGCACCAAGGCAGCGAAATAGTCGTTTTACGGCCAAGATTGCGTTTTTGCAAACACGCGAGGCCGTAAAAAGGCTTCGCTGTCTCGGTACACTCGATATTTTATGTAATAAGAGTATGGTTTACGAGTTTTCTCATGATATTACGTCTCAGATTTGAGGTTAGTTTAAAGGGACAAGTACCGCGCAGAATAGTGCGCCTGGGTCGAAGTAACGAACGCGCATATGCACGCATTTCCCACGGACCGTAAAGTGCACTTTACCGGCCTAAGTTGGTAAAGTACCCCATCACCAACAATTACCTACTTTGCTGCTCCAAACCACACCCAGAAAGTGAGGAAAACATACTCGTATTACATAAACATTTTTATTATTCAGTAAGGGACTGAAACAGTGTCGTAAGAAAAGTTATATATCCGAATATATTGCAGCATTTATCCATTTGAACAGTTGCATCTGGTTTACGTTATATTAAGGTATAGTCGGAAACTGTTCTATTGCGAGTATAATATTTCTTGCATTTTATTCTCATTTGTTTATTTTTGTTCACAACAAACAAGTTTATAAAAATCGATACAAGCCATTTTGATATACTACTGATATAAGTAATGATCATCGTTCGTCAGACAAAATCAGTACATTAACACTAATTGAGATAAGTTGAATTTGGCCGACTATCAATTAAACTACAGTTATTTATATTTCGAGAGTTTCAAGCTACACGGAGAAAATCGTGTTATTCAAACTCTGAACGTTAGATTAAACCTTTGCATTAATATCGTTTTCTTATATAATCTCATGACTATAAAAACATTGTTTACCCTGTCTTTTAGAAACATGAATTACATCTAAAAAACAGAGTTGTGAAAGAGGACTTTTGTCAGGATCTGAGGAAGGATGACACCCAGAGAAGATGCTAATGCACCTACACGTTCCCTATAAATTTCTCGTTATCCTCGCGCGGTCGCGCGACCACTCCTATTGTTTTCGTGGACTGCCTAAAGGGGCCCTAATGGAAATTTATGCGGTGGCAATCGGCCAAGATGGAAGCGTTTAACGAGTGATGTCTCGTGAAAGGATGTAACTTGCTGACTCGCGGACTCCGCCAAGTGAACCGGAACGGGCGAAGAAGAGATGAGGGAACACGAGTACACGAAACGGCGCAGAAAGGTCCACAAGAAGAAGTGGAAAGGGAAAAAGAAGAAAAGACAGCGTTCCGACTTAACGACCTTTTACGCGTCCTGGTGAAGAATGTGCGGCTTCCCGTCTACTGAAATATCGGGAATCACTTATATTCCTCACCTCCATGTCTCCATGCCAGGTCGGAGTCTAGAAAATGAATATAGGAAAAAGAATAGGAAAGAAAAGAAAGTAGTTATAAACGAAGTTAGGAAAAAGCTGAGGCAGACATAACCCATCTTCTCCTCTCCTCCACCGAACCAACCACTTTTATGCAGCAACCCTCGATCCTTTTACCCATACCGGTTTTTGGGGGAAGATTCCCCCATCCTTCATGGAGACCAATCATACTCTCTTTTTCTCTTTATGTATCCCCCATGGAGATTTTTTTTTTATTTCGATTTTCGCACTCCCTCTCGTGCCCCTATAGCCTCTCTCGACTACAAGTTATCTTCATATCATCCTGCCCTTTTCCCCACAATACTCCTTTTCAAAATCTTCTACCAGCCTCTCTTTATGTACCCCATCCTTCCCTATAAATCTGCCATTATACCCCTTTCACTTTCCCCATTAACCTTATACTTCTGTACCCTTGAGCCCTCTAATCTTCAGTTCCCCTTTACCGCCCTTACTCGTTTCCTTTCGTCTCTACTTTTTGATCTCCATCCTTTCATATTCTACCATCCTATATTTCATCCTCTCATCATGCACTTTCTTCCTCTCCCTCTAATCCTTATACACACCAGCTATCTTGCAACCTCTACCCTTTTACGTTCATTTCACGTCTCCCATCTGCAAAATTATATTGAAAATAAAAATTAAAAACTCTCTTGGTGAAATACTATCTGAGTGAGAAGCGTTTGGTCGATAAAACGTCGAAACAACGCAATCAGAATGTTGAGAAGGTTGTTTAGGCATCGTAGTGTTCATCCTTTTCTGATTGGGATGGTATATGTTGAAAACTAATGTTATGGAAACTATTTCAAAGAACTGCAACAGTATAAAGGCAATGGTACGGAACAGAACAACGCAACAATACCAGGGAAAAAATTTATTAGGGAAGTCTGATGAAGGAGAAAGTTCTAATGAAAATTACGATGTATGTAGTATAATATGTTTGATGTTAAATATACTGTAAAAGGTTTGAAGAATGAGCGATAGTAAAAACGGTAACAGAGGCATAGAAACAGGTATGGTGAATAGGCAAAAGGATATTTAAGAATGATTGGAAGAGAGAGCGAACGCTTTATGAATCGGATATATTGGTTTGGCTGATATTGGGTTTTAGAGCAGAGGTATGGTAGTGGATAAAAAGGTGGTGATGGAGAACTTATACGAAGTATATATAAAATGAGTTTTTGGTGAGGAAGGAATCGCAAGAAAATATATTAAGAACTAGAGCGAAAATATGGAAAGAGGAAGGATGATGGGGCAACAATTCTAGGAGGAAATAAATAAGAGGGAATAGGAATAAGAAAAGTAAATAAAGAGTTAAGAAATTACAATATTAGAAGCAAAAGTCCAACTTTTTAAGTAGAACGAGGTGTGGAATTAGAGGGAGTGGAAACAAGTGGAAGGAATAATTAAAATTGTGAAGAAATGGATTACAAGGATAGGGATTTTAGACTCAGTTGCAAAAGATGATAGGGGTGAGTGAGGTATGGTGTCAGGCTTTGAATGAAATGTCCTTTAAATTAGATGATTTTGATAAAGTGACCATTCGTCTTGTATTTCGCAGGACAGTCCCGCTTCTGAGTTTCTCTCTAGGTTCTCGACCAATCAAATTTGAGATTCCAACATAGCGCGTAATATATATTTTAATAAATGTGTTTCATGGCTCAAGACTTTCTTAGTGTAAACATATTGAATCTGACCCCCCCCCCCCACCTTAGTCCTACTGTTTCAAATACGGCCACTTTAGAATTTGATGTCTGTATTTTTTGGTGAGAAGCTAACATTATCAGGTTACACATGTCATTGCTTAAATCTGTTTTTTAATAACGCCATTATTTGATATTTAATTAATTCGTTGGTCTAGCATTTCGATCACCGTACCCCATACCATGGGGCATGGTGTCCGTCATATTACTGCTGGTTTATTTCATGAATATGAACGTTGTAGAATAAAAAGCGTACAATATAATAATTCTTGAAAGAATAATGTAACGACAAAAATTTACTCGAGAAATGATCAACACTAAATAAGTGTTTTCTTATCAATCAAAGTAAGGTATGTCGCAAAACCTAGTTATAACATCTTACTCCTTGAAAATGCTATTCAACGTGTAAAGATCTGCATTGACCTCTAACAGATATCTTGTTTACCGGAAGGTACCAAAGGCGCGAAAGTTTATAACAGGTATTGATCCATAATATTCGAAATCCTATTTATTGAGTTATTGTTCAACCCATATGATTAGGACCACCGTAATAAATAATGAGAATTGCTTGAAGTGTGTTTGAAATGACAAATTATAATTAAGAATGAGAAAACTTCATAACAATAAAATTTAGTCTTTTTAGGTTCTAACCTCAAAGTTTACATGCTGATCTCTTTCAGAGGAATAAAGCATGAAATGTGCTTAATTTCTGCCAAAGACCTTTCCATCTGTTTCCGTCAAAACTGTTTTTTTCATAATAACTCTTTTTACACGTATTTTAAAGCAAAAATTTCATCACGTCACTATTTTTCTGAACACATCAGGACATTTTATGCAAAAAACTAACATTAAAGTCAACAAACGAGGGAGTTTTTTGTAATTGACATCATGTCCCATACGGACACCGTACCCCACTCTCCCCTACATTGTGAAAATAACCTTCGAATGTATGTAGTGAGAAAGAAGAAAAGGTTTTATTTCTATGAGAAATAGTGGTATAGCTGAGTTAAAATCTCTCATCCGCGGAGATTGTTCTAGGTGCGGACTTTATTTGCCAATTTAATAAAAATATCTACTTTACCGACATTTGAAAAATAGAATTATTCTATATATTTTACACGCGTTTTGTTCTGAGGTTAGAGCATTTGTCAACTACGTTTTTGGTCGTCGCTGTCCCGATGAAGGAGCCTGAACCATTTTTTTAATTTTATATATTTTAGACTTGAACTAGGTTAAATTTCATAACTACGTGATGAAATAATGTTTCATCTATCAGAATATCAATTTTCGTTGCCATAAGTATGTTAAATGATGTTGCAAACGTTATATTCCAACCAGTTAATCTCCCATGATTTTGATGTTAAAATTGCTTTCTACAACATTTTTCTTTTGTAACATAAATTTTTAAGATTTGTTTGCATATCATCGTTTTTTTAATAAAATATATTTATTCAGTGCAAAGAATAATTACAATGATTTAGGAATAACAAAGTATTTTACGAAAACACCTGTGCCCCAATGGTTGCCGCTGCCCCGGTCTGCCTTATTTTAAAAATTGCAACTTCCTCATTTTGAACGTTCCAAATATAACAGTTCGACACTATGTATAAGCATATAGAATAGTCTTATACATGTCGCTGTCAGCAAATACACTCATATTGAATGGGAGTGTCGAGTTTCAAATTTTCGTCTTTGTGAACTAAAGAATTTCAAGTTCAAGAACTTATTCAAAATTAAACAACCTCAAATAATGAACCGCTGATAATTGTACGGCAAACATTAACGATTTTGAAACACCTATAAATTGAACCCTTTTTATTTTGAACCACTTTAACTTATGAAATGGTAGATTGAGCCTTCCTAAATTGTAAAACTTCAAATTGTAGCATGACAAATCGCATTAGTTGAAAGAAAAAGAAACAATTATAAAAATTTGAAACTTTCATAATTCAACTATGCTACCTTGGTTTTGAAAAACACCTTTAACTAAAAAAAAATTAAAAAAAGAGTTTATTATTTTAATGAAATTGTGAAAGAAATATATACCTAATTATGCAAACGAGTTTTAAAAATCGGCGCTCTGCGCGGGAATATTCTCATTCTTTTTTCAGAAATTGTCAATAACAAATTTTTCTATCCTTTTGGGCGAACAACTTTTGTTTCTTAATTTCTTTTCGTACCTCGTGCCGTTTACCAAAAATTTTAAAATCTTAAAAATTTAAGTACAAAAAGAAAAATTGTTTAGAATACAGTATTAACATAAAAATTATGGAGAGTTCGCTAGTGAGAATATAACGTTTGCAACATTATTTAAAATACTTATAATATGAAAATTTGATAATCTGCTAGATGAAAAATTATTCCATTACTTAATTATAAAAATGACTCCTCATTAAAGACCAAAATATATTAAATTTAGAAAATAAATGAGGCTTCTTCATTGGGGCAGCGGCGACCAACAAAATGGTTGACGAATGCTTGGATGGTAAATCTACCATAAATTTAGTCGATAATACGATCAAACTCTAAGTTCAAACCAAACTGCTTGTAAAACACACCGAATTTTTCTATTTTTCAACGATCGGTAAAGTAGGTATTCTTATTTATTCAGTAGATATAGTCCGCACCTAGCAGAATGTCATCGGATAAGAGGTTTCATCCCGGCTATTACTATTTTTCATTTATAAAAAACCTTTTGTTTCTTATAACATACGTTCCAAGGTAACTTTTTTAATGCATAACATTCTCACGAACCAAACCATTGACTTTGAATCCTAAAATGTTTCTATTTTTATAAAAAAAAAACCTGCAGCTACCGCTTCCCATGGATGCGGGACAACGTATTCCAAATGCAGCATGTTGGAAATAGTAAAATTATGAAATAATTGTTTTATTAAAATAAATAATGCATATGGAAATGTGTTATACAAGAATATGGGAAACTAAACAGAATAAAACGCATAAATTCCACGTCTTATTAACTTTATGCAGAGCAATGAATGTTAATCGGACCACGCTGCCCCGTTCATTGTTACTGACTGGGCTGCAACGACATTTTTTAAATTATTGTATGGCTTTTTGGCGCTCAAATAATTTGAAAAAACACCGTAACGAGTTAACGGCATTCTTTCGTAACATTAAGGAGCCAGAAAAAACCGTTTTTATCTCGAGAAACTCCGTAAACAGATGAATGAAAATTATTATTTGAAAAATAATTATTGAAACTATTTACTTGCTTTTAAAAAACTGCGAAAACGTCTATCGAATAACAATGCAGTTATTTAGATTTGATCAGTTGTAAACTTGTTCATATATTCTATATATTTTTCATACCTTAAAACATGCTTTTGAATATTTATTTTTTTAAGCTCTTAAACTGAAATAGATTACAATAATTGAACGTCAGTATTCAACATCCTCAATTATATTTGCTTCCAAGCATTTAATGCTTATTTAATGCTTATCAAGTTGAATATCATTATTATTATTCTCTTTCATAATATTTTAATTAATTATTGAATAACTTGATAGTAAATATTGATATTCACTAATAATAATAATAATGAATACCTTAATAAAAGTAATTAATAATAATAGTCATGTTACAATATTGATATTCTTTTACAAATATTCCAAATATTTATGTAATTAGATGTACTATTTAAAATAATTAAACAATAATTAAACATTTATCATCAAAATGTATATTAAATGATAGTGAATTAATTTATGGGTTTTAGGGTGGTCCAAAAAACGCTTTTCACCCTAGAGGGCAAGGACACCCCCCATAACACGTGACTGCGAAAACAGCTCTGCGCATGTGCACGATACCGAGACCAAGTTTTCATTCGTGGCAAACATTAAGGAATTCTTGCACGTCGCTCGTCCCACCTCTGTTCACCAAACACATAGGGTGATACCACTCCTTACTATTCCTTCGTGTACAGAACAGACGATTTAATAAGGCACGTACCGGCCTTCGAACACTTCTTCATAGGTTAGGCCCAGTAAATAACGAAGTTGACACCGTTCGGTAAACAACGAAGGAGTAAGAGAGATAGATGAAACGTAGACCCCTCAGCGACGTGTAATGGGGAAGGACCTACAGAGCCATCTAACGAGCCCGCAAAACAGGACCAGAGTATACGCCGTCGCGTTTCCCTATACTAATGACCACGGCCTGAAAGGGACCTAATGCGTCAAAGCTGCATTTTACAGGACGGGCGATCGTAGCAGAACCCGCAAGCCGGCATTTGAGTAGAGGGGATGCGTCTACGAAAAGCACTCCCCCCACTTGTAACTCAGAAACTATCGTTTGGCGTAAGAAAATGAAAATCGATTATTTCCGCATTAGGTCCCTTTCTTCGCGGACGCTCACGTATATAGTCCGAAGTGTATGTTCAGCACAACACACGCGTCCGACTCACGCACCGTTCATAGGACGAGGTGGGAGAAGAGGGAGGGATGACACTGAGTACTTCCTTTTACTAAACGATGATGTCTAGGAAAAGCAACCTGATGAAACTTAACAACGTTTAGTAGATTTTAACCATCACGTAGTTATTATTACGATATTCTAGCTTACTAAACGAAAATAGTTGCATGTACCGTACGTAACAGTTCTCCCCATGGTTTATTGTTAATATTAAGTTTTTTAATACAAACTAGGGCTGAATTGGTTCAAAACGAAATTTAAATTTGCATAATCTGTTCCCAAGATGTCATAAAAATTCTGACCCCATGTTTGTGACTGAGTGAAAGTTGAATAACGTATCAGCCATAGATATGCTTCGAATCACTTAAAATTACTTACCCTAGGGCTTTTCGTGTGGCTGAGCTATTGTAAGTTCAGATTCGTTATAAGCGACCCAAAAAAACCCAGAATTAGTCAATTTAAGTCATCACACTGAGTTTTGTGACAATTAAAATTTTGTCTATATATGGTCCGCCATATTGGAGCAGCCATTTTGAGGTTTTGGAATCTGACTTTTGATTCGATATCAGCATTTTGAGTGTTTTGAAGTGTATAGTCAATTTTGACCTATTTGGAAACAGGGGTGCAGATTTTTCATGATATATTAAGAACATATTATCAGAATTCAAATTTATTCTTAGCTTACTGTTAAGCATGAGAAAATAAACAAACTAAGCACTGGTTTATATTCAAAAATTAAATAGTAGGAAGTGTCTCGTCATTTCGAAATTCGGGATGACTAGTCCAATATTTCTCATAAGCTTGGCTAGTCGTCCTAAATTTTTGAGAAGACTATTTCATCCCTTTTTCCAACTTCCCAAATTTTTTGGGACGATTAGACAGAGGCTGCATATTAACTTAAATAGAACCTATTAATGTTTTTGAGAATTTTATCCATTTTTTAGAAAGTTTTTTCAGATTATTTCCAGAACCATTGTAGCTGCTGTAAAAATAAGAAAATGTTTAAAATATTTTCATTTTTAACCCTGAAAAATAGACATGGAATGTGAAAAGTAGTAATGTTGAGTAATCTGCCGTTTCACTATTTTTTCATGATTTTCATTTCACCGTTTGCATTATTTACGATTGTTGAGTGGATATATAATACATTCATATCTATCAAGAAGTACAAACTAATCTCCAGCGATTATTTAAAATAATTTCAAGAAGAAATGAATTTCGATGAAATTAACAGTGCACGCTTCGTTTCAGAGGAACATCAAATACTGTATTGAATGTAATATTTCAATACTACTCTCTTATTTTTAATTAGTTCAATTTTTTATTCACTTCAACCAGTCACCTAATTGTAGAAATGAAGTAGTAGTATACTATTAATAGCGCACTTTTACAAAATTTAGTTTTTTCTCAACAGGGTGGTACGTGAATTAAACGCATAAATCAGTAGATAAAGCTGAAAATGGATGCAAAGAAATTCAAGATCAAAACTCATCACTGGATGCTGAAGAACTTGAGAGGATCATAGAAAATTACTGTAGGTCGAATGCAGTTCAGATTAAAACACTCACTCTCTAAATTTCTTGAAGCAAAAATGTAACTCCAACTGTGGAGGTGACTCCAACGGAAGTGAATGTATCACTGTTAGAAATTTCTATAGCGATTTTACTATAAATATAATGGAAACAATTGTGTAGTAAATTTAACATACCATCATATCGTATAACTAATGTACGTGTATGTTAAAACAGAGTGCGTGAAAATTGAAAGTTCTTTGATGCACCCAAATCTGGTCAAATATTCAAATATAACCTACAATTCATTGCCTAAATTTTGATTCATAATCGAAGTGGAACGCACGGGTGGAATTTTCTTCAAAATTCACTGTAAATGTCAAAATATTAACGTCAGTACCGCTGCTTTTAGGTTAGGTATCTTCATTGTTTGCTTAATTCAACTTTTCACTTAAAGCACAGTATAATTTATGTTTAGCAATAAAAAAATATTATGCTTTATCATTTCGAGTTGAAAATTACTACCGAAGTTATTTTTAATTTGTTGAAAGTGAAATGATCTGACTGAATGTCACTGATTATTGAATGTTATTTTTAACATATTTTTTTACAATACATTCAAATTATAACCAAGTTTCACGATTACTGAGACCGCCACGATTACTGGGACATTTACCTTGTATGAAATTTAATAAGCAGTGTCTTAATCAATATTTCATAAACCAAGTTTTTAGATTTATTATACAAATGTAAACATATATTAATATTTCAAACTGCCTGCTCTCAGCCCGCCCTTGTAACAGCGCAGAGATGGTGGGGGTGGTAATTTTCCATTTTCATTGCAATTTTCGTGGTAGTAAGTGACGCATTAAGCAGTGAATTTTAGAAAAAAAGTGTAATAGTGTTGCGTGAATCGACAACTACGTGAAATTTTCTTATGGTAAGGTGGCTTTTAATTATTATTATTAAACTTACGGGTATGTGCAAGCCCAAAAGAAAAGGACCAACTTTTGAGATTTTATTTAAAGACAGAGTTTCGTTTTTGAGAGTTTTCGGAGTTCCGCATCCGGACGCGTCCTATTTGTGAAATGTTTACAAAAAAGATAATTTGTCTACAAAGTGCAGACTATTTGTTCAAAAAATGTAGCATTTGTATCAATTTTTAAATAGAAATTTTGTTTCTTCAGGATTCTTACAAAATTCCTGAGGAACTAGCGGATTTCCTGCAGTCGAAGGGACTATATGAGGAAGCCATAAATTTATTAAGAGGTACGATATTTATATTATTCATCTCACCGTGACACAACAAATTCTCAACCTCCAATTTTATACTTAAAGGACGGGTTATTTACATAAAATATAAAGCAATTATAGTAAAATTAATCAATGTAGAGTGTGTACACAGTTTGTAGTAATCATTTCGTTGAAGTTAAAGTTAAAAAGTCAACTATTTCGTTCAAAATTTGCGTATTTTATTTAAATGTAATCTCTTCAGTCGAAAAGTTAACTATTCCCGTCAAAGATTCGTTATTTCAGTTGAAAATCTATGTTTTTCCCTAAAAATTATACCATTCCTTTTAAAAAATAATTATATCATTCAACAAATCAAAACTTAACTGCAGAATGTGACCTTTTTCCTACAAAATTTCTAACCAAAAAGATGAATCTTTAACCAATAAGATTGATTCCAACAACAGAAGGGACTAATTTCAATAAAATAAATGAACTTTGAACGAAATAGTGTGCTTTTAAACTTGAATAGGTTAACTTTTAACCAAACACCTACATTTTCAAATAAAAAGATAAACTTTCAACCAAAAATGCATCTACTGAAAGATAGATTTTCAACTACAAAATAGGAAACTTTAACTGCAATAGTTTACTTTGCGACTGAAAGATTTTCAAATAGAAAAGATAAACTTTTAACCAACAGTGCAATACACAAACTTTCAAATGAAGAAATTTATTTTTCAAGGATAAAACCCGATTTTTCAGGACACTGTCACATTCTGCAGCTGAGTTATGAATTGATAAGTGATATGATTCTTCTTCAAATGGAAAAGTAGGATTTTTAACCGAAACAAAGTTTTTCTCCTTGAAAATTAATTTCATCATCTCAAAATTTGAGTATTGCATTTTTGGGTAAAGGTTTTTCTTTTCATTTGAAAATGTAAGTCTTTGGTTGAAAATTGACCTATTCAAGTTTAAAAGTCAACTATTTCGTTGAAAGTCCATGTATTTTATTGACATTAGTCCATTCCGTGGTTGAAAATCAATCTTCTTGGTTAAAGATTCATCTTTTTAATCGAAAAATCAATTATGCCAGTTCAAGTTTCATAATTTTAGTTGAAAATCCATCTTTTTCGTTAGAAAATTTGTAGGAAAAAGGTCACATTCTGCAGTTGGGTTATGATTTGTTAAATGATATAATTATTTTTCAAATGAAGTGGTAAAATTTTTAACCAAAACATGTATTTTAAACTGAAATGATGAAATTTTACCGGGATTAGTTGATTTTTCGGCTAACCCGTCGTTTAAGTGTAAAATTGGAGGTCAGGTTGAGAGGCGACTGTTCGCAAAAAAGTTACAACTACTCTTTCTGGCACAGGGTGTGTCCTGACTTTTGTTTTGGAGTATAATAATACTAGAAAACAATCTCAGTGAAGAAATGTTTGAAAACCCTGAATGAGGAAGTAAAGTATTCATGAAATGAACACAAATACATTCCTATGTTGATTTTTTAAGCTTTCAAGAAGTTGAAGAAGTAGAAAATCTCCGCAAAGATATTGAGGGTTATATCTATTTAATGCGATTTACGCAAATATAAAAAACACCATGCAAACTGTTTTTTGCTCCATATGTAGACGTACCATTTATGGGGGAGTCGAGAAACTTACGAATCATCTTTGCCGTCTACATGCTATGACTCTGACAAATCATTCAGGATTTTCGTGTGGTCAACATGGATGTGCAAAGGCATTTGTAAGATTAAATTCTCTAAAAAGGCTGAAATCATGAATTCATTGAAAAATGAATTTCCCATAACAGAAGGGGTAGACTCTAATAAAACTCGCGTACAAAAATTTATGAACAAATTTGATTTCGGAGAACCTCTTAAGGGTATGGAAAGTATTGAAGGAAAAATAAAAGCTCTGAAAGATAATTACTTTTACATCGATCCTATCAAAAAACAAATAGGTTATAGAACCGAACAAGTATTGAATAGTGCAACGGGGCAATACGAACAGAAACAAATTCACGACACCTTTCAGTATGTTCCCATTACAGAAACGTTAAAATTGATTCTACCTGATGATTTTATTAGAGACTATATTGATTCCGAGAGTTTAAGCGATGAAGATATATACTTGAAAAGTTATAGAGATGGTAAAAGTTCTGAAGTGCACAATTTTTTTAGGAGATTTCCTAAAGCTTTGAGAATTCAATTTTACTCTGATGATGTTGTAGTAAATAATCCACTGGGCTCTAAAGTGCATCCACATAAACTCGGAACATTCTACTTTACTATTCAAAACCTACCCATTTATGTTAATTCACTGTTGAGCGGTGTTCATGCTATTGCTCTAGCTTACACCTCAGATGTTACGAAATACGGTATGGAACCTTTTTGGAGTGTGTTCATGAACGATTTCAGAAAGCTAGAACATGAAGATGGCGTTCCAGTGACATTACTGAATGATCTGCAGTACACATTGAGAGCTTCTTTAGCCACAGTATGTGCAGATGGGTTAGCTGCGCGTCAGTTATTTGGTTTGCTAGGTCCTTCTGCTCGTCATTTTTGTCGTCTATGTATGATCAGCCGAACTGATTTAAAAAATGGTGAGGTAGGTCCTTTCGCTTCTCGAACAAGAGAGCTGTACAACCAACAAGTCGGGGATGTAGCTTCTAATCGGGAAACATAAACCTCATGTGGGATTAGAGAAAATAGTTTTCTTCACATTTCTCAATATTTTCATTGCAGTGAAAATTTCGTATTTGATCCCTTGCATGACTTATGGTTAGGAGTTTGTCCTATGATCTTGAAACTGGTGCTCCATCATATGGTTACCACTTCCTCTTACGATTTAAACATTGCAAGTTTCAATAACAGAGTCCACTTATTCATGTACGGAATTCCTGAAGCGAAGGATAAACCATCTCTGACGTTCGACATGAACTTGCTGCAAAACAAAGAGCATTCACTTTCGCAAAAAGGTATGCAAATGTGTCTCCTGATGAGAGTATTTCCTTTTTTCGTTTCGGATAAAGTTTCGGAGGATGACGAGTACTAAGAGTTTATTTTGTTATTAAACAAAATCACAGAAATAATTATGGCTCCAAAAGTCAAAGTTGGTGTGTTATCATATCTTAATGAACTCATAAAGGACCACCAGCATCTTTTTCTGCAGTTATTCCCCAATGTTACACCCATCAACAAAATGCATCACTTAACACATTATCCGCAATGTCTGTACCAATCTGGATCACTTCGCCGTCTACATTGCCTTCGTTATGAAGGAAAGCATAGTTTGTTCAAAAAATATGGTAGCGTATGCTGTAATTGTAGGAATATTCCGAAATCAATGATACAGTTGTGTCAAATTTCTCAGTGCGCTACATGGAGAATGGGAGAGTATCATAGACAGAAAATTTCGGTAACCAAGGGAAAGAATATTTTAATGCGACAAGCATCTTGCCATGAAGCTTTGATTGATATGCTCCACCTTGACGAAAGTGATATTGTATTCAAGACTAAATACCGTACAACTCTTTTAGTCGCGATTGAAAGCGGCATTGACACGACAAGAGATGATCCTGTATTTGGCAGAATAGAAGAAATAATAATTTTAGAAAATGAACAGGTTTACTTATGGTGCAAGGAATGGCCTGTTTTGTGGTTAGAAAGTTCCATAAATGCGTTTTGTGTCGAAGAAGGAACAGAATACAAATGTAATGAAACGTACATAGCTCTTTGGCATATGCTCGTATAATGATGGTATAGGAAGTATTTTTAGCACGTCAATTAAATTACTGTTACATGTAACAAATTAGGCAAATAATTCAGACCTGCAACTGCGCAAAGTGTTTCTAAAGTTCTAAAATAAATGATTACTTTTGCACTTAAAAAATTAGGCAAATAGTTCAGACCTGCAACTGCGCAAAGTGTTTCTAAAGTTTTAAAATAAATGTTTGCTCATATGTTATGCATGTCAATTATACTGCAATTATACTAATTTTCGTAAAATTTGCGAAAGTGTCTTCAACTTGTACAACAGTATATTTGATACAATTATCTCAATTTAAACGTTTTAATCACTTATCCTCATTGAAACATCATGAAAAATTTCAAATGCGTTGGGCTAGTTCCGAACAGCAACCGACTTCGAGTTTCTTTTTTTGCAAAATGTTGCGGCTTATTTTGCAGTTTCCTATGTGTATTCAATAATTGTGAAACGCATTACTTTTATTACTTCAATATCACAGTGCAAATGCCCTTGTAAATTTCATTCTGTTTCCTTTGTCTTCTAATTCTTCTGCCTAACATAGGCTTATGTCTATTTGCATTTAATATTTTTTGTGCTGCTTATTTACGTTTTGTGTATTGTTTTCTTCGCTAATATACGCATGTTTCATACTAATTTTAAATATTTTTGCAGCTGCGCAAGTAACGGGCCCGTCACTTGTCCTTTTAACAGATGAAGACCTACAAGACTTGGGCATTTTTCTCGGGCCACGAAGAATGATCCAAACCATCATAGCTTCGGAAGCTCGTAATGTGTCCTCTGTTTCCGAGTCAGTAGATGATAAATGTTCAAGTTATATGATAAAGAACTGTTACATTGACATTTTTCAGCTGCAGCATGCACAACCTCTAATGATTATTGCTCCGATGAACAGTAACGGTGAGAGTGATTTTGTGAATAGGCAAGGAAATAATGGAGTTAGCTCGAGCAGCAACATTACTGCAGACCTTATAAAAGAGTGGGTACTTAAGTTTGACAGAGAACAACCTACGAGTCGCTCACACATCCTCAAGAAACTTGTGGACGGTTCTTGCAACAAAGCTCGCTTGAAACTAGTTCAAATCGTCTGCGCTGAATTAGTTGCACTGTTTGGAAAGTGAGTTTGTCGTAATAAAACGCAATTCTGCGTGTATATTCATTAATTTTTATAAACAATGCTTTTTTTCAGTTACCCTTCATCTGAAAATAAGAAGGATGCTGCTAAAGCTGTAAGTGCCTTTCCTCAGCTGCAGAGTGATTGTTATGCGGACAGTCATGTAAGTGGAAATTTTTCTTCTTGAACATGGGGTTTCTGGTATTTCGATTCAAAACTTTAAGAAAAAATTTGAATCCTGCCAAGAAAAAAAGAAGGCCTTCATATCCTTCAAAGCAAATAACAAAAAGATCGGAGCCTCTTCCTTATTCTGAAGGTATACCTCTTTCCGTCGAAGAGTGGAACGAGAAGGTTAGAGATATTTTTATAATTTATATTATCTCATCGTGACATCAAAGTTAGCATACATCAATTTTGTGTTTCAGACTTTCACAGTCAAATATATGCGCGGGACGGAGAAAAACAGAAGAAAAATCTTCTCAATAATGGACAAAATCAGGCCTAACCGAATCCAAGAAATATTCTATGCGGAAGACACTTCCAATTTGATGACAATTACCTCCATATTGAATAAATATCCAAAATTCAAGGATTACGAAGGTGAATTGGTGAGTACATGAAATGAAATATTGTTATTAATGTTATGGTTCCCTTAAACTATTATTTATTATCAGTGGCTGCCTTCCGATATTTATGTACATTGAATTTGTTCACTTTTACAGATTGAAAGGGAGTTTAAATCTCTCTATCCCGATGGCGATACTTTCCTTGGAAAATTTGCAGGAATTTACGTTCCTAGAATATTAAGGCTTATTGCTAGCGACGACAATAGAAAGCATCTTCTGGAATTAGTGGATGGTCTGAGTGGTAAGGAAATTATCCTTCCTTTTTAAATATTTAAGATTTTAGCAATAATGTTCTGTAATAATTTTTACTTTTCAGACGAATTTAAAGCACTGGTGCTGTTGCCAGAAATTCTTCTTGCTCCAAACCACACAAAAAAGAAAGGGACCAAATCCTCCGGCGGGCAACGCAAAATCATTCCACATCCATGCTTGATTCGTATAATCGACGTAAGTATGCTTCGTTAAAAGTTTCACTGATACATGCTATAAAAAATTCTTAACAACATATAAGAAAAACATTATATTTCTTATAATCAGAAGGACCTTTTAGAATAGACGAACGCCAAAGGACCCCAGCAGCCATACCTAATTTATGTTCCGGAAGCTGGAGGAAACTCGTCAAACGGACAATTTTACATTCGGGCTGACTCGAATTTATTCGAAGTAGCAAGGAACCCTTTAAAAGCCTTTGACTGCCTGCTCAAACTGCATTTCTGTTTTGGTGTGGAATACGCACCAGAACTGTCGAATTTTTTTGATTTCATAATTGCCTGCGTGATGGGTCTGGAAGGGTTAGAGCCGCGCCCATGCTGCACGGCTCTAAAAGCAATGCTGTTCAATGTAGACCGCAGTTCTCCAGTCACGATAGGGTAAGAATATACTTACAGTAGTTTATTTGACCCTACCATCAAAGAATTATACCGTCAAGAAGGGGTCAAACAATAGGGCGAGGGAAAAAAGGTAATTTCGTGCGATCAAGTTCTAATAGCAAAAAATTGTTTTTTCATGATGAAGTCAATATACTCTTGATTTTTTCAAATTGATTATTATCTTTCACCTCCTAAAGCAATTTGAAAATTGAAAAAGTTGAATTTCCGCATAAAATATATAGAAAATTGAATTCTATCTTTCTTCAATTCCGCGAATGAAAACTGCCAGAGAAAATTTGTATTTTATCGCTGAAAAAGAGACGGCTACATACGGGCTACATTTCAATGAAGAGACGACATGCCTTATTTCCGAAACAAGGCGATTTTTACTCAATAATTTACTTCTTGTTATCTATTCTTGAAAACATTTTCAGCGTGGAATTCAATAAAAATAAAACCAGAATCCAAAAAGAAATGTTTGTCCTATTCTTAAATTTAATTTCGACGTGTTTTTTATAAGAACAACTTGGACTGTAAGAACTCATTTTTTAAATATCTTTTATTCTTAAATTCTATTTTTCCGTTTTCAACATGCTCGAGGAGGTAAAATGAATTAAGAAATTGAGAAAAAAATTGACAGTATATATTCTGCTTATAAAGAACTAAAATTTTTTTTTGCTATCACAAATCGAGAGCTGGAAATTGATTTATTTTTTCGGCCCATCCTGTTAAAAAACTTTTATAATAATATAAAAGATAATGTGATCTCATTATTTATTTCAGGATGGACATTACCGAACCTACTGCAAGTTGTATAAAGAGCCTTCATGTCTCTCCCTACTGTCGCTCCAACTCAACAGAGTCGTCGAAGAGAGCCATTCAACCGCCCACTATTGGCAGTCGTCAATTTTCGTATTTTAAAGCTTTTATTTGATTTTGTTTATGTGCAATTAAGAGCTTTCTTACCATATTGTTGAAGACTGTTAAATTTACGTTCAACTTATAGGAAATCCTTATAATTTATTGTTATACTTTTCAATACAGCGATTTTTTTATATTTTATATTCATCGCATCACATCTATATAATTAATAGACAATAGTTCAAAGACATGAATGTTTTCACCTACTCACTTTCACCCCTTTAAAAATTAATGGATGAGCCCATAAGGAGCAAAATTTAACTCCTTAATGAACTCAAAATGTCGCTCCAAGGGTGTCACTTTCGTGACTCCATCCATTGGAGTCACGCAACTCACTCCTGGTTGAACCTACACTATCGCCCCAATGGTGTCGACATTGACCCCCTTTGGAGCGACCAGTCGCTTCATTTGGAGTGACCAGCCGCTCCAAGTCGGAGAGTTACTCTTCGCTCCAACGAAAAGTCACGCTCCACTCCAAAGGGAGAAGCTCACTTCTAGCTTCAAGTTGGAGCAAAGATTAACACCATTGGAGCGGCATCTCACTCCAAGAAATTTAGAGAGCAACAATGAAAAAAAAGGGTAAGAAGGACTGGCCCTAATTGAAGAAACCGCCGCCGAAGAAGATTGCAAAAATGGAGAATTGCTACACCCACAGAAGCAAGAATCGGCCTCTAGAAAAAAGTAACAGGAGATGTAATTATAAAACTGAATTGAAGCGATTAATTAGGTTGCCAAATTCGGCAGGTGTTGTCAATTCTGAAGGAAAAATCACCCCTATGAGATTCTTACAGAAAAGAAGCATCTCACAGGAGAATTTCGAGAGCGCAGACACTAGAACTCCCACTTGAACAATATTGCGTAAGCGTGGGAGGGCAGTGACTATAAAAAGGGCTCCCGAGGCCCAAAAACTTACTTATTGATCTTACAGCCCCACTGCTAAGATCTCTAGGTGGAAACCCGCAGGAAGACTTGAAGATTTATCTTCACTTCTTGCTGCATCCTTTCTACCACGCGCGGATCACCGCAAAGTATTTGGCGCTTAAGCGAAATATTTTGAAGTGATTCTTCAAACAGCTAGGCCTGCTTCAAGAGAGTCGAAGAAATTATATTTCCAAAGCCTGTCTAAAAGCGACTTACCTGGAGCGAGCGATCTTGGCAATTTGGCCTTAAAGTGATATACCTGTGAGTTTCTCCGAGTGTTCTCTGAGTGATTTCTAGAAGCGAAGCCTACCTAAGATTTATATCTTAGGCAGTGTTAAATTTCCGTGTCTTCCTCCTACAGGAATTAGACTTGTGTTACTGCAAAGTGACTCGTGCTGACTTTGAGTAAAAATACCAAATCTTTTAGTGAGCTTGAAGAATTGCATCTGCCTTCTCGAGCAATAACTTGGTAAATGCCGAGGGACCTGGTCCATAGAATCAAATGCAATTCAAGTGAAATCATTTTTTTTCTTACAACTACAGAATTACATTCACGTTCTCGAGCAATAACTTGGTACGATTCCGAGGGACCTGGTCTGTAGAACTGATTTTAATTCTGCGTCATATCAAAGAGATTTCTAGCATGTTTAGAGATTACATTTGCGTTCTCGAGTAACAACATGGTAGAATACCGTGGGATCTAGTCCATAGAACCAAATGTAATACCAGAAACGATCCTTTATTCTCCTCTCAAACGATTTACAAGCAAAACGAGTAGTTGTGCTGCTCAAATGTGGTTGCCAAAATTATTGATTGGAAATAATTGATCTTATAAAAATATCTCCTCTTAAAATAGGATTTTCTATCCTAAAGTTTTAAAACTCAAATTTGAACTCATGCAAAGCCAGAGAAGAGCTCGTAGACACTCGCCCTCGCATTTCTGCCCATATTGAAAACAATAGGGACTACCTGCGGCGCGACATTCCTCAGCCTCTCTGGGGACTCGAGACTTGCTAGTGCACTGCTCTCGTCTCTTAGGGACTAAGTACACCTGACCGACAGGCAATATAAATTTTAACATAATATTTTGAGGGTCAATATCTTAATTGAGGGATAATCCCTTTGTGTGCATAAAGACTCATAATCGGAATAATTACACCAGATTTATTGTTTGAGGCTCCGGCCTGAAAGGATACACCTGTTGACCGAAAAGACACCTTCCAGTCAAACTAGAGTTCATTGACACTGTGAGGTGAGAAATTTAACCTTCTGTAAATGCAATGCATTTTTAAAGGAGATTTCAACCTCACAAGGAAAATAAGCTCATGCACAAGCAGTCATTGGGATTAACTCTCCTCTTAAGATGAGATTCATCGAGAAAGGTAGCTTTTAAATCTAAAGCGACAATAATTGAGTGATCGATTATTACCTGTACAAATATTTCTGATTATTCACCTCATATAAATAAATGTTCATCTGATTTACTATTCGTTGAAACGTAAATTCTCGCTGCGTTACGAGAGATTCACGCGCACTAGCATTTACTGTTCGATTATCTATTATTCTAGCCTCTCAGGGATTATAATTAATTATATTACGAAAATATGTTTCTTATAATCGGACAATTCGATTATTTATACTCTGCCCGTAGAGCAGATAAGTTGCTTCGCAGAATTAGGCGTAATTCTTATAAAATAAAACATCTTTAGATCGTAGGACCGCCTAACGCGCAGATTGCGCTATACTTTCGTTTTTTTTATCAGCCTAAACCCTAAAATTCTACTGAAGAAATTATTGCTTAATTACTTACGTTTTCCATTTTATCTTAGTTTAACCATTTTAGCTAGGGACTAGCAATCAAATTGTAAAAATAGTGCAGCTTAGGTCTTATGAATAAACGAAATCTTTAAATGAGAACAGAATCTTTTCCTTTTCTCCAGAAGAAACCTCCTTTTTATTGAACTATAATTAGCGCATGGATTGAATAATTAATTCAATCACTTAAGATAACTGAACGCATCATAAATCATCAACTCATCATGAACTATTAAGAGTTATGAGGAACCAATGGAAGTTCGCTATTCTCGCGCGTACATAAAGCATCTTGCGCCAACTCTAGAACGCGATGCACTCCAAGTCAGTAATTCTAATATGAACCAGAGACAAACAATTTCGTAACACCCTCACTTGTTCAGTGATTTCCCCGATTCGAATACGAAGCAAGGATATTGGTTTATAAAAAATAACTTCGAAATGTTAATGATGAATATTTAATATTTTTTCGTGAAGAACGATTAAGTTATAAAAACTTAACTGAAAATTGCACTAGTCATCGGAAATGAACATGCGAGTAGTAATGTTTAATGTACATCATTCTTTCAAGTATTCTGTGTAGTTTTTCGTTATAACTTGCACCAAATTGTGCATACAATATTTTCATATCACGAAATTGTCTCGCAATTGTAATCCAAATATTTTGTCCTTACAGTAACATCTTTGATTCACAACACCAATTTGATTCTCACAAAATGCATTAGCACGAGTCGCAAATATTGTGCAATAAGGGAAAAATGGCCAGTATATATACAATTACCAAAAAGGAAAAATGAATATTAAAAAAAGTGTATTTTTTCATCATCATCTTAGCAGCGACACATTAGCATTTACTTTTTTCAACTGTTTTTTTTTAAGCTGAGAAATAAAGATTATGTACATAGTACGTAAACTATGACTTTAATCATTATTTCTGCAGCCTATACTTAATTCTTAACATAAACAAGCCAAAAAAGATTCTCACGAGACCGTCTAACTAGCGCCATATTAGCTCTTCCAGACTAGCCTTTGACGATACAAAACGTTCAACTTCTACTTAGGGCTATGATAGTCCATCTAGAGAGCGCCACTTTATCGGTCAAGTCGATCTATCGTGGTGCTAGATAGTTCCCCGATAATTTTCTACACGGGTGAGTGAAAATTGTATTTGGCCAACATTAATGAACTAGGGTGTAAAGAAGAAACAAAATTTTGAGATTGGAATTGAGGGGGGGGGGGAATGCTCTAAATTTTCTATACCCTCCAGTGAGAAACCTCCCAAAGGTTTTTTTGCTCAACCAATATCTGGAAATGGTTACTCGAGAGATTTCAAAGTCACGGAATACGAATCTGCAGTGAGAATTTTTAAATTCAATATTGTAGACCTAATATGGCGGAAGAAATTTAAAAATTACGCTGGATTTGGCTAAAAATAGTTACTTGAGTGTTTTTGGGGTAGCTGGTTATGAATCTGGGGTCAAATTTCAAAGATTCAAAATGTTATACCCTATATGGCGGCGAAGATTTAAAAATTGCAACGCATTTAACCAAAAATTGTTACTTGGGGGTTTGCGAAGTGACTGATTACGAACCTGGAGTAAAAGTTACATAATTTTAAATGACAGACCGCAATATGGCAACGAAAATTTGAAAATTAAAACGCATATAACTGAAACTGGTTACTTGGGGATCAATCTCATTGTGTTTCGTACAATGTAGCAAAATAATCTAAATTTATTTCTTTACAAATGTAATACCGAAAATCTACATTTAGACCTCGGATTCGTGATCCGCGAGCTCAAAAAACCTCAATTAAGAGTTTTTTTCCAAATATGTCAAAATTTTTCATTTTTCCTGCCATATTGGATACGACTGTTTTAGTTAAAGATTTTGTTTCCTGATTCGTAATAAACGACTTCGAAAGGAGACGAGTAACCATTTTTAGCCAAACGCGTTTTAATTTTTACACTTTTGCCGCCACATTGCGTTCGCGTTTTGAAATGCTTGAACTTTGACTCGAGCTTCGTAATCAGCGACCCCAAACCACCCCAGTAACTATTTTCAGTCAAGTAAGTAGACATTTGCATATATATTTGTATATTTTTGTTTTCCGCTCCACTCTAGTAGTAAACCCTCCAAATTGTATTTCAATCAGGTAATATAACATCGCGAAAGAATTTTTTGTTACTCTGATTCACGCTAAAGAAATGTTAAGCACGAAGCGTGTATTCAAGCGGATACATACCATGAGATGAAAAATAATATTAATTGCGATACACAAACATTAATTAATAAAATTATTAATAATAATAATATTAATAAAATAATAATTTTATTATAATTAGTTTATATTCATTTTATTTAATTTAATTATAGTATTATAATATAATAATATTAAAAAATAAAATAATTATTAATAAAATAATTAATAAAGAAATTAATAAAATCATACAAAAAATTTTGTACAGAGGGGACAAAAAAGCGAATTGCTGAAAATTCGCTTTTAAAATTCACTTCCTAAACTCTTTTACTCGCCTTGTTTACTTCTTAAAATATTCAGAGCACTCTGAGTTGTTTCGCTTGCTGCAGCATAAAAAAAGAAAAAATCAAACACAGCAGAAAAACAAATTTCTTCACATTTATGAAATGTTCGTTAACGATAATAATACGGCATGATTCTATCTCCAACATGTTATATTTCGGCAACTACAATTTATTTGACCCTTTCTTTAAAAAAAAAATTAATAAAATCATACAAAAAATTTTGTACAGAGAGGACAAAGCCACGTTGATGACAGGGCTCTCGTTAAACGTAATGCGGTATCAAAGCTTTGGACCCGCTGATAAAAAATTCCAGCAATGTCGGAGCATGATGAGAAGAGGGGGGGGGGCAATATACTGCCTCTAACAGACTACCTAATTACCATGCCTCCTCTAGCCATGGCGTCGTGAAAACTAAGGTTATTAGTTTTTGCGTCACTCTGTGTTTAAACCCAAGCAGATGTGTGTTTATGGCGTCTTTTAATTTCTGATTACTGGTCAGTATAGTGCAGGATCGAAAAGCTAATTTACAAGTGTTTTGATTCACATTTGTGAGCTTTCAAGATTAAAATTATTGTAATTTTTTTATTTTATTTTGGCACTGTTTAAAATTAACTAAATCAATGATATTAAAGCTGAATGAAACTTGGAACAGAATTTAGATATTGTAACATTTGATTTGAATTAGCAATATTATTATTATTATTGTCTTGTTAGGCTGGTCCATTTAAGTTGCACTGCGGTTAAAACCTATTATACTATGTCTTCTATTGAAAAAAATTTTTTGTTTCTTTGCTAAAGTGTCATTCAAGTCCTTCAACATGAGGACATAACATTTTCTTTTACTAGGGTGGGCCTAGAATCACTGTATGAATTTAATTACAACGAGTGATAACCCGCAGCTGCATCCGACATTATTAGAAGTACTCACATTTGCCTGGACGTTTGGCCAGGGAAGAGGAAAACTGCAGAAAACAACTTTCCGAGTCCAGTTGGTTTTTCGACAGTCGAGTTTGAAGGCAGAAATTCGACCCTCATCCTCGTCGTCAAACCTCCTTCTCGATATTAGTTACAACGCAGCGAACACACGATCTGGTCGTACTTCGCAGATGGTCACCCATCCGAGTGCTATCCGCGCTCGAAATGGCGTTAAAAAGAATTTTTTAAATGTGAGTTGTGAGGTTCTAGTTCAGAAATATCAGAGTTGTGATATGAGAAATTTTCTTGAAACTGAGTGAAATAATAGTGTTAGGTAGGTAAGATATTATCGCAAAATATTTTTGAAAAAATTTTTAAATTGTCGGACTTACGTAACTTTAAATTTCTTCATTAATTTATTTGAAAATGCGATATCTCGGACAATATCTTACTTACCTGACACTATTCACGGTCTGCCTCAATTATTTCCAACCTGAAAGTTCTTGCACTTGATATTTCTTTGCAGAATCTTTTTTCTAATTATTTTGAAGTGATTTATATTCAAAACGAAAATAAGAAGTTAAATTCAAATTTAAGAATTTTTTTACATATTTTAAATAACTGTTCAGAAAGTGTTACCCTGCATCAAAAACTGAGTAAAACAGTATCATAAAAGAATTAGATCAATTGAAAAATCTGCGCTTTATGGATGTTTTTGTACATCAGAAAATAGTTTTCTGTCTTTTTTTTTACCTTTCCTTTATTGTTTAGCACTTTCATATATTGTTTTAAAGTGGTAAATATTTAAAGCTAAAAACAAGCCCTTTTTAAAATTCAATATATTTTTAATTATTGTTTAGGAAGTGTTCTTTCGCGTTTAAAACTAAGTAAAAAAGTGTCATTGAGGTTATTAAAGCGCTTTTGCACTTGACTTTTCTTCATTGTTTATTACTTTTAAACAGATTTAAATCTTCGAATATTTAAAGAAGTTAAAGTATCGAGCCTTTTTTGACATAAGTAAAATTCAATTCTATTTTTACAAAAAATATATGCTTACTTCACAAAAAAAAACATGTAGGCTTAGGAGTTGATATATTAAAAAAGTCTTCACATCATTTTGATTGAATTTCCTCTAATGCTAAAAAAAACTAAACTGAAAAAAAAAACGTTTGTAAAGTTGGAAATAAATTTGTTGTATTCTTTTATATTTAAGTCTCTCCAAGATTTTGAAAATTGCCTTCGAACAAAATTAAGTTTAACAAATTTTAGGTTGAAGATGGGTAAGGCTCACTGTGTAATATTTCCCCCTGTTTTAAGAAAATCGCTCATATTGCTGACAATTTTGTTATTCCTGGCCTGATACCTATTGATTGGAATGTCTTGTTTTTAATTAGATTATTGAAAAATATCGAATTCATAAAAGAATAAACGAAGTAACAATTCATATAAAATTGATGCTTTTATATAAAAAAAATACTTAAACATGGAAGGATCTCAGAGTCCTACACAAAACAGTTTCAATTATAAATCGCAGATTTTATGGAAATTTAGTAGTTTTACTAAGGAAAAAATCGACCTTTTCAGAAGTTTTTCCATATAAAATACGACAAATTTCAGATCAACAACTATTTTAGACAACTTCAGGTATATAAAAATTCTGATAGAACATCCTGTTTCAAATAAAAGTGAATTGAAAAAATAATGTACACGTGTTTGCAAATATTTAAACATTTACAAAAATATATATGATTCTGATTTCAAGAACTTTTTTGGTATACTTACAATTAAATTTTTCGAATTAAATTTTTTGTCTGTTCAAGAATGTAATTAAATGAAAACGTTCATACTTTGAATGAATGAAGCTAAATTGCAATAAAACGTAAAATCATCAAATTTACGAGATATAAAGTATATATTTTAAAATCTGCTTGAATTTAGCTTCGCCTTATTACATTCTTATCAGAGAAGGTATTAGATCTGTGTAAAATTTTACAAGAAACGAAAAAAAATGATTAAAAAAAAGTTGTTTACCCTAAAAATATCTGTAAATTGGTTGATAATCATTTTTTTACAGAAACGCGTAGTTTTTGTTTTAATCGTAAAAAATAAAATTAAAATTTTTGGATAAACGACACAAGCTACGAAAAAAGATGAGTAGACAAAACTTGTGCGCCTAAAAAAATTTTTACAAATTTCTAATTAAGCACTTTTAAATAGGATGCGTAGTTTTTGTCTCAATCTCAAAAAAATAACATATTTTTTTTAACTGTGAAAAGCGACACAAGGTAAGAAAAAATATTAATAGACAAATGTTGTTCACCCAAAAAAGATCTACAAATTTTTCATTAATTATTTTTTAATTTTTAATTTTGTTATTTTTTAAATTTTAAACTAGACAATACAAATACATTTGTTTCAATATCAATGCATATTATGAATTGTGATAATATATATTTATTGAAATGATACATTTTTTAGGGTAGCTGAGAATAAAAATTAATAGAAAATAATGTACAAATATTAAGGTAATCATAAAAAATAAAATCTGTTCTTTATTTTGCAATATCTGAATAAGCAGTTTCGGACCGAGGTAGAGAAATAAATATAAAATAAATCTGATATCTAGAAAAATTCGCAATTTGGACAAAATCGAGTTCGAAGCACGAGATACCTACGTGATGACCATGTGTTCGTTGAAGCCGAAGGAGCTTTAACAAAAGAGAATTCACAATCACCAGATGACAGTTGTGGATGCATTTAACCTTTAATTTGAGAAGGTCTGTGCACAAATATGGATATATATTATTTAGATTTTCTCTATAAACACATAAAAGAAAATAATACAAACTTGTATTAACCACATGAACTTTGCCATATAAAAAAAATAGTCAAAAGTAATTTTCTCGAGAACATAATTATAACTGAAAAGAGAATTGGCCTAATAATACACATTATAATACTGCATTCATACCAACAAATTCTAGTCAGGTAGAAATTTATAGTAGCTGATATTTGGATACAAAAGGCCTTCAAACAATGTAGTATTATAACATTGAAATTACCAGAATTCTACTCTGCTTCTATAATGCGAGTTTAACTAGTGTTTCATGAATGTATATTTCAAAAAGCTCTAAATTTTAATTTTTAATCAGATTTATCTTCTGAATATTCCACCTCAAGTCTTCCAGGATTCTCAAACTTCTCTCAGCTAAAATGAAAATTTGTAATAAATATTTAAGTTCTCATTTTTTAACAAAATGGGATAAGAGTTGGGAAAAGTTTACTTTTTATCATATTGTTGTTCTGTAATGTAAAGAGTTTGCTACTAAATAGAAAGGTCAATTTAGTGGAAAATTAAATAATGACCCTTTTGAATCCAATTCCAATGAAAGTGCATTTCGTAATCTTTTCGAGACTCCGTTTCTTTGGAGTGATTATCCATGACAGCAAAAGGACTCGTCTTCACGAGGGGCTTCTTGAGATCAAGAGGAGTCTGCCTAGACAGCCTAGACTAGGATATCTAGGTCGTCGATTCTAATGCACTTGGTCTCTAGTTTGTAACCTCTAATATTTATGCTACTAGATCATTGTGCGCTAGGGTGGTCCAAAAATGCATTGTAATTTTTTTTTTTTTTTTTTTTTTTTTAGAATTTTCATGCTTTTGCCCGGAAATTTATTCGAATTCACAAAAAAATAAATCCAGTTTTGTTTTTATAATAAATTACATTTAGAAGAGGAGCAAGTCCCATGAAGTTCAACACGTATTTCCCATAAGGATAAAAAACGTTTTTGTAAATTTTATTCAAAATCGTCAATATTAGCTGAATCGAGTTGAATCTCAAAAACACAAAAGAACCCCACAAGGGAAAAAATGGATTTTGTTTTCAGCAATTTTCTCTCAGAATAGAGATAGAAAGTCGCGGTTTTTGCAAAAAATTTGCACTTCCTGTCCAATTTTCAATTAGAGTGAGGTAAAACTTAATTACTGTTAAAAACGTAATTGTTTAAACAATTATTAATTATTTTTGATGATATTCTTTGAGAATAATGCTAGAAAATTGCAGTTTTCTCAACAAATTTTCACTTTTTCTCAAATTTTCAATTACAGTGTGGTGATTACTTAATTGAAGTCAATAACATTAATGATGATTAAAGTTGCGTTTTTTTCTGCAATATTCAACTATTTGTCTACTGTTCACCTGGAGTGAGTTAATAATTAATTCAAGTGAGAAAAAATAATTATTCAAACAAATTATTATTGTTTATAACTATCTTCTTCTTTAATTATGCTAGATAGTTGCGGTTTCTTATTACATTTTTAACGTTTTACCCACTTTTTACTTAGTAAAGTAATACAAAATGCAAATTAGCAAACATAGTTGTTTAAACAATTTATTATTATTTATAACTATCTCCTCTTAGATAATTTCTAGAAAGCTGCAGTTTTTTCAATTTCAAATATAATGATGAATGAAATTTAACAAACGCAATTTTTTAAACAAATTTTCATTGTTTATGACTATCCTTTTCTATATTAATACTAGATAGTTGCATTTTTATTAAATTTTCCACTTTTGGTCAACTTTTCACTTAGATCGTGGTAATAATTAATGCAATTTACCAAACATAATTGTTTAGATAATTTATTATTGATTTTAACTATATTCTTTTAGGGTAATGCTAGAAAATTGCGGGTTTTTCTGAAATGTTCTGCTTTTCTTTGCCTTTCTAATTAGAAACAAATAATGAATATTAATGTTAATTTAAACAAAAAGGCTCTGAGTAACTACTTCAAAGGAAATTTACATATAATATGATTCGTTCGGAAAATTTGAAAAATATTTCAAACATCTGTTTTATTTCAGAAAAATAGATTCACGAAAGAGAAAGAGATTGATAAAAAAATGATTCTATCTATTTTTTATTTATTATTTATTCATAACTAAAAAAGCAAAGCAAAGTTAAACATTTCAGAAAAACCGCAACTTTCTAGCAATTATCTAAGAGAAGGTAGTTATAAACAATAACGAATGTTTTGAACAACTATGTTTGTTAACTTCATTATTTATTACTTTACTAAGTAAAAAGTGTGTAAAAAGTTAAAAATTGCAGAAAAAACCGTAACTATCTGGCATTAATATAGAAGAAGATAGTTATAAGCAATGGTGATTTGTTTACACGATTATTTTTGCTAAATCAAATTAATTATTAGTTCACTCCTAGTAAACAATAGACAAATAGTTAAAAATTTCAGAAAAAACCATAACTTTCTACCATTAAGTAAAGAGAATATTATTCACTTTTCACTTGGATTGAGTTAATATTTAATTTGATATAGCGAAAATAATTGTTTGAACAAATTATCATTGTTTATAGCTATCTCCTTCTATATTGATACTAGATAGTTGCGATTTTTTCTCAATTTTTTAACTTTTTCTCCATTTTTCAATTAGAGTGAAGTGATAATTAATTCAGGGCAACGAAAATAATTGTTGAAACAATTTATTATTATTGTAATTATTATTCTCTTTGCCTAATGGCAGAAAGTTGCGGCTTTTTCTAAATTTTTTTACTATTTGTCTATTTTTCACTTGGAGTGATTTAATAATTATTTAAATTGAGCAAAACTAATTGTTTAAACAAATTATTTATGTTAATAACCACCTTCGTTTATATTAATGCCTGATTGTTACGGTTTATTCAATTTATCACAATTTATTACAAAATTTATTACAAAATTTATTACAACTTATTAATGTTTATAACTATCTTCTCTTAGATAAGAGGTAGAAAGTTGCGGGTTTTTCTAAAATGTTTAACTTCGCTTTGCATTTTCAGTTATGAATAAATAATAAATAAACATTAGAAAGAAACATAGTTTAAACAATCTCTTTCTTTTTCGTGAATATATTTTGCTGGAGGGGGGGTGGGGGCTGATATCAAAATATGTTCAATTCCAAACTTTTCTTTTATGCTTTGCAATAGACTTCTTGTTGTAATTGAAAACAAATTTTTTTAAAGTCATTTACAGACCTAGTTCTCCCACCTACTACTAATTATTCCATTCTTTGGTTTTGCCTCTTGTGTAAGATATCTTTTTTGCTTAAATTATTTTTTTTTAAACATTGGAAAAAGAAAAAAAATTATTCACTCAAAAAAGTGCAATACTATTTAAAAAATGATACTTGTTGAGGTTCAATTATTATTTGCTCATAACTGAAAAGTCAAAGCAAAACTAAAGATTTAGGAAAAAAAGCAACTTTCTAGCATTGCTCTAAGAGTAGATAGTTATAAACATTGATTAATTGTTTAAATAAGCATGTTTGTTAACTTGCATTAATGATTACTTCAATAAGAGAAAAGTGGACAAAAAGTTCAAGAGTTAAGAAAAAAAACAGCAACTTTGTAGCACTTATCTAAGAGAAAAAAATCATAATTTGTTTAAACAACTATGATTGTTAACTTGCATTATTTATCACCTCACTGAGTGGGTAATAAGTTAAACATTTAAGAAGAAAACGGCAACTATATATAGCATTAATAAAGAAGGAGATAGATATGAACATTAATAATTTGTTTAAATAATTATTTTTGCTAAATTAAAATAATTATCAACTCAGTCTAAGTAAAAATTAGACAAATAGTTGTAAATTTCAGAAAACCCCGCAACTTTCTAGCGTTATTCAAATTTAATATTATTACTAATAACAATGTATTGTTTAAACAATTGATTTTATCAACCTAAATAATTATTTAATTCACTTCAATTGAAAATTGTACAAAAAGTTGAAGATTTTTGAAAAAACTGCAATTTTGTAGAATTATTCTAAGAGAATATTATTAACAATAATAATAAACTATTCAAACAATTATGTTCGATAAAATTAATTAGGTTTTCCCTCACTCTGATTGAAAATTGGACAAAAAGTGGCAAATTTTTGAAAAAACTGCGACTTTCCATCTCTATTCAAAGAGAAAATTGCTAAATACAATTCTTCTTTTGGGCTGTTCTGGTTGGGGATTCAAATAATTTGTTGAAAATTCTTATTTTTTTATTTAACACAACTGTGTTCGATTGCAATTTTTTAAATTCATTTTTTTATTGAAGATTCATCACCTTGGTTGAAAATTTAACTATTTTGTTGAAAATTGCCCTTTTCTTGGTTGAATATTAATTTATTGATTAATTGATTAATATTTTAACTGTTAATGTAATTCTTATATTCTTTATTTCAAATTTATCTTTTTGAGTTGGAAACTCGACTATATTCTTGAAAATTAATATATATCACGTATGTCTTAAGAAATTTGTGGATGACCCCTTAGAAAATTCGGTATGACTGTTGTCACTGAAATTGTTTAAAATATATTTAAAAACCAACATTAACTGTTAAGTAACTGATTAAATGGTAAACGAGTTATTAGAAAATTTCAGCATTTTTAAGCTTCGGAAATGAAAAAAATGAGCGTTTATTAATGTTATGTTTTAGTGAGTAACTTAATTTTGTAGAACACATTAATTAAAAAGTTTGATTAGTTGGTTGGAAATTATTCAAATTTTTTATACAGAAAATTAAATTACCAAGTAGTTTGAAATTTTAAGCGCTTTTGAATAACGAACAGCAACTTTAACTTACTTTTCGTTAGTCGCAACGAAATGCTAAACCTCAAAACAGCGATTTTTGAGCAATTTTTATCTCTTCAAGAGATATTTATCTCAGAAAATATGGAAAACATCTAAAGATTAACCCTATTAGAGGGTAAGTGTTGGTTTTCAACAATAATTATTTCCATTCAAAAAATGGAATGAACATATTGAAAAATGGCCATTTCTGACCTTTTGTAAAAATAAAACATTTGATTGATAATTGACAATAAAGTTAAGTTTGCTTATGTCAAATAGAAAATTTCATTCTGCTGAATATATCTGGCTTTGGATAAATAATACAATTTTAAATTAGTAAATCTTAAATTTTGGTCAATTTCATTATGCAAACAAATTAGTGAGAAAGAGAGACAACAAAACACTGTTTTGATTTATATTCATAATCAATTAATTTGAAATTATTTAAATTCTGCATCGTTACAATATCATTTTTAAAAATTATAATATGCAAGTTGGAAAAACGTTTTGTGTCTTTTCATGGCTACCATTCTGTTAAAGATTCGAATTGCAGTTAGACAACAATTTAAGAGTGTTCATAAATCACAAAATTGAAATAATTTTACCTACAGTCTACACTACACTATAGTATCTCAATGTTGGGTTTGAAACAATATTACCTATGCATCCAAGGATTTACTTTTTGTATTTTTATAGTTTTTGACATGGGATCATAAAATTATTATTTTTTGCAATGTAATCCTAAACAATATTAACGAATGCATCTCTGAAAATATGAAAATCCATTAGATGTTCATTAGTGGAGCGGATTCATATTAAATTATACAATAGGTACGAACCCCGGTAGGTATACCTAAAGTACCTCTCTGATTTTAAATAGATCCAGTTATATAGCTTGAACTAAAAGGATTTTTGAGCTATTAAAAATTGATTCATAAAATATGGTGTTTTGTACTTACGACCTGATACCCTAAAATCGTGCATTATTTAAAACTGTAATAAACAAGATCATAAAACCTATTTTCAGTAAATAAGTTTGGTGCTTTCAAAAACATACAAAAAAATGTGTATTTCATGTTTTTCAACTTCCAAATCGAATGAAGACTGTGGGCTGAAAATTAATCATTATCCAGTGACAGATTTTTTTAATTCAACCTTGATACATTGTATTTAAAACATTTACTTTCAATAAAAATCATTAAAGAAACTTTGTTCACTGAATTATACTGAAAATAAGGATTTTATTAGTTATTAGAATTGTATTTATTTGTGTATTATTGGACTTGATACATCGACATTACTACAAATGGTACAAATGAATAAGTTTAGGTATTTCGTAGTACGATTGTTATAAATCGTGTTTTGGGAAAGAGTAGAAGATAACATGGAAGAAGCTGATGGAAAACAAACCCCTTTGTGCTGAATCCCTTTGTGTCGAATGAAGGAATAGTTCAGAATAAGTGGTCGTTTATTCAGGAAGCTGTAATGGATTACGTAAAAGTATAAGATCCTGGGGATCCAGATATTTGTATATAGTTGAAGCAGGTTGAAATTTATCACAAGTAGCAATAACCCCTGTTCACTGGAAATATATGAATCGCGTTATTGGGGTCAACATGTATTGCATTTTCCCTTCCGGACGATACCATGACGCGCTTCATAACAACCGCCTAGAAGCTGTTTCCTCTGGTAGTCTGATGGAGCTTCTCCTTATTCCTACAACAGAGAACTTTCAAAATTGTAAAATAATTTACTCATGAAAAAAGCACCCTTCTATATTTCCAAACTCAAACAACTTGTTCGGTGTTTTCGACCCTTATGAGGGTACTTGTCAAATTGGTGACAGACTTGAAGTCACAGTATTATAAAAATTGGATAGAAACATTTACTATTTTTCTTCCATAAATTTGATCATTAAATAGGAGTGTCTAATCGTACCGAAAAATGCGGCTATTTGTACCTAAATGTTGGTATAAATAGCCCCTTTTTATTACCGAGGAGCGTAACATTTGCCAATTTGGTAAATCTTGGATTATATAAAAAAATAGACAACTTTTTTTTCATTGAATATCTACATGCTAGGACCTTCAATTTTAGCCACTTGCGAAGACTATCATACCTAAATAGAATATTCCAGCATAGTGATCTAAAAAATCAAAATTCCTAATTTTTCAAATTTCTCGCACACTCATAATTAATTAGTTAGAGGGCAAAAGATCCTAAAAAACAGGGTGTTCAGGCCTCCTTTCTCAAGCATCTAATTCCATCTGTTCCCAGAAAGCGGTCCACGTTAGGAAAAATCTGAAATAATTCACAAATATTCTTTCAACATTCTTTAATGAATATTTTGAGAACAAATGAAGATAGGAAGTCGCTTAATGACTCGAAATTTGCAGTTTTGTGATACTAGTGCAGTGCAATAATTAAATTTATGATGAAGTCATTCTTACGCAAGAAATATAATTTTGAATATTTCTGACTTTAATCAGTGTGGCCAGCACAGTAGGACAAGTGGTTGGAAAAATTTACCCTTTCAATGACAATAGTAACTCGAAAACCAAGCTAACTCCGTTAATATTGTCATCGAAAGGGTACTTTTTCCTAACTATTTGTCCTGCTGTGCCAGCCCACACACCCAAACTGATTAAAGTCAAAAATATTCAAAATAATATTTCTTGCGTAACAATGATTTTAACATAAATTCAAAACTGCACTGCACTTGCATCACCAAACTGCAAATTTGGACTCATTAAGTGGCTTCCTATCTTTATTTGTTCTCAAGATAAAGTACAGTGAACTCTTGCCTATTTCAAGGGCTGCGTGCTGTAAGCATTTGTACGCATTTAAGCATCATGCATGTCAGTGTTTTTCAAGTGTTTTTCTTGACATACCACGTTACAAATATAACATTTCCTTGAAATAGTACAATTTGCCAACTAAAAATCAATATAATATAATAAAAAAATGACTCAAATATTTCGCGGACTATTAAGTATTGTAGCATGCCGTCGCGATCATGCTAGGATAGGTGGGAATGTCAGAAAGGTTAGCATAGTGGGTGCATCTTGACATGAGACTGCATACGCCTTTTTGGAGAAAATATTCTGAAGCAAAAGTAGGTTATAAAGGTCTGAATAGTAATATTTTTCAAGTGTGGAATGCATTTGCGCAATTATGTTTCATCCTTTCATCGGTTGAAGACCTTAAAGTTTTACGAAATACAATCAATTATCCGCAATTTGAAGTTAGAGTACCCGATTCTGATCAAATCGATCTGATACACTAACCTCATATTTGGATATTCAATTTTATTTCGTGAAACTAAAAGGTCGTCAATCGACAATAGAATGGAACATGACTGAGAAAATACATTCTACACTAGACAAATATTAGTATTCGTACAGTTATGACTTACTTTTACGTTTAGAATATTTTATCCAAAAACTCGTATTCATTGCCATGACGTCATGCTAAAATACTCAATTCAAAACAACACAGGCTTCCCGCTCTTCGGGCCTTTTTTTAATTGGTCAGCTACTGACGAGGGCGAGACCATGCAGGGACTATGGTGGAAGGAGACGGAACTGCATTTGGAATATCTCAGCATGGGGGACTGGAAATACGTAAAGCCTTGAAATAGCTCCGTCTTGAAATAGGCAAGAGTTCACTGTATTCGTAAATGAACTCCCGCAAAAAGTAAATTATTGAATAGTTTACAATTTTGAAAAATATATTGCATTAAAGAATGTTGAAAGAATATCTGTGAATATTTTCAGATTTTTCCTAACGTCGACCGCATTCTGGGTTCAAGTGAAAGTCGACGCTTGAAAAAGGTGACCCAAAAACCCTGTTTTTCGGGATGTTTTGCCCTCTAGCTGAATTCGTGAGACTTCAAGCTTTCAGGTGCTTTTTATTTAAAAATTCTGAGATTTTGTTGAGCGAGTTGCAATCAAAAGAAGTGAGGGGCCTCGGCTTTTGGCCCCGACTTTAGTTTGTTAAATTTCTTGTATGATTTTAATAAAAAATTTGATTGTACAGAGGAATGAGAAATTTTACTAGACGATCGAATTTGAGTAGAACATATTTTTATTTCTCAAAATTAAATGCGTTGACCTTCAGGGGAAAGTCGAGCCACGTGCCGGAGAGTTTCGCGATTGGGCACGATTTTAATTAACATCCAGGGGTTAACAAAAGAGACGATTACGCGAGATAATTACAGAATCCAGGTCTTTAGGTGCGACAGGGTGTAGTTTATTTTGTCTGTTTTCACTTTTGAATCTCTATAAATACTTATTCTTTTTTTTATAGCAAATTCAATTTTCCATTTCAAAGATTAGATTATTGTAGCAGGGTATCTACAGTCCTGGAAATCCTTGAAAACCTGGGAAAATCCTTTAATTTTTCTCTACCTGGAAAAAACCTGGAAAATTCCTTGAATTTTGCTGATGGTCCTGGAATTTTTAATTTTATTCCCTTAAGACCATGTGACGAGTGGGTCACGTGACCGGCTTCCTACCTTACCGACACTATTTTTATTTGTAAACTTATTTTCACATGAATAGCCACATCCAGTTGAAAATTTGGGATAATAAATAAGAAGCACTAAGAAACGCGGCTCTGGTCCTAAATTTTACAATTATGAAAAAAGTTTTTTGTAAATAATTTTCTTTTGGCTTTTTTTATAGTTATAAAAATGTAGGACCAGAGCCGCGTTTCTTAGTGCTTCTTATTGATCATTCCAAATTTTCAACTCGATGTGGCTATTCGTGTGAAAATAAGTTTACAAATAAAAAAAGTGTCGGTAAAGTAGGAAGCCGGTCACGTGACCCACTCGTCACATGGCCTTAATGCGAATTGAAAGACCTGGTGACTGCAGCCAGGCATGCACAATAGCCAGAGTGTTGCATTTTAAAGGCGCAAAAACACTCAATTTTTCATTAAAAAGAAAAAAAAAACATTTTTCGGAAAAAGCTCTCTGTTCCGACCGGTATGATTGCCATTAGATTATGTGGTAAAAATCTTGCATTAAACAATTCATTCATTTCACAATAAAACTTAAATTTTCTACTAAAAAACACGCATTTTCGACAAAATACATGAATTCATAACGAAATAGTTAAATTTGCTACTAAAAAGGATTAATTTCAATCCAAAAATGGAATGGTTAAATTGTCAGTTAAAACCATTCATTTTCAACAAGAAAAGAAATTTTTAACAAAATAGTTGAATTTTTAAACAAAGAGATGAATTTTCAACCAAAATGATAAATCTTTAACCGAAAAAATTAGTTTTTCAGAAAGTAGTTCAACTTTGATCCAGATAGATGAATTTTCAACTAAAATTATGAATCTTCAACCAAGAAGATCCATTTTTAAGAAAGTATTTCAACTTTCAAGCAGGATATTGAATATATATAATATATAATATAATTTAACCAAAAAATATTTTTATTTCAAACAAAAAATAGATGAATGTAATCCAAAAAAAAAAGGAATTTCCATCAAATTACTTTAATCCTCAACTAAGACAGATAAATGTTCAATAAAACGTTGCATTCTAATTAAAAAATTGGTTTGATACCAAAAACGGCGAATGTTCAACAAAATACATAAGTTTCCAAGAAAATAGTTAAATTTTCAACTATAAAAGATAAATTTTCAACCAAAAATGTATGAGTTGAAGTTTTTGTTAAAAAACTTAATTTTCAACCAAAGAAATTAATTTTTAACTAAACTGATGAATCTTAAAAAAAATTATTTTCAACAAAGTAAACTTTTGAATAAATAGTTAAATTTTTCACCAAATCGTTGAATTTTCTACAAAAAAGTTGAATTTTTAAGTCGAAAATGTACATCTTTGAACTAAACAGATTAATTTTTAACCAGACATTTTTAAACAAAGGAGATGAATTTTCTAACAAAAAAATCTTTATTTGATACTTCAACCAAAAATACAAATAATAAAATAGTTGAATCCATAAATCAAATAAGATTTTTAATTTTCAACCAAACAGTCGCATTTTTAACCAAAAACATGAATTTGTAAACGAAAACATAAATTTTCGGCCAAAAATGACGAATTTTTAACCAATTAGTTGCAGTTTCTACTGAAAAATAATAAATTTTCGATCAAAAAATGAAGAGTTAAATTTCAGCATAAAATTTCATTTAAAAAAAAAAAAATTTCAAGAACGAGCTTGAATATTCAACCAAATAATTGAATTTCCAACAAAAAAGATCCAATATTAACCAACAAGATTAATTTTCTACCGAAAATGATGAACTTCCAACAAAATACATGAATTTTCAACCAAATAGTTGAATTTTCTCCTAAACAAAGATGACCTTTAAATTTAAATATTGAACAATTACATTTTCAACTAAGACATTAATTTTCAACCAATGAGAAAATGAATTTTCAACAAAACAGTTCAATTTTCAACCATATAGATGAATTTCCAACTAAAATTATGACTGCTCAACCAACAAAATTAATTTTTAACAAAATAGTTGAATCCTCATCCAAAATTGACTATTAATTGTCAACCAAACTGTTGAATATTGAACTGAAATTATGAATCTTCAACCGAAAAAATGATTTTTTTTAGAAAGAATTCAACTTTCAACAAAGTAGTTGAATTTTCAACCGAAGAAGATGAATTCTCAACGAAAAATATAACTAAATTTTATTCAGAAAAAAGATCTTCTCCTTTCACTCCGCTGGGATTCGAGCACCAGGTCAACTGATTTCCGGTCAGGTGCTCTAACCACTGAGCTACTAGAGAGACGATTCTTCCTACTTTTTAAATATGTATCAATCAAAGTTTCTAACGACGATACTTCCAATTTATGACATACGTTTGGCCCTATCCTAGAGTGGTTGACTCAGTCATTTAAAATTTCCACAAGTAATTTTTTCCGTGTATTTTCAATTATTTTTCATGCATTCGAACTAAGCAGAACATATATTTCAATTCCACGTTTATTACCCATAAAATTCAGATATTCGTTGACGTCCGACTGCATAAAGATATTGGTAATTCAAAAAAACCTTTAGAGGGCTTCTTATCGAAGGGTAATGGCAAATTTTGTGCCCCCTCGCAAAGCCTATATCGAAGTTTTCCTTTTTCGCTCGACCCTATTTTACAAGGAGGGTATGATTGAGAAGAGATTTGGAAAGGTGAATTTGTTCATGTGGAAGAAAACAGTACTGAGATGCGTCAATTTTTAGTAGCACATTTACTTCTCAAAGAATCGCTACTGAATCTACAATACGCGTTTTACGGTGGTAGAACAGGAAACACTGTTAGGTAGTATGAAACTACGGAGAATGAAGAGATACACTACTGTGATGTATTCTCATTGTATCTCTTCATTTCCAAAACAGGAAAGTTTCCTGTAGGTTATTTTTAAATTTATATAGGTGTTGCATGCAGAGAACTTACAGGACCTTCTAATACTAACATTGATCAAATTAAAGGCCTTACAAAGTGTACAGTTTTACCGCCGTGCAACTTGTTTCATACCGTACTGCCTTTCCGAATGCATAATCGCCTTTTTATTTTCTTTATGTCGTTCTTGTTTTCAGAAGAAGAATCAAGACAATTGTGCACATGAGAATCCGGTAGATCGACAATTTGAAGGAGCTTGAATAGTTGACAAGGTCAAAGCGGCTGTTTCAAAAAGTTATGAAGTTGTTAATGTATATGAAATTTGGCAGTATGAGGTGACACAATATGACCCTTTTACACTGACTAGAGGTCATTTCTCAGAGTATATAAATGTATTCTTGAAAATCAAACTAAAAGCAAGTGGTTGGCCAGATTGGGGCAAATCCAATGAAGATAAAGAAAAATATTTAGAAGATTACATTCGATTAGAAGATGTTACGTTCGATCAGAATAAAATATGTGTTATTCCTGATCTACGTTTATTGGCAAAGCTTTGCCTTAATTCATTATGGGGAAAGTTTGGCCAACGAGATAATCTGCCAGAAACAGAAATTGTAACGACATGTAAACGACTTTTAGAACTTCTTTCGGATCCATTTATTCAAGTTTCGGGTGTAATTCCTGTAAATAAAATGATGTTATATGTGTCGTGGTCACGCACAGAAGATGCTATCGTGACGTCAACTGTAACAAACGTTGTTATAGCGGCTCACACTACGGTTCAGGCAAGATTGAAGCTATATTCATATTTAGACAATCTCGAGCGAAGTGTTTTGTACTACGATACCGATTCTCCTACTTATGTAAAGCGTTGAACACCAAAGGAATATCTCCCACCTCTCGGAGCTTTTCTCGGCGACATGATAAATGAACTTTCATGATATGGAGAAGGTAGTTATATTAGAACTTTTGCGTCCGGCGGACCAAAATTTTATGCGTATACCATACGCAAACCCGACGGAAATGAGGTCGCGGTATGTCAAGTAAAAAGAATTACACTGAACTATCTCGTGTAGCGTAGTATTAATTTTCATACAATCAGAAAGCTTTCTCTTGGCGAAAAAACAGGCGCAATTGTACTTGCATATAATACTATTTGACGCACGCAATTTCATTTGATAGTTTCACGATTAGAAAATAAAACGTGTAAACCAAGCCTTGTTAAAAGACGATCCAATTGATATTTTGGGACACTTTTATATGGATTTTGAGAACTATTTTTTTATTTTGTACAATACATGCTTGATATAAATATACGAATATTGAAATTGTACCGCTAAATTATAATTTTCGAGAACATATATAATTTCAAAAATCACAAAATCTCACCATTTTTATGATTATACCCGCTCTGTAAAATAGAAAGAAGTCATTTTAAATTAAAATATAAAAAATAACTTTCTTCATGAATATATATTTTTTTAAATGGAAATTGCCCTAAAAATAGAAAAGAAAAAAGTAGATTTGAGTTGATGGAAGGCCCTACTTGATGGAAAATTGTAATATCACATTTAAACATCGTTAGTGCGCCACATACTAGATCATAGAAAGTGTGACTCTTGTAACTATAGTAGCGAGACGGAGTGATATGATAACAAAACTAGCTAGAATGAAAAAATGTTACTCATATAAATCCATGCGTGTCACCAAGTCACACCTTTCATTATTTTTACTAAGGGTGCCATCCCATGGCAGCGCAAAGCCGGGCGTAACGTGCAAAACGTCCAATCACTAGCTACTGACTTCTAGTGACAAAAACCTTGTGAAGAATGTAGCCTTTATGTTTTGACAGAATTTTGTTTGGTCGGGTTTGCGCTGTGCGCGACGAAAAGAACCAAATATTTTCTCTAGGTCCCATGATAGCGCAAAACTTAGCATCGTGTATTCATAGCGAATGAAAAATACACTCCCAACAGCCCTCATGGATAGTACGTGCCGCCATTGGTTATTCGATTGTATCGCTGGCATAGATTGCGGTTACGTCACCAGTAGCGCGCAGTGCCACCCACAATGGACGTCTCTCGGTTGGAGGCCATGGTGCAGTTGGGAGTGGCAATAGGACCGAACCGAGGCGACGACTAGCCAATGGCCCCGGACAAACGCGAGAACATCGTTTTAAATTACCGGACGAACTCCGGAGGAACATCCTCCAGAGAACATATCACCCGTTTCAGCAAAACCACCTTTGCAGATAGTCGATAATGCCAACATGAGAAGTAGGAAATCAAAAATGCACCAAAAAGTCTTCCTCAGGATGGAAAAATTAGATAAAGATAATACTGCTCTCCCCGATTTGTTCCCCAAAGATGTTAATCTTTGGAATCTGAACTGTGTAGTTTATGAGAAGGCGGTCTCCCTGCTGAGCGACAATAGAAGTAACGATACTTCAGAACGCCTGAGTAAGACTCACGAGCGTATTGCACATATTCACTTTAAAATTGAAAAGGCGAGACGACATGCATCAAATGTTCAGTACGTGATATGCTACATAACATAAAATAAAAAATTCACTCAAAACGTTAGGGCACTTGCTCGAAACTTAAGGAAAGCAAATCAAACGCATAAGATCTCTTTCAACAGCGAAACAGCGCCTTGAACGGCGACCCAAGTGGATCTAGAAAAATTCCAGCTTTTCCACTCATCATTCTTGTCTATTCAATAAAACGTCACGTGTCGTTAAAAATCCGCCTAGTCGAAGAGAGATTCAGTTATATAACACTTTCGTAACTTTTGCTACAGGCAAAGACTAAAAGGTCCAGAGGAAGAGGGTCCACTAATTACTTCTGAAGAAGTAAAGAAAGTTATCGCAGAACTAAAAAATTTTCAGCGCCAGGGCCAGATAAAATCCAAAACATTTGGTGAAACAAGTTCACAAGTACTGATCCCTACGACCGGAGGTTTGTCAAGTCCAAAAAACTACAGGCCCATAGCTTGCTTAAACACTAGCTACACGCTATTCACTGGCATACTCAAAGAGAGGATATTAACATCTATCGAGCCGGTAGCAGTGCAATAGTTGAACAACGTGGATGCAAATGAGGCCTGTTAAGTTGCAAGGAAAACCTGTTAATAGTCAGGTGTATTACCCAGGACTCGATCAGGTATCGACGCAATCTGTCCATGGCTTGAATTGATTACCGTGAGGCATTCGATAAGACGAACCATGAGCTCCATTTTAAGCTCCTTGAGTGCCTGGAGGTGCATCCACAAATAGTGCGATGCATACAAGAGCTTATCCTTTTGTAGCGGACAAGATTTGTCATATCATCTGACAAGAGACAAGTGACTGCCAACAGACTGCCTTGGAGGCATGAAAGCTTCATTTCTTGGCCTACTCAAAAAAATCCCGGCTTGCCAGCGTCAGGTTCAGTCAATCGCGAGCCAGATGCAACAGGCTGTTCTTCTGGGATCACTTTATTTGATCAATCAACACTATACTAGAGACTAGAGACCGGAATCCAAGGAACAGTGTTGTACGAAGTCTCTCGCGTAAATTTCTCGCTTTTTCTTACCTTCTAAGTGGATGACGTATACTAGGGCGTATCAAAACAAAAAGTTGTTTACTCGAAGTTCTAAAAAATCGAAAAAAGTCGACTTTTTTGCTATTTTCTTAGAGTTACGGTAAATTTCTGCACTACTTGTTCATATAGTGTGTAATATACGTCAATGAGAATGTGTTTGCAATATGTTGCAACATTAATGCATGGGAAATGTTGACATTAAAATAATTTTTATTTATTTTGAATTACAAGAAAATATTTTAAAGTGATATATTGCTGTTTATTTGACAATAAAATCAATTTTCGGTGAATAAATTATCAGAAAAAATATTTAAAAGCAAGTATATTTGTACCAACATAGCAAAAAATATTTTTAATATTTTTTACCCTACCTGAGTGATCTTGAAATTTCGAAATATGGACAAAATCGACTTTTTCGGTATAAAATGTCTGATATACGTTGAGAATAATGTATTTTCAATATGTTAAACCAATAATATATGCAGAATGTCGATATTAAAATCATTTTTATTGATTTCGCATTACAAGAAAATATCTAAAAGTGATATATTGCTCTTTATTTCAAAACAAAATTAATTTTCGGTCCCTAAATAAGGGAGAAATCTTTTCGAGTATACCAAGATTAACACTTTTACAGTAAGGAAGTAATTTAAATAATTTCCATCCGGCCAGAATAACGTAGAGGATTAAAGGAAAACCCAGAATTAAATTTTTTTGCTATTTTCTTTCGCATTAAATTTAGGGAACATCGTATGTGATTTATTAGTGGTTTGATTTGAAAAATGGATTTGTTAAGCGACTGCCTAATCATTGGAAAATACAGTGAGTTAAGTAACCGGAGGTTACCTGCACACTTTGTTGTGATGAGATACTATTTTTTCGAATGTGAAAAAATTGGAACTGAAAAAGAATCTAAAAGATACCCAAGTTTTTCTGATATTTCGCGTCTAGTTGTGAAAAGCCTGCATGATATATGGAATGATACTTTCATCCCAATTCTTACAGAAGCAAGAATCGCAAAGATGGTTAAAACAGATCAAGATGAGTTAAAGAAATTGAAAAAGTCGCATGAAAGAGATAAATATAAGCCCTGGTACAGAAGCAAATTAAATGCGTTTCGTGCAGATAAATCAAAGTTATTTGATATTGCGGCTTGTAAATGTGATAATGCTTCATGCACTTGTGAGATAGATCTTTCTGAAGCTGCCAGAGTGTTTCTCTTAGATCAGCGATCTTTCAGGCGAATGAGAAAATCATTTACATCTCTTCCGAAAATTGATTCGGAATAATCGGATCATCATGAAGTACAATCGAAGCGTTTGATGACTGATGTTCAAGATGAAAGTGAAGAGTTATCCAAAAACAGCATCAGAAGGTGCAAATTGCAGGTGAAAGTTCTTACTGTGGCTCGATTTTGGATGATAATGTAAAAGACGAGTACCAGCCCGCAGAAGAAGATGTTGAGGATGCATGAGTCCCTTATTGGGAGAAATTTACAAATCAGACAAGATTAAACTGTCCAACATTTTCAAAAGTCTGTGACAGATACGGCATCGGATACAGGTCAGCTGCTTTACTGGCTTCATCAATTTTACACGACGTGAGTAAGTACATTCCGCAAGTAAAAGGTTTAGTTTTTGACAAGAGTAAACTCTATCGAGAAAGAACAAAAACTCGTCATCAACTTCAGAAAGTGCAGCTCTCTTTGGCTTCAGAAATAAAGGCTTTTTACTTCGATGGAAGAAAAGACGAAACAAAAGTAATGGCTGGAACAAGTAAAGGAAAAACACGGCAAACAACAAAACGCGAAGAACATACTTCTCTCATTCAAGGACCAGGAGGTACTTATTTAGGACACATATCCTCATCTTCTTCAGACGCGAAAACGATTACACATGATATCCTTCAGTTTTTCTTTGACAAAGAAATTAATACCTCCAATCTAGATTGTGTGGGTTGTGACGGCTGTCTTACGAACATTGGTAAACACGCAGGTATAATTTGATTGCTAGAAATAGAATTGGATAAATCGCTACAATGGAGTGTCTGTCAGCTTCATGGGAATGAGCTACCATTCGAAGCTTTGTTTATAAAACTTGGTGGAGGAACTTCTGGCCCTAACGATTTTTCTGGTCCAATCGGAAAAAGCTTAGCTTCTTGTGAAGAACTTCCGGTTGTAACCTTCGATGCTGTCGACAGTCCTAATTCTCCTGTAGTTGACACCCGTGATCTAAGTTCTGATCAAAACTACCTGCTAGATATATGGAATGCTATCAAAGAAGGAGAGTGTCCTGAAGATCTTGCTCGAAAAAGTCCAGGGAAATTATCGCACGCCAGATGGTTGACTAGGATGAGTAGAACTCTTCGAACTTACATTGGGAGATAGAATCCATCATTTGAGTTAAGAGTTTTAGTTCAATTTATCATGAGAGTATATGTCCCAATGTGGTTTGAAATTAAGTGTCAACCATATATTAAAGATGCTCTGAAACATCTCTGGAAAAGCATTTCTTTAAGTGCGTACCTGAAGGAAGATCTCGCTGAATGTATTCAAAAAGTAATACAAAATAATGCCTACTTTGCTCACCCAGAAAATCTTCTTCTCGCTATGCTATGTGACGAAAGGCAGAAAATTCGGAAGCTGGCAGTGTCTCGAATAATTTCTACGAGACAATCAACTGGGAAATCAAAATTAAGGAAATTCGAGGTTCCTTCGTTGAATTTTGACGCAAAAGACTACACGGAACTCATCGACTGGGTGAAGTGCAAAATTTCGAAACCGCCATTAACTAGATCGATGACAATTGAAAATCTCACCGAATACACAACGAAGGACGTAACTCATCTCATTTCCAAAGACATTTTTCATCTTCCATGCCATACTCAAGCAGTGGAATGGTGTGTGAAAGAAGTCACATGCGCATCTCGGCAAGCTTACTCATCTGACGTTAGCAATGGAATCATCCGATCAAGATTTGAAAGTCGGAAAAGCTTGCCCATTTTTGAAACGAAAAATGATTTTGTTTCGAAATTAAAATAGGACAAATAAATTAGAACTGATGTCACAAATCAACATACAAGTAGGTTATTTGTAATACTTTGATAATTTAATGACATTATAACAAGCAAGACAAAAATTATTCAAATTACCTCCTCACTGTACAAGTGTAAATCTAGGTATGCTCCAAAAGATTTTTACCTTATTTAGACACCGAAAATTAATTTTTTTGTGAAATAAAGAGCAATATATCACTTTTAGATATTTAATTGTGATCGAAAATCAATAAAAATGATTATATTATTGGTGTAAAATATTGAAAATACATTCTTCTTAACGTATATCAGACATTTTATGCTCAAATAGTTTAAAAAATTGCCGTAACTAAGAAAATAGCGAAAAAGTCGATTTTTTTCTCGATATTTTGAAATTTCAAGGTCACTATTTTTTCTGATGATTTATGCACCGAAAATTAATTTTATTGTCAAATAAAGAGCAATATATCACTGTTCAATATTTTCTTGTAATTCAAAGTCAATAAAAATTATTTTAATGTCAACATTTCTCATATATTATTATTACAACATAATGGAATTATCGCTATACAGGTATAAATCGACTTGCTTTGAACTATTTATATTGATAATTGGAATCTAAAAATAAAAATTTTTTCCTCTTCAAATTTGCAGAAGTGCTTCGTTTTTTGTGATTTTTAGCTATATCTGCGATGCAGAGACAGAAGGAATATTTTTTTCATGAAACTTTAGGGGACTGTTTTTGAATTCCAAAAGAAAGTTTTCATTGATATTAGAACTTTGAGCAAACAACTTTTTTTTTCGATACGCCCTGATAAACATAATGAAAAAACATTATTTTGAAAGATTTATTTTCAATTTTTCACTAATGTACGTAATTTCACATTATAAAGAATTTAAAAAGGAATTACACAAATTTCTTCTGCGTAAATGTGAAAGACATTGCGAAAAATGACTATGATTTGATAGCGAGTGTCATTCACCATATTTTTATTATTATTATCAATTCTATAAACTAAAAGCAAAATGAAACTGAAACTTTAATTAATGAATTAATAAACCAGATCATTAGAAAAAAATATAGTAATTCTCACCAATTATTTCATTAAAACGACTAAGTAAAAGAATAAAATGGAATTCAACTATTCATATTTACTATGTTTATACACGTTGCTAAAGCTACAAAATAAGTACATCTTTAATCAAAAATAAGCTCGAGAAAAAGTGATGCAATATATATTATAAAGAGGATTTTAAAATATTTTTTAACATCAGTTTTTGTAATTGCAAAAGCCGAATTTATTTACATCACAGTTAATATTTTCCTCCATTTTGCAGCAAACTCTTTTTCATTTATCTACCATTTCCAGAAATCTGTAATAATGATATAAGTCATACGAGTCACAAAAATAAAAACTTATTATCCCCGGTAGTGACCGAGTTGTCCTTGCATAAAGATACACGCATTCGCCAGCAAGATAGCACTCTTTCATTCGGAAAAAATTGCTTTAATTATTATTATTGATAATTGAGCCGCTGGATGGTGTAAGGGCATATAACATTTACATGTCCGATCCGGTTGGGCCTTTTTTTCTCCAAAATCAATTTTGAAAATTAAAATTTTGAAACATATGGCCATGAAATTTCCTACAAAGCCATAGTTTTCAAAAATTAAATTTTCAAAATCGATTTAAAAGACAACAGGGGTCAACCGGAATGGCCATGTTAATTTTATATGCACTTACACTATCACTATACAGAGGCTCAATTGTACTCATTTCCACACGCCCTATGAGGTAAAGTGAAGGGCGTGTTTTCTTATCTTGTGCTTTTCCCATTAGGCCTAATCCAAATGGATAAATGGCTTAATATATTGATTTATGAATTGATTGACGAACGGAGGGATGGATTTTTTGATTATCTTTTAATGTATTTATTTTGTCGTTTGTGATCTGCTAACTTTTCTTTGTTTTGAAGTCCTCGCTGAACCAGTCTGTGCTTTTTGTGTAAAGTCCTTCTCTGGTGATTCTTCTTGGCCTGAATCCTCTTTTGCCTCAGTTTGCAACTGTTTGCAGATGTCAGCTTCGATTTCTACCTCTCTTCCCTCTTTCTCGGAGTCGTTCAAAATCCCGGCAAACTTTGCGCAGTCCTGCTCGTTCTGAACATCACACCAAGTTTGACTGTGATTGTAAGTTCAGAATGAATCCTGCTGTGCTGCTGCGGTAGTAGGTGGAAGAGAAGCAAGATTGAATGTCCTTTTCTTCACCGATCCTATCACAATAAAACAAGATCCTGCTACCAAATACATGTATTGCCAAATACATGTATTACAATAAGACTCAGTAAAAGCAGTCTCGAATGGTACTAAAATAAGACTATGGACGGGAACCAAGATAAAAGATAAAAAAATGACGCCGCTCACCTTGTGACTGCAGGAAGGCAGGGCTCCAAAGTTCCATCATTTGCATGAATTACAACGAGCAGGACTGCGCAAAGGTTGCCGGGCTTTTGAGTGACCCCGAGGAAGAGGGAAGAGAGGAAGAAATGGAAGCTAACATCTACAAACTGTCGCAAATTGAGAAAGAAAACGATTCAGGCCAAGAAGAACCCCTAGAGAAGGGTTGCACATCAGCCGCCGAACGGGTTAATTGAAAATTTAAAAATGAAGAAAAGTTACCAGTTCAAAAACATCAATATTTCATAATCAATCATCAATATATAATAAATACATCAAAAGATAATCCGAAAATAGATCCCTCCATCCATTCATCCATCCATCAATCCACACATCCATTCATCACTTCATCCATCAATCTATCCATCTATCAGTTCATTCGTCAATCAATCCATCTATGTAGATTAGGCCTAATCGGGAAACCACAAGGCAAAAAACGCGCCCTTTACTTCATGGGTGGTGTGGAAACGAGTAAAATCATCAGTAATAATAATTATTATTGCTATTGTTATTATGAAAACAATAATAATGATAGTTCAATATGATAATAATATTTATAATAATGCTAACAAGTAATAATTAATCGATAATAACTTCAATTTCAGGTGATAATAGGGCATTTCTGCAGTCTCCATATGTATATACACTAAACTTAGCAGTGCACTGATCAGCTTTTTTTTTGACAAATTTTGCATTCAAATCGGTCAATATATGTGGGCTGTATGTTATTTTGAAACAAAAAAGTATGTTTTCCCCACTGCGAAGCGGCCGGCAAAGAACCCCTTACTTTCGCAAAATAATTATACATCACCTCTGGGATTCAGCGACTAAATTTTACCACAATGAGTTCATTATATACCAACGTACTCTTAAAAAATTATAAGAATGTAAAAAGATGTAATCCTATGTTTCTACTTGCAGAGTTAAGTTCCCAGTTTGATTGCTTACCTAATGGCGCTCCTATTCCTGGTGTTCCTCGTGGCGAGCCATTTCATTCTTCTGAAAGAAATCATTCATCTGATAATTCTCCTCTTTCTGCCGAGCCTCCTGTTCGTGCCAGGTCCAGGTCGCGTTCTGACAGGTGTATTGTTCCACCTACCAGCCTTCTTTATTCTGACGGAATCGAATGTGAACTTCAAGATCTTAAATTTACTCGGCTAATTTCCCGTGCGAATCCGCACCGACAATTCGAACTTAAAAGATTCACTTTTTCTGCTGATACACCAATTAAATTATCCGTAGGAAGTAACAAATTTGCACTCATTCCAACAAAAGAACAAATTGTATTAACAACATCTGATGGAGACGTCTTTGCAATATTGGAATGTAGTGATTTTCTTGCTGGCTTATATGGTAGTCACGGTAGAAGACGGGTGAAAATAAACATGGAAAGCCGCAAGATTACTGCATTGACACCACGAGAAATCGCTGAAACTCCAGTAGGTGCCAACCGCGAAATTGTGCGGTATTTTAGAGTAGTGCATGTAAGCCACAATCCTCGACACCATACATTAAATTAAAACAAAATTTAATACTGTTCGTGCTGCGAAGTCGGCTTCAAATGTTTTAAGTACCTTGTAACTACAACTAATAATAAAAGTTCAATGTATTACGGGTCTCACGGCTGTAATCATTCGTCAATGCCCCAACCAGTCTTTTTTGGAAACAAAATATGCTCCTTTTCATTCCCTTCCAAAAATATTTTTGGAGGAAAAATACACAGAAAAAAACTGTGAATTCTCTTACGTGAGAACAACATGAAGGCAAAAATTCACAAACCGACCGCTTGCAAGGTGGAGTTGGTAAGTAAGGGAATAGTCCCATGGATGTACATCAGGGCTCACCAAAAGGCAGTCAGTGACTACAAATACTGACAGTGTCAGTCGCGAGAATAGGTCAACCAGGCCCGAGAAAAGGCCCTCATAAATCTTGTCATTCGACTGGTCCCTAATCCTTCACGGTAAATTACAGTTTAAAATAAAAAAATGAAATGTATTGTGAATTCAAGTAGAAAAAACTCAGACCCTTCGGTGTGACAATGAGCCGAAACGAGGCATGACCGTAACCCTTTCCAGGATTCCTGGAAACCGAAGAAAAAAATGACAGAAAAAAATTGTGGCAGTCATGCACTTGTCGTCTCAGTCAGCACCTGCTGAAACTGGTGAGCCCTGATGTACATAATTAGAATATTTTTGATCAATGAGTTGATCATCTCATTGGTCAAAACTATTCCACTATTCTACTAACCCTCCTAGTACCAGGTTAGGTCGGATCCGACCCGACGTTACATTAATTCTAGTCTAGCGCATGCGTGGGAAGGAGGAACGTCTCTTCCGCTTGGGTAACCTTTCCTTCAGTCTCACTCTAGCCATCAGAGGTATAATTATTAAATAATTATACCTATTCTAATTGCGATAAGATTTTGTACTTTAATTCTCTTCATTGAATTATGTCCGTCAGACTTCTATTACATGTGCTTTAACCTAAAAATTGTGTTATTAAGAAGATAAACTCTTGAATTTGGCAAAGGGAAAAATAGATTCTTTGGAAAAAGAAGTCTCTATTAAAATTGGCTTCCATTGGAGGTCCAACTGGTGGCTTCTTTGTAACTAACAGTTCATCGTTTTGGGTTCCTTTTCAGCAAGAGGGTTTTCTTTTATTGCAGCTCCTTAGGAAGCAAAAATTGTTTCCAATAGAAATCTCAATTTTTCTCTGTAGACTTGGTTTATACTGATTTAACTATAATCATTTTCCTGAAAGGAAGATCACCCTACGTTAGACTGGAAAAAATTTCGCAGCGTTTATGTACATCCGTTTACATACAAAAATAAAGATTTTTATATCCAAATGAAGTTTTTATATTGAGTTCACAATTGCTGTAGAAAAAGTATTACGAAACTAGTTATTTAACTATCTGGAAAAATGCCATGTAGTTTAACTGAAAGAAGGACATAATACTTCCTTTTATGAAAATGTGTATTATTAATATTATTGTTATTTCATCTTGAATACACATACATGTATTAAAATGTCATAAATTATATCCTCACGACAGTTTTATATAATGAGTACGAAAACTTGGCGTGATTCTCCTCTATAGTTTCGAAATCTGTTTTAAAAACACAAAAGTGTTCATTTTGAAGTCGTGAAATTAGTTCATCCTTAAACATTAAAACAAATATTATCTTTTAGATGAAATGAAAATGTACGTCAAGAACTTTATGAATAATATCAGCAGATAGGCAAGGAGAATTCTAATTGTAGATTGTTACCGAGACACTCAGATGTGAGTGGTGATTAACGTTATGATATGATGACCCGACATCCCGATTTATCAGGACATGTCCTAATTTTTTATCGCTGTCTTCAATTTCCGATTTTGGGTGCGTCGTCTAAATTTTTGATGCCCGACAACGAAAATTCTTGATTTTTATTGCGTTTTAATGTCATGTGACAATAGTAGTATAGGACAACTATGGGGCGCCGTTATGGGCGTGGCTTAATCCCCCTCTCTACCCCGCACCCCGCGACTGGCGCCGACGCGTCGCAGCAGATAAGACGGGCTGGCCGAGATCTATGTAGTTGGAGAGGGGGAGAGGGAAACCCGGTCTGGAGATTCTGGGTCTAGTGACGTCACTCATGGAGTTCCCAAACGTGAAAATGGAAAAGGTGGAGGAGTGGAGATAGGAGATTCCCGACTGGAGAGTTTAGGGCGGCGTGACGTAATAATGTTGGGGTTTCCCCAGAGGAAAAGATACTCAAACGGTTTTTAATATTTTTAACTAGACAATTAATTATGAAAATTTAAATTGAATAATTTCTAAAAGCAAAATTTAATGTTGATTTATTAGTGAAATAAGTTTATAAAAATACTTATCTAAAATAGAGAAAGGGTAAATAATAAGAGTAATAGTTTTTTTTAAACCTATGAAAATAGATTTATTCAAGTTTTGTCAAAAAAAAAGCTTACATCGAAATAGACCTACTAAAACTGTTTTATATTTCAGAAAAATCTAAATCTATCTTAGAGTTAAATACACACACATAAAAACTAAAGATTATTTTATAACTCATTACACTTTCGTAATCTGGGAAACCGATAATTTTCAACTTGAAATTTCCAACTCCTTCTTCCACACAAACACACATACACACTCATACATAAAAACACGTGCATGGTTAATCATATAAAATAAGCTAGTACGATTATAAAACAGCGAGAGTGAGCGACGAAAAGAGAAACAATGCGAGCAGACGAATGACTCGTAAAACTATCTATGTAAAACGCGCATACCTTACTTATAAAAGATATAATGTAGCGAGTTGTGACGAACGTGATTGAATGCAAGATCCAAGATGTGTATTAAATACCCCACGATCATAATACCCCCCTTGAAGCACGTCTTTTGGTTGTCGCGAAACGCTAGACTTAATTTTACATTTACTTAATAGGTTTTTGTGAAAATTAACGACAATACGATCATTTGCTAATAAATTACCCGTAAAAAGTTTGGTAAACTCGCACAAAGAATAACCATTACACATATGATGAAGAAACATAACACAAAACTGACCACACACGTCCGAAGATGCACTTTGTAATTGCGTTGTATTCCACCTGAAGAAGGTGCAATTTCCTCGCAAACGATAAAGATGTTGAGGGTCAATGTTTTAGTTTAAAAGTATTGTTCGGAGCACATGTGAAGATTTCTCCCTTCTTTACGCCGTGATGGAAACAGTACTCGTTAATAATATTTAATTTTTTGAAAGCAGGACATGTTAATTCCTCTAAATTAACAATTTGTCATGGTTGTAGTGGTTTTGAGGGAATTTGCGTGCCATCAACGTAAAGAGATAAAAAGTTAATTTTATAGTTTTTAAAATTAAATGGGCTTAGGTCCTTATTACCGTTGAATGCTCTATTCTCCACAAAACCGATGATTACTCTTTTAGGTAGCTGTCCGAGAATCACGTTATCTAGAGTATCGCCGTGAATTCCAGTTTTTGATTAAAGCACAAATCCACTTGACTGAATATTGAGTGAAGTAGATTGTTCACTGGTGCCACCTTGTCCAAATTCGCAGCATTTGCTGCAGTTTTCTCTGGAGCTTGTAATTTGACTTTTACACTGAGCATCGTGTGTGGGAGATCGATGTATTCGTCCCCGTGATCAGGGATAACGAATTCTATCGGAGAATCGGCCTTCAGGGAGGAAACGGGTTTGTAATGGATCCATTGCGCGCTCTCTATAGAAGTTTGAGTTGGTGGTAGCGGAAAAAGATCCAATTCAGTGTTCAAACATTCACTGTTAACTGTTAACTCCGGCGCGTAAAGCCTCCTTACCGACTGTACGTACACCGCGCGCAAGTATTGGCAAAACTCGACGGAAAAGGCCACCAAGAAAACTTCCAATTCCATGTCCTCTCTGATATCTCGAACCGGAATAAACTTTTGATATACCACCCCCTCCCACTTGTGTCGTATAATATTCCACGTAAGGACTCATTCTCTGTTTATTTCTTTCTCTCCTTCCTTTCTTCTGGTTACATTCCCACAACATTCACTGGATACAGACTTTATATTTTTTCTAATTAATTCGTTTGAAATGAAGTGTGACAGTGAGAGTACCAAACTCGAATGTTATTGGTAGGCCAAGATGGTCTCTTACATCTTTTTCCACTGTGCGAAACTCAGTATGTAAAAGAGAAATGTAATTAGGTGAAGCAAACTGGGTAATCTGTGTAAATGCAAATACGTAATTTTGAGTTGCAACCGGAATAATTCGCAAAAGTGGCGTTTGAGCATTACCCGTGATACGTGGTTCACATATATCACAGTAAAGAAACAATTTTTCCGGAAGACCTCGAGCTAGGCTAGGTGGATGATTAGCAAAGTCTGTATCAACAGATAACAATTCCTGTGGTGCGAAACCGAGAATGCGTGATACTTTTTCGGTAATTACAAAAAAGTGACTTTGAAAAAAATCGAGTGCGAAGCACGAGATACGTGATGAGAATGTGTTCGTTAAAGCCAGAGGAGCTTTAACAAAATTTAGGAAAATACATTGAATGATTTTGAATTGAAAAGTTCTAATTTAAACTATTTTAGATTGGATGAAATTTCGAAAAAGTACAATATTTTGATTGGAATGAAAAGGATTTAAACCTGTATCATTGATAAATAAAAGCGTATAAAATTATATAATTTGAGTTTGAAAGTAAATAGAAATTGAGAAATTTTTAACAAAAGCTCTCAAAATTGAAAAATCTATTCAGACTATTCAAATCGTCCAAAAGTGAATAATTTCATTTTGAATTAACGAGTTTAGATTAAATTTTGAAAATAGTGCGATTTCAAAGTGTTAAAAACTGAATAATTTAAGATTCGAATTTTGAAAATTGGGTAATGCAAAATTCAAATGAATTGAAATTGTGTTATTTCCAATTTAAACCGTTCAAAATTGAATAATTTAAAATGGAAATTTTTTTTATTTAAATATTTTTTAATTTGAAGCGCTTAAAATTTGACAATTTGAAACTGAAAACTAAATTGAATGTTTCAAAGTCAAAGTTTCTGAAATTATACAATATTAAATTCTTACTGCATTAAACAAATTATCAGATAAATTTGTCTAAGATCCATAAACAAATTCACTGTCATTTTCATAAAATGTAAAAAATTCAATTATGAACCTTTAAAATTAAATCATTCTAAAAAACGTTCAAAATGAAGTAATTTAAAATGGGAAACTTTAAGAATGAAAAAAAATCTACTACGGAACGTTGACAATTTAGCGTATTTGAATTTCATTTAAAATTGAAAAAAATGTTAACTACCGAGAATTGTGATATAAAAACTGTTTTAGTAGTCAAACCCTTTAAAAATTCAAGTATTGTAAGTTAACCTAAATCGTTTTGAAGTAACAATTTTCAAATTGTTGAATATGCTCTTCAAAATTATATCAATTCAATTTTAATTGCAAAATTAAAACTTATGAAAGGGACAAATGGTAAATTCCGCTGAATAATCAGAACTGTAAAGTTGTAAACATTAACAATTAAAGAGATTATTCAATGACTGATGTATTCAGTTTAGATACTTATTTTATTTTGAAATTTTAAAAGATTGATTTTTTTGAATCTTCAACTGAAAATTAAAAAGTGTTTCTTTAAAAATAATATGAAACAAGATTGCTATGATTCCAATGTTTGAAATTGCACAATTTCAAGCCTTAATATACAATTTTTTTTAAAAGTTGAGTTTAAAATATTCAATGTTTTGGAACGCATTTAATTAAGAAATAATCCAATTTTCAAAGTTTGGTTCTAAAATCTTCTCATTTTTCGGGGTTGAATTTGTGAAACTATCAAGCCTTACAATGTGATCATATGCGCTGATAATTTTTTTTCCAATAATTCATAAAATTTTTGTGATTATTGTCTTTGTAACAACTGTTTTGAGTTGATTCTTGCGAGTATTGAAGAATTTGAAATTCAACGCAGCATAATAATATTTTTAATCATTATTAAAATTATTTTTTGTTTACTAATATTTTGAGTGGAGATTCTAGATGTAAGATGAAAGAATAGTTAACTGTTTTTCCTGTATTTAAATTTAGAAACAATTTCCTAAGTTTCATTGTCAGATACTTCGTTGCCTGATCAAGCAGTAAAACAACAGTCATGTGGATCTTCAAGATTGCAATATTATTAATAATAAGCTTGCTGATTAGACAATCACAATCTGTACCAATTAATGGCACTAAACAAAATAATAATGTCGATCTTTGCTCATTGTCTGAAACTGTGAAGGACGAAATTGATTCCTACGCAGAAATTGTCAACAAAATAGTAAATACAGCAATTAATGGATCATTCAAAGGATTCACTTGGGAAGAAGTAGGAAAATTTGTAGACGAATTCGGCAGCAGATTTACAGGAACAAAAAATTTGGAAAATTCCATAGACTTGAAACTCCTTGAAACTTCGAGGAACCAGAGTTTGGAGAACGTTCACGGAGAACCTGTCATGGTTCCTCATTGGGTCAGGTCTGCCTGATATTAATTTTTTAAAGCTTGGGGTTCGTCTCTAAATTAAGTTACTCATTTTGGATTATTTGTGAAACCCCTTGCCCCTTCTTTGACCTCCGACCCCCACGAAAATCACGTAGCTGTTAGCTAAACACGGATTTCACGTTTATTCTGCGTTTTTTTTTGCGATTTATCACGAAAGTATGACAATAAATACTTTTAATTAAAATGAATGTAAATTTAACATTCGGGCTACCCCGAAATATAAATTTTTAATCCAAAAGCACGAATTTTTAACAAAGCAGTTGACTTTTGGACCAAAAAAGATGACTTCAACAAAATAGTTGAATTTTCAACCTACAAAAGTTTCAAATTTAAACAAAAAACGAATTGTCAATAAAATAAACGAATTCTTAACGAAATAGTTAACTTTTTAACTAAAAAGATCATTTTTTAACCAAGATAGATAATTTTTCTACCATAACAGAGGAATTTTTTACCAAGAAACCTATTTTTTAATAAAATACACAAATTTTCAACTAAAAAAGATCATTTTTCAACCAAAAATGATATCGTCAAATTTTCAGATTAAAAATTTAATTAAAAAAAAAGAAAAACGAACTTTCGACTTGTTGAATTCAATGAAAAAAGATGATCTTCTAACAAAATAGTTGAATTCTCAATCAAAAATATGAATTTTCAATAAGGAAGATTAATGTTCTACCCAAAAAGAAGAATTTTTAACAAAATATGTGAATTTTTGACCAAATAGTTGAATTTTTAAGTTACAAAGGATATACATTTTCAACCCAAAAAAGAATAGTCAAATTTTCAGATAAAAAATTAATTTTTATCCCCACAAAAAAAATGAATTTTTAAAAAATATTTGAATTTCCAAGCAAAGAGGTGAATCTTAAAAAACATGAATTTTTATCAAAGTAGATCAACTTCGAATAAAGTAGTTTAGTTTAAAAAAAAATGGATTTTTAATCAAATAGTTGGATTTTCAACCAAACAGGTAAAAATGTAAAAGATGGAAACACCAAGAAGATTAATGTACTACCAAAAACGACTAATTTCCAATAAATTTGTTGGATTTTGAAGTCAAAAAGACGAATCATCTAAACAACAGTTGAATTGTTAACACGAAAATATGAATCTTTCACAATAAAGTTACTATAGAACCAAATAGTTGAATTTTTAACCAAAATTAATTCTCAACAAAAAAGGTAATAGTTAATATTTTAACCCAAAACTATTTTCATTTGAAATCATAAACAGTTGAATTCAACCAAAAAAGATGAATTTTCAACAAAAGTTGAATCTTTAAACAAAACATAATAATTTATAGCCAAACATTGCATTTTTAACCAACAATGATGATTTTTCAACAACAACAAAAAAAATAATTTTCAATAAAAAGCCTCAAGTTTTAAACTAAATAGTTGAATTTTGAACTAAAAATGATACATTTTTAATTGAAAAGGGAATCTTTAAATTTCTAGTTCAAAAAAAGATCATTTTCAACCAAAAATTTTTATCAGAGTAGTTTGTCAACCAAGTAGTTGATTTTGTGACAAAAAAAGATAGTAGAATTTTTAACCAAACGAGATGAATTCCGAAACAAATATAATAGTAGACTTAAAAAAAAAGAATAACTTTCAACCAAAAATAATTGGATGTTCTTATTGAGAAGAAAGGAGACGTTTCTTGAAAACTGCGTGAAATGAAATTAAAAAAAAAAGTGTCAAAGTAGGGAATGGGGCCAAGAGTACGAAGTGTGAAATATGAAAGTGATTTTCAAACTTATATTACCTTATTATTGACCTGCACCGTTGCAGGGTAATTTTTCGCAAAATTCGCAAACTTCATCACCATTTATCATCAGAAAACATACTCAACGTTATCAAGTTCGTAACATTACTTCCACTGACGCCCTTCTTCCACCCCCTGTTACCAACCGTGGTTTTTGGTGCCCTTCCCCCTCCAATTGGTAACGTAGTTTATGGACGGCTTCTTGGCTAACAATAAAGCTAGAATTTAATATAATGCTACTGATATTCAAAACCAACAGAGGGTCTGAATCAGCTACCTTAATTTTACCTCGTCGAAAAGACCTTGCACTTTTGGGACTAGGGTATAGCGTGGGAACTCCAGAAGAAGGTATTATTGCTAAAGCTATAGTGGTAAAGAGTTTTGACGAACTGAAGCAAAGGGCAGATGAGGTAAAATAGAAATTAATTACTTATATATTTTGTGTAATGTAAATTTAGATTTATCTTTATGAAAATGAAATTAATTGAAATGAAGAATAATAGGGTCATCCACAAATTTTTTTGCTTAAAATTAAGTTTTTTATAAACTTTAACTCCCAAAGAATTAAAATATAAAATTGAAAATTAATTTTATTAATTCAATAATTTGTAATTACCAATTAGAAAGGGACAAAATATCGACCGGAAATGTCGATTTTTTAAAAGAAACATGTGACGACCCCATATCGCGAAACACGTGGTGTGTTGTCATACGCTTTCAGAGCACAAAAAAATACATGTATCAGTTTAGTAAAAACAATAAACACTGTTAATGACCAACGTATTTTTTCTAAAGGTATTTATTTTATACATTTGCCTCTGGATGCTTTCTTAGAGCTACCTTATATATATTTTTTTTTCATGAGAAGTTGTAGACACCGGAAGCTACGATCATGGTTCATTAAAGCAACCAATCCCGACACAACTGGAACGTGTATGCCATCCACTTCTGCTCCTTCTGCCCTAGAAGGTAAGCAAGAGTGGGAAATTTACGCGAAACAACATCGTGCAACACTGTTCCTTGGAGTCAGTTCTGTAGTTGCGAATGACATTACGCGGCAGACGGGACAGTTGGATATGAAGGTCTCACATCTGGATACTTTTTTAGAGCTACCAATAGAGGGCTTCAAATAATTTGTCCATCTTAAGGAAGACTTTTTGGTGGATAGATCTCCTACTTCTCATGTTGGCATTATCGGCTATGTGCAAAGGTGGTCTTGCTGGAACGGGTGGTATGTTCGTTGGAGGATGATGCTCTTCTTCTTGCCAATAAAGAGCTTCAAATCTGTTTTTGCGCAAAAAGGATACCTGATTTCTTAAATACTGAGGCGTTTTATATGCATATTCCGGGTGCATATTGACCCAACGGTCATGTAACCTCTGCATGAATCCTCTTCGCGCCGGTGAACTTCTTTGCCAACAGGTAAGGTTGTTCCTCCTGAGTTGGTACGACCATTTTAATCGACGTTCTCGCGTGTGTCCGGAGCCATTGCCTAGTCGTCACCTCAGTTCGATCCTATTGCCACTCCCAACTGAACCATGGCCTCCATCCGTGAGGGGCTTATTGTGGGTCACACTGCGCGACACTGGTGACGTAACCGCATAATTAATTGCATTAGGGAGTTAGCCCAATGCAACGGTGCTGACTGCAAGAGCCGGAGCTCTCGGGCGATGGGGTCGCCACATCCCTACGCCCATATTTTATGTGAGTATTTGTAGGTCCTGGAAGCTACGATCATGGTTCCTTAAAGCAACCAATCGCGACGCAACTGGAACGTGTGCGTCATCCACTTCTGCTCCTTCTGCCCTAGAAGGTAAGCAAGAGCGGGAAATGTACGCGATATATCATCGTTCAATACTGTTCCTCGGAGTCAGGTCTCTAGCCGCGGATGACCTTACGCGGCAGACGGGACAGTAGGAGATGAAGCTTCCACCTCTGAATACTTTTTAGAGCTACCAATCTTTGTAGAATGTTATGATGAACAGTGTTGACGGAAGATCCTGGAAGAACAGTCTTTTGCATCCGATTCGCGATGGAATGAGCCTGATGCTGGCAAGCTGAAATCTTGTTGAGTTGGCTAAGAAATGAAGCTTTCATACCTCCAAGACAGCCGATTATGAGAACTGCAAGATGGACTTTGTATCCTTGGTACAGCCTGCTCAGCTCGAAAAGAAGTGCTTGATATTCCGCACGCTTTTCTTCCTCCTTTGCCGTAATATTACCATCGGCTGGTGCCGAGAATTCGATAACGTTAATGATCTTGGTCTTCAGGTCTTGGAGGACAATATGAAGCTTCGCAGCACTGGTACGTTGTATACTGATACGTTATATAACACACGTTTAAAATGGTTATTATTATTATTTTATATCATTAGGCATTTAAGAAGCATTTTAAAAGCATCATATTTTTTTCGGTGTAAGCGTGGCTCACTCGGTTCTAGCTTAGTTATACTGACGGGGATCAAGATTTTTATATTAATCTAGAAATACCGTGCTGCTTATTTAAACAACGCGTTCGTTTCATAATACTGCTCCAACTAGGTAGCTGATCAATCTTTTTAGCAATTATCTCAGACGAAGAGCTTTAAAAAGTCATCAAGTGTCATAGATTACACAAAAACACGCAAGCTTGCTGATGAGCACATAGTAAGATCCATACTCTTTATTCCAATCACACGGAGAAAAATGGATGGTCAGCCTGAAAATGTAGAGTGTCAGACTGAATAAATTTGAGTTTTAACTATGGGATAGCCCCCTACATGGTCACGCGTACCATATGCGGAGTATCAATATTTGATGGTTAGGTTTGCTATTTCAGAATGTCAAGCTTACGATTCTGGAGTGTCAAAATTTGAAGGTTAGGTTCACTATCTCAGAGTATCAAGTTAACGATCCTGGGAGTGTGAACTCGATTATTTTCGAGTGCCAAATTGATAACCAAAGCATATTCAGGTCGAATATAGAAAATGGCTAAATCTATTATGTTTATGTACTCAAAATGATCATATCTGTTAGTCAAAGCAACTATCGCTAATAATCAAAACGACTATATTTTATAATTGAACCGCCTATCTCGGGTAGTCAAATCCTTTTTTTTTTAATTATTAAAAAATTAATTTGGCAACATACCAGAAACATCACGTGAGGTGGGTCTATTTCCAGTTCCATATATCCTGTGTTATTAAAAAACGATTCTACTTTTTTGATAAAAAGGAATGTGTAACTAGAAATACCGACATTACGTGATGTTTCTGGTATGTGGCCAAATTAAGTTTTTAGAAATGTGTAAAATATTAATTAATGGATTGATTATGTAAATGAACTGAAACATTTTGATGAAAAATATGTATGTTTTATTTGTATGCATAACTAATAGCAAAAATTTACCTGGCCTTCCCCGGGCAGTAGCAAATCCCAACATACCATTTCAAAGTTACATAAAATTAAACGAAACGACAAAAATTTCTTACATATAACTTAAATAAATATATTATACGTAATGTATTTATCCTTGCGCTCGTTCAGTTGAAAAATACTAAATATTGTTTACCTAAACGCACTACATAATAAGGGGACCAAAATATACAATTTGCAATAGTTTCATTTATTAGATAAAAATTTTATTCGCAATAGAATTAAATCCTTCGTACGAAATGTGATATAATTTTTGTTAACAAAAGAGTTTAATTTTCTACAAAATTGATGATTATTTAATTCAAAAAGATTAATTTTCTACATAGCAGTCGAATTTTTATCAGGAAAGTACATTTGAAAACAAATAGTTGAATTTCCAACGAAGCGTGTAACAGTTGGTATTTCAACCCAACTTTTAACCAAAAAGTTGAACTTTCAACTTAAAACGATTAACTTTTTACCAAATAGTTAAATTTTTAAGTGAAAAAAAATTGTTGAACCAAAAAGGGAATAGTTTAATGTTTAGTTTAAAACATTTATTTTCAAACAAACATGAAACTAATTTATATCATAATAGTTACATTTTCAGCCAAAGAGATGAACCTTCAAGTAAAAAAATGAATTTTGAACAAAAAAGTTGAATTTTTGATAAAAAAGATGACTTTTCCAAAATATAGTTGCATTTTCAGCAAAATAATTGAATTGAGATGAATAAGATGAACCGAGATCAGTTCTGAAACAAAAACATATTAGTAGCATTTTCAATACCCCCCCCCCCTCAAACTGGTAACGTAGTTTATAGAAAGTACCGCCAGGCCAAATTTTCTGTGTTAGGGATACATTGCTGAAAATTAAACATTTTTTTTACGTGAGGGAACAAGGCTGATTGATGGAGAACTGATGGTGATCGAATTGGACATCCAACAGCAAAGGGTTGCGCGATCTGCTGTATCAGTGCGAGCCTAGCTCTTGCGTTGTGTTCACAGGATTTAAATTAGACTTGAGACTATCAATATTTGGTTTTTTTACCGGTGGGGGCTCGTAAGAATCACCCTCGGGTTCCAATTCAATTTCGATGGGAGCATCAGCGTCCTGAACATTTGTGTCCAAAACCAATTCTCCGTTCTCAGCAAAAACTCTTTTATGAAGCCCTATTTATAGAAACAAATAGATAAAGTTATTATTTAGCAGTTACACAATATAATTCTATTGTAATTATTTAAATATATTTCAAATGTGGATGTTAGATTCGCTTGTACTCGTATTTTGAATGCCAGATGGAGTCATGGATGCTCGTTCCGTTTCCCCTTCTTTAATCGTTAAAAAGACACAGTTTGCAATTAAATAACTTTTAATTAAAAGCCTTTAGAAACAAATAGATTATAATTTTAATCCTTCGACATTAGGTGTCACCTGAAAATGTGAAGCATTTAAATTGTACAAAGCGGAAAATTTGTGCTTGATTTTAGCATACCGATTGCACGTATTCTTTATAATTATAATAATAATATTATGTATTATTATTATATTATATTATTATTATAATAATTATAATCTCAAATTGAACAGTAAACAGGAGTGAAGGTGACAAATCCATCAAAAGCAATACCTTCATTGCGATCTTGCAAAAAATAAGATAAAATCACAATATAAAAATACGTAATAATGAAAATTTTAAAACACATTATTTTTACATACTACAGATATTGAAAAAAAGTCAAAAGTAAAATTTGGAAAAAAACTTGTAATTAAAAATTAACCAGAGCAAGGACTTTTATGTTGACAAAAGCATAAAAACAATTTATGGGAAAAATGTATTCTTTCGACTTTTTTAATTTTTAATTTTTTACCCTAAAGCTAATAATTTTTCAGCATGGTAGCCGCTGGACCGAAAAATGACCAGGAATTTTTTAAACCTAGGAAAACCGGGTAATGAAAGTGAATTTCCTTTTTGACTGGGTACTTTACAATTTCTAGAGAAAAGTAATTAAATGATTAATCAATTTAAAAAACTCAAATTTTAACTTTTTTTGAATGTTAAGTTCCATTGTTAACTTTTTGAATCATGAAATTATTGAGCTTACAATGCGTAAATCTAAACTCTTTCATTGAAAAAATTTTCTATCATAGGTCTTTTGAATCTATTCAAAATTTTTAAATTTGCAATTTTAACATTAAAAATTGAACTGTCTAAATTCGAAAGCCTTAGTATGTTAAACAGAAGTAACCATATCCGATTGAAACTTTATAACCCATATTCCATTTCAAAATAATTTCATATTAATAGATTCATAATTAAAAGCTTTTATTCAATGAAAGCTTTTATTCAATTTCGAATGCAATGTTCAAATATTGTCACAGTCTAAAATATTCCATTTTTAATTCATCGCAAATTAAGTTTTTTAATTAATGTAAGGACTTTTTTCCAATTTTTAGCAATAATTGACTGGTTATTTAAATAAGCAATTATAAATCAAGTATCCTAAATCACACTAATTAAAATTAAGTTTATTAATAGAAAGCCTTGAATCGATAAAATTTCAGAGTGCTAAATTTGAACTTTGGAGGTTAGAATATCAATTGTTTCATTTTGTTGAATTTTTAATTTGCAATTAAAATTTTTTGACTATGACGCACACATAAGAATTGGACAAATAATTGATTTAAAGCGATTTGAAATAAAATTAATTTAACATATAATTTATCACGGGCTTACTTTCAAAGGATTAATTTTAAAATATTGAATTTTCAATGTTTCTAACCTGAAATTGCTTCAAAATTATATAATTTTTAACACTTCTGAATTTATTGATTCATTCTTTAATTTAGATCATTAAGAATGATAAAGTGAATTTATATTTCTTAACAAGAAATATTTCATCTCTCCAATTTATAAGACTTAAAAATATTTAATTTTGTAGTTTACCTTCATGTAATTTGAAAAAATGTTCAACTAAATAATTTTCGAGCTTCCTTTTTTAAGTGTACATTCTTGTGCGTTTGAACAAAAAAATATGTAAGCTTCAATTTTAAAAGTTTCAAATTCGAAAGATTCAAATTCAAACCTCGAAACCATAACATGAACGAAAATTTACTTGGGAAAAAATGTTTTCCAAAATGCGGCGTTTATAAACACAAAACTCATGATTAAAAATAGCGGAAATCAGAAAGAAAAAAAAACAGCACAAGAAATTTCTCTGATTTTGACATTTATGCTGTATTAGCAGACAAACGTATTGCCTGCGCCATGTTTTGTCAAAAAAAAAAATTCCCGGGTCGCTAGACACCCTATTTTAAAACCAAACAGATGATTTTTCAACCAAAAAGATTAATTTTCTAACAAAAAAAGACAATTTGTCAACAAAATGAATTAATTTTCAGAAAAATAGTTGAATTTCCAACTAAAAGGACAAATTTTCAATCGAAAATGTAGAAGCTAAATTTTCAGGAAAAAATTTTGTTTACAAAAAAAAAAGAATTTTCAACAAAATAGTTATATTTTCAAACAAAGAGATGATTTTTCACATAAAATGCTGAACTTTCCAATCAGAAAGATAAATTTTCAATAAATTCAGATTTTTGACTCCAGAAAGAAAAAAAGTTTATCCAAAATATTAAACTTGAAAGGCAAAAGATGAAATTTCTGTGAAACAGTTGAATTTTTAACACTAAAATATGAACTTTTAACTCAACAGACCAGCTTTAACCAAAAACTTGCATCATAATCATTGAATTTTCCGTTAAAAAAGTTAATTTATAACCAAAAAATGCGAACTTCTAACGAATAATATAATAGTAGATATTTCAACAAAAAAGTGTGTTAATTTGAAGTAACAAATAGTTAAATTCAACCAAAAAATTTTACCTATGAATAACTCGATGATCTGTTGGCTGCATTGCCAACTCTTCATGAGCTCTACGTAGCTATAACCTGACGATGCCATATCCTGGAAAATATTGTTAAAGGACCATGAATCAAATTACAGATTAGAGGATTTATAAAATAATTGTCAGTGATTAATAAAATAGTCACAGTAATACAACTTTAAAACTTGTATTATTCTCACCCTAATCGCAAAACTCTCAGTCCCGAGAGATCTCGAGACTTCTACACTAGGTGAATTATATACTTACCATTCCCAATCACAGCAAATCACGGGAAATCACAATAAATCACAGAGGTAATTTTTAGTAAAACACTTCGCAAAACGCAAACTTACCATACAGAGATATCCCAGAAAACCGCCTTGGTCGCGTACGTTACTCCATTGTGAAGTTTGGCGGGATCACGAGGTGGCTGAATGAAGATATATGAACCGGCGCGCGCATTAATTGACGATTTCAGAATTTCGATTTTATTATTCTTGATAGTAAATTTCACACTCTCGAATGGTACTCATGACTGAAAACAAGGTATTTAACTTAACCATACCAAAGTTTCGATTCGATGATCCATGATAGTAAGTTTGACACTCTCGGGCGGTCAAAAGGAGTGAAAAAAAAGGTATTTCACTTAACCAAACTAGAGTGTCGATTTGATAATCCCTGACAGTAAGGCTGATTCTCTGTGGATTTTTAAGCTGAACATAAAATGCGAGTCTCTTTGACTATGGAGAAACAATTATGGATTGTACACGATACTGTCTGGAAGGTCAAACTGACCATTTAAATTTTGACACTCAAAGTTTGACTACCTATTTTTCTCCGTGTGTAATACATTTTGATCTTAAACTTTCAAAATTACAGCTATAAAAAATGGTAATTCAAACGCCTAATAACTTTAGCGTATAAAATTAAAGCTTTTAAAACTTTCCAATTAAAAAATTTTTAATTAGAAGCAGTCAACCTGCAAAATTTTAACTTTTGCATATTGTACAGTTAGAATATTTTAAAAAGTAGAAATCCATACTAATATTTTCAATGCTATGAATTGAAAAGTTATTAAAAAAATGTATAAACTTTCAAAATGATATCATTTCAAGCAATTTTAAGCTAGAAACATTAATTTGTGCATTAAAATTTTATTTGAGATCTTTTTGAATATTCTCTTCGAACTTGCTTTGAAAAAGTCATTCAAATGTTTTTCGGAATTCTAGTAATAGTTTTATTACATTGAAACTCGAATTTTTCCTACAATTTTTTGAAAACCCTGCAAAAGTAAAAAAATTGCCTAAAATTGATCCAGATTCTTTTTTCATCATTTTGGAAACATTATTAAATGTTCTATGAAAATTAATTTCTAAGCAAAAAAATTACTTATAGTTTTTCTAGGAATTTTGATATAAATTTTTTATTCATTTGAAACCTTTCAAAATGCTTGAAAAACATAGAAAATTTTGTGTTCGACGTCTTCAAAAATCTACCTTTAAAGATCCTTAAAAAGCTTAAAATTTTTATTTCGAAATCTTCAAAAATCTAAATCTACCTTTTTTTTGAAATCATATAAACAGTTGTAGAAATTTTGTACCTTCTTGCAAGAATTTTCTCCACTGGGGTGCATGTTTGAAAAACAATGCAATTATTTCTTCGTTAGAATGTTTGGTGGCCCTAAGAAGGGCCGATTGGTTTTTGAGTGAATGGCAAAGAACAATTTACTTTAAGTTGGTGCAAGATAGATATTGTGAGCTGGGCCCGTCAAATATTCATTCATTCTCCTACTGCCAAAATGGTTTACTACATTGAGAATCCTCTGGTCTGCATCTAGTAATTTCTTCCTTTTCAAATTAGGAGCATCACCTCGCAGAAACTGCTGATATAAACAGTCCCGCTGTTTCTGGACTACCTTCAACCCGTCGATAAATTTCCAAATTAAGGGATGACTGACAGCAAAGTAACACTGAATTCGTCGGTGTGCAGCCTCAGCGGGATTTTTTGTCATAAAATAATATCGAATAAAAACAGAATAAATTATAAAAATAAAAAATGTACCTCAAACCAATTCAGAACGACATGAAGTTAATCTAGGAGACAAGCAGACAATTCATCAAGAGCATCATCCAAATTTTCCAAGGGAACAAAGGCTAGTGCTCCAATCATCCGCGCAGATAAAGCGAAAAGAGGGTCCCGTTGTACGACGATATAAGCTTTTCTCCGCAAAGTTTTCTTCGTATATTCTAAGGAAGGCGAAATAAACAGCCATAAACTGTAACGCCTTCAAACGCTTATTTTATCACATTAATTACTGATATCTCAAAATCAGCATAAACAAAATCATGCTGGAATTCTGGCTACTTTCCTCTTTATATCGACTATAAGTCTTGCTACTTGCACACCCGCCGCTTCTTAATCATGACTGTGAGTATCTAATTCCTCAATTACCTGGAACAAAAATAAATATATATGTTATGTAATATCTACAATAATGATAAAGAACCCATTAGGGCTCGATTTCTTTTTCTAAAATGTTGAGGATTTTAACTTGGAATTCACGTCCTTATCACGTAATTGAAATTTACGTCATTATTACGTAATTAAAATTCACGTCAATATTACTGAATTGAAATTAACGTCACTGTCACGTACTTAAAATTTTACGCCATTACTACGTAACTAAAATTGTACACTATTAAAATTAAAAAATTTATCATGATTAAACTTACTTTACTTGTAGAAGAGGACGTGTGTAAGCGAACATTACATCCATCATTCTTCTAATCACACATCCAGAACATTGACTCACCATCAGCACTCATCTTGTCAAAAATAAATAACATAGATATCGTCAGAAATCTGAGATCAAGTAACTTAAATCTCTTCAGTTGTGTCTTTTATGTAATGCCACACCAACTCAGTGAGCTAATTAGCCAGCAGATGCCCCCACTCTAACATCAATGACCAATACCAGTAAGTCATGCCCCATTCCGCCATCAGTGGCCAATGATAAGTCGATATGGGATAACATCAAAACGGTTGTTTTATGTTAAAGGTAGTACAGAAACAGAAAGACTGTTTATATCAGCAGTTACTTCAAGGTGATGCTCCTAATTTGAAAAGGAAGAAATACCAAGATGCAGAGAAGATGATTCTCAATATCGTTAGCCATTTTGGTAGTAGGACAATGAATGAATATTTGACGGGCCTAGCTCAAAATATCTATTTTGCACCAACTCAAGGTAAATTATTCTTTGCCATTCACTGAAAAACCAATCGGCCCTTTTTAGGGCCACCAAATATTCTAACGAAGAAATGATTGCATTGTTTTTCGAACATGTACCCTGATGGAGAAAATTCTTACAAGAAAGTACAAAATTTCTACAACTGTATATATGATTTCGAAAAAAAAGCCAGATTTAGATTTTTGAAGATTTCGAAAAAAAAATGTGAAGCTTTTCAAGGATCTTTAGAGGTAGATTTTTGAAGACGTCGAACACAAAATTTATAGGCTTTCCAAGCATTATGAAAAGTTTCAAATGAATACAAAATTTAGATCAAAATTCCTAGAAAAACTGAAAGTAATTTTTTTGTTTGAAAATTAATTTTCATAGAACATTTAATAATGTTTCCAAAATTTTGAAAAAGGAATCTAGATCATTTTAAGGTAATTTTTTTACTTTTGCAGGATTTTCAAAAAATTATAGGAAAAAATATAATTTTTAGACAAGAAAATTATTAGTAGATCTATGGAAAATTTTTGAATGATTTTTTTAAAACAAATTTGTTATGTTTCGATTTAGGAGATATAAATGATTAGCCTTCTATCTCCATATGAACTTGACATTTATTCAGTAATACTTTATCATTTGTTCCTTTCTCTCTTAGTGTATTCTTTGCGTCGTGAAGTTTGAGTTCCAACTGACTAGGTGAGTAGCCTAATCGCCGATGTACGCGTTTTTAGATCTTACTCCGCGGTGACTCACGCTCGTTGAGAACGGACTCAGGCAAATGTATATATATATATATATTATCAGTCTTATTACGTGACATCTCCCCGGGGCGGAAAAAGTCAACGCTCCTGCGTTGATAATACAAAATTTTCGTTGACGCTACCCTCCCCCCGATGAGGCTGGACAGCGCTCCTGTGCTTTTCTAATTAATAATGATGTGGTCCTAGGCACACACAGAGAAAAAGAGAGAATTTTGAAACAATAAACATGTGTCTTACAGCGCTACTTCATGTGACACAGTCTATTCCTAGTTTGATTTTTACAAGATTATACTTTCTTTCTTCTGTGACTATATAATTTGTTTCTTTTTGTGTTGTTGTTTGTCTAATGTAGTGTCCATTGTATGAAAATAGGTCTAGTGGCATGTATGCATGTGTGAATTTATTTGTATGTCATTAAATTGACAATAAAAGTGTTTTCAGTAATTAATTTGAAGGTCTATAGTATGGTCTTCTTGCCGACAATGTTTCGATGGGTGGTATATATATATATATATATATAATGACCATTACATGCCTATGAGCTGAAAAAAGGAAATTCAGGTTCGCTCCACAAGGATGAGAAACGGCGGTATTCAATTTATTCATATGTATAGGTTATATAAAGTACTTTTCATGGAACATAGTACAAGTGCAGAAAATATGCAGTTCCATATAAGTGTGAGGTTTTCTGTAAGAGCCAGATGCGAATCAAAGAGGAGTTGAAGGCGAGCAGAAGAAGAGCCGAAAATGACCTGAACATGAGCTTATGACAAGAACTGTATGAAAAAAAACTTCAAAATAGTTACAACTGCCTACTTTCAGCACCCGTTGCACACGATATTTTTTGTAACAAATTCAGAGAATTTTCGATTTGAAAAACAATAAAAACAAATTTTCCGGGAATTTTTGAAATTTATGGTAAAATTACAAAAAATGATTAAAAGTTTCCAGAAAATTTTGCATACTAGAAATTATCAGAAATTTTGGAAATTTTCGGTAAATTTATAAATTACAGAAAAATTTCCTGAAATTTAAGGTATACAAAGCTTGTAGGAAGGTATCCCAAACTTTCCAGAAATTTATGGAAGATTAAAAATTACCAGAAATCTCAAGTATCATGAAATTTCCAATTTAAACAAAAATTCGGTCATTTATGGTAATTTATAAGTCATTTATAGTAACTTATTACATCGAGTTAGTCCAATCACTATTCACTACTCACAATCAGTCTGTGAATCGGCAACTCATTATGAAGTGAGTTTCTGATTTCGGCAGTTCCGGGAAGTAATTTTGAATTTAAACGAGCAAGCGCAAAATTTAGAAAAAGTAATTTTGCTTAAATAGAGCAAGCACAGCAGTAAGGAAAAGTCTTTATGACAGCTTTTTACCGCAGTTTCGGAATTGGTCACTTCCCGCACGCTATGCATGCCTCGAAAAACGAACATTCCATGCATGCGTTCCAAAATTTTTTTTTGAGCAAATCTACTTCTTGCTTCCAAGATATTTGTTCGTTTTATGAACAAATTATATAAAAAATGCACTGTTCAGCCATTTATTCACAGAAATACATTCAGCCTTCACTAAAACAACTTCAAATTGGTTTAATAATGATGTTCTACTATAAAACTTTATCCTTTCAATATATTTGTTCATTTAATCAATAAATTATATAAAAAATACACTATTCAGCCATATAATTTTATGAATACATGTATAATACATATGTTTACAAAAATAACAAATATTTTGGAAAGACAAAATTTTCTGGTGGAACAATACTATTAAAATAATTTAAAGTCCTCTTAATGAAAGCAAAATGTATTTCAGTAAATCAATGACCGAATAGTGCTTTTGTTTATAGAATTTGTTTATAACGTTAATGAACGTTCGTACAATAATGTTACCTAATTCACTGTGAGGAAAATTTGTAACCATTCGGATAAGCACGACTTATTTCTTGTTTTAAATGCCTGAATCTTACATTTGTTTATCAAATCAACAAGTATTTATTTGTTACGACATTTTCTACTCTGCACTACTAACGGTGAAATGAAGAGCAGATTTGCTGTGAAAAAAAAATTTTGAATCATAAATCCACCAAATTTGAAATTTGCTTATACAATCTCAATTGATGCCAAGTTTATTCAGATTAATAGATTTTGATTGTTTACGGAAAAATAAAAAATAAATTTGTAAAAATGGCCCCTTTTCATTTTGTTTGTTAACACAACATCCAACCAACAAAATTTCCTCAATAAAAAATTTTACATTGAAAATTAAGTAAGTTTTATTGGGGAAAAAATGTTTCAATTTGCGCCAGATGGCGATGCATTTGCAAAAAATGACATTGCTGACTATTCAAGGAATGCGCTTCCGAACGAAAGATAAAAAGACGTGTTAATTGTTTTTAGAAGAGCTATTTAACTGTAGTTAATTTAATTTTTATCATCCCGCACAATCATCTGGGAAGGGGGCTAAAGTGGAGTAGAAAACTTAGAAAGCTCAATTTTATTTTTAAAACACAATCTTCTCATTTGGACTCCATGTATGTAAGCAGTCAATGAATTAACTACTTTTAGCGTTACCCAGGAACAACGTCGTGGATGTAGCAGTTGTCTGTTTCCTTTGGGGTGCTTTTTTCGGCGAGGCTCCTTGCTTCTCACCATCGGGTTGCTTATTTTCGGTGAGTCCCCTCGCCTCTCACTATCGGGGTGCTTTTTTCGATGAGTCCCGTCGTCTCTCAGCATCGGCGTGCTTATTTTCTTTGAGTCCCCTAGCTTCTCACCATCCAGGTGCTTTTTTTCGATGAACATTTTATATTAAGTGCTTAAAATGGTGTCCTCCCACTTCGGTGCACTTGTTGATCCGCACTTGGAAAATATACACACAACTACGAAGTGTGTGCGGTGTTATTTGGTTACAAGCAGATCTGATTCGCTGTTTCATGCTCCTTTTTACCGGACCTCCTATACCGATACAGTGATCGTTGAATTCGCGATTCAATACTTTACGCACGATTGCCGAATAATGCGCTGGACAACTGTTATATTGAAACCACATTTTCTGTCGCACTTCCAAGCTTAGGTCTTTAAGCAATGTGAGAAGGTCATTTTCCAGAAAGTTACGATATTTGTCACCTTTTAAATTACCATCAATAAAAGACGGACCGATAAGTTGATCTCCAAACTAAACGTTCACGGAACAAGGACGCTGACGCTCAACTTCGAGCAACTAGTGTGGGTTTTCTACACTCATATAATGCATATTATGTCGATTAACCATACCGTGGTTCGTGAAAGACGACTTGTCTGAGTGGGCTCCGTTTTTATCAATGATACGTCCTAAATATGCTACTTCTGGTCATAGGAACTCACATTTATCCGGCTGCAATTCTAGGTTGGCTTTACGATGTCGATTCATTAGTACCGTAAATTTTCTCTGGTGGTCTTCGAGTCTATCAGCATATAAAACAATATCATCAAGATAAATAAACAATTCCGTACCTTGAAGTCATGTTAATACGAAGTTCATGAGCCTCTGAAAACTTGCTTGTGCATTTTTTAGAACGAATGGCATCCAGGTCACATTCATAATGGCCGTAGAGTGTAGAAAAGGCAGTTTATGAGAATCTTGGCGAGTCATCTTGATTTTATGAAAACCCGATGCTAAATCAAATACGAAGAAGTAATGAGCCCCTCCTAGTTGTCTAGAATCTCACTCATGTTGGATAAAGGATATGAATCGCATATTATTTTCTCGTTTAGTTTCATAAAATCTAATTTTTCCAACAATTTATACAGTTAAATAACAATTTATACAGTCTTGCAATTTGTGGATTTCCTTTTAATTTCTCCAAAATCCTCTAATGTAGCAAGAGGTATCGTTATTTATATTGGGAGTATTGAAATATTTGCGATTTTTTTCACTTTTTTCTGGGTTTTTAATTTTTACAAAAAAGTATGAAATGGATCTTGCTGGTAAATTTGTGGCTTCATCTGTAATAAAGAAACACATTTGACCTTTACGTCAAGCGTTGTTGTTGCGTAATTGATTTTCACGTAATTATTTGAGAGAAATTCTGACCCTAGAATTTCGTCACGATCTATCGGTATTTCGATAGGAATTACGTTAAATATGGTTAAATACCCAAAAAATCTCAATTTGTCCTGAAGTGCAAACTGGATGGATGTTTATTCCAGTTAATCTAAGTATTTATGTCTTGTTTATATGAATTTCATAAGTTGAATTGATGGCTGGTACTGAATTATTTATACCGAGATTTAACTTTGCTGTTTTAATTTCAGAGTTCTGTTCAATTTTTTGCTTGTGTGCATTTAATTCTTTAATGATGTAACCTCCCTCGTTGCACCTTAGTGGAGGGGGGTTCTGGCGTTTCCCTGATTTAAAAACTCTGTTGTTTTTGTTGGGAGGATTGTGGTTGTGGATTAACTTCCTCATTAAAAATTCTTCGAAAACAATTTTCAACATTATGTCCCCGTTTGTGGCAATACTATATGTGAAAGTGTTCATATAATCATTTCGTTCAGGAGAATGAAAGCAAAAACGATAATTATTTGATTCTCCCTGAGCTTGATTTTGAATTGGGTTATTACTATTTTGGTTACCTTATCTTCGTTTCCAGGGAACTTGGTAGTTGCGTTCTTGTCTAGGACCCGAGTAAAATAAACCACCCGAGTAAAATGAATTTTGGGGCGGTTCCGAATATCGAACCCACTGACTGGTCCGATATTACGAGGATTTTCTGAACTTGTAAAGCAGAGTATGGACCATTGGGGTTAGGCTTTTGACCCCGATACTATGTATCGGACCTAGAAATTGAAATGTGGAGCTGTATGGTCAATCTTACCGCATATCTTGCATCTTATCACTGTTGCTTGCTGGGTCCATGTTTTTTTCCTGTTTTGAATAAACTCCTGTCGTTATCGTTTGACTGATATTCTACTTCTTGAGTTGTTTTAAATTTCCTGTGTTCTCGTGATACCTATGTTGCAGACAATCTTCTTTCAATTTCTGTAGCAGTATCTACTGTTTCTATAAATGCCCGTTGTCTTGAAATTCTTGATTCTGACTCTGCCTTCAATCCATGCAAAAAACAATCGGTCATATCCCTAGCTAAACTATTTTCAAAACTAGTGTCTACTTGTCTGCTGTTGCTCATTTTATGAAAGTCTAAAATTTTGTTAACAATTTCTTTGATTCGTACTGCGTAAGCAAGAATCTTTTCGTTTGCCTATTGATAAATTCCACCTAGTACTCCTTGTAATTGATAGATTGTTTTATCTGGAGCGTCTACCCTTTGTAATCGGTCTATCAAGTCTTTGATTTTATTGTATCAAGATCCCGTTATGCACCTCCTAGATTCACCCGTTACTTTACACTGAATAAATTTCACCAAATTTGGTTCAACAAGTTCCGGAAGCATTTACTTTTCTTCTTTACAACCTTCGATAAAATGCCATTTTTTACAGCTAATACCTGATACTTATTTACTATTTACAATATTCACAGATTACTTACATCTACTTCCTCTCCTATTTAAAATCTTTCCTTCTCCATTCCTATTCCTCCTTTCTTCTCTTCTTCTCCAGCTTACCCATCTAACCCAGCACCCCCTTCACCCATGTTACTGCCCTTTTGTCCCGGAACCGATACGAAACAGCGCATCCTTATAGTATCCACATCGTATCCTCTCCGTATCATGCAAGGAAAACCCATTAAAAAAGGAAGATGAACATTTAACTTGTTGAAATTCGGATTTTACATGAAATTTTGCATTAGAAGGTCACGGAGTAATTGCAATAGTTTTACTTGCAACATTAAAAAATTTAAAAAAATATAATTCCTATCGACAACGTGGGCTGAAGGCGACTTCAAGCGCATCCATAATCGCGTAAGCAGTATGTAGCTCGCGGAGTTTTAAAATAAGATTAAAAATTGCAAATGTGGCAAATAAATGTGAATGAATACAGTAAATAATGAAATTAATGTAAAAAAAGGTGGCGATGTTTCAAATTAGCAGGTAGATTGTAAAAAGTTTTTTGGATTCGTTGGATTTTAATTTTTTACATTTGACAGGATCTGACTTTATCGACTGCGGTAACATACGAGATAATGAAAGCCGAACGAACGCACGATATAAAAAAAGTTAAAAGAAGAAAAACGTTGCTTTTTGTCCTTTTTGAAAGACCAACAAGATTATCATAAAAACTTTCCGAATTTTCTTGAAAATCGAAAATTCAAATTTGTTGACCAATGGTTCTGGTTTTAACCACAAAAAAAAAATAAAAAATTCTATTTTGTGATGAAACTATGCAAAATACGAAAAAATAGTTGATGAACAAACATTTAAAACCAAAAAAGATCTACGAAAAAAAGTAAGCAAGTAGAAGTTGTTTAGCCGAAACAGAGCTGCAAATTTGTCAACAATTATTTTTTGATATGCTGCGTAGTTTTTTGTTTAATCGTTAGGAATAACATGAAGAATAAAAAAAATTTTAATTTTTGGAAAAAGGAAACAAGGTTCGAAGACAAATTAAGAACCAGAAGGTTATTTAACAAAAGTTTATTTAATAGAATTTTTTGCCTAAATTATACCTACAAATTGCTTTGAAAATATGTTGACACATTGATACATTTTTGAGGGTACTGAGAAGAAAAATTAATACAAAATCAAGTACAAATATTAAGGTAATCATGGAAAATTAAACTTGTACTTTATTTTGCAATTTCGGAATAAGCAGCCAAACAGTTGGATTTTCAGCCAACAACGTAACTTAATAACAATGACTTTGTAACAAGATTCTTAAATTTTTAATAAAATATTCTATATAAGACATGGTTTTGACCAAAACCTAAACATACTTCACGCAATGTATGCACGCATTGCAAAGTGAACACTTCATTTTTTTAAATTCTATGATTTTTCCTTAACAAATTTTTTATTTTCCCTGACCATTAATATAAATATACAAGAATACTCATCTTGTAATATTTTCAGTAGCGGATCTTTCATAAACGGATTAAAACAATATTTCAAATACAAAGCAAAAACTTCGAAATTCATTTATTTTACACAAAAAATGACCTTTCTACCATAAAAAACGACATTTTAACGAAATACTTGAATTTTCAATAAAAGAATTAAATTTTTAGAAAAATAATTGAATTTCAAACTTACAAAGATAAAGTTTCAACAAAAAAAATGTAATAGTGTATATTTCAACCAAAAAGGATTTTAATAAATTCAAAATACTTATACTATATATAATACTAATACTACAAAAATCAAATACTCATTAAAAAAAAGACGTTTGAAATAAAAAAGATGAATTTTCAATAAATGAAGTTTTCAGTCAAGAAAAAAAAGAAAGTTTACCTGAATTTTTGAACCTTCAAGCCAAAAGACGAATTTTCTGTATAAAAGATGAATTCTTAACTATAAAATATGCATTTTCAGCACACAAAAAAACTTTTAACCAAGTAATTCAACTTTTACCTACGTAGTTGAATTTTCAATGGAAAAATATTATTTTTCACGATAATAGGTAAACTTTCAACCAAAATATATATTTAACAAAAATTACGACTTAGCAAAGTGGTACAAAAAAAATTTTCCATCCAAATAATTGAATCCTCAAGCAAATAAGATTAGCTTTTCAACCCAAAAAGACGAAATTTCAACCAAACAGTTGAATTTTTAATAATAAGGGATGACTTTAACACATGTGTGGAATTTTCAACCAAATAGTTGCATTTTTATCCAAGAAAGATGTAATTTCTTATAAAACAGATGAATTTGAAGATAAACCAGACAAATTTTCAACAACAAAATTTTAAAGTTTCATCCAAAAAAGATTTTAGTTGACTTTTTAACACCAAAGTATGAATTTTAAACAAAAAGTAATTTCCCCAGGAAGACACTTGAATTTTTAACCTGAAAAAACGAACTTTTTGGTACAAAACAGTTAAATTTTCAATAAAAAAGGATGACTAACAAATTTGTTGACTTGCCATTTAAGCAAGATGTAATTTCTACTAAAAGAGATGAATTTTTAAATCAAAAAGACAAGTTTTCAAAGGAATAGTTGAATTTTCATCTAAAACGATTTTAGTTGACTTATCAACATCAAAATATGAATTTTAAACAAGAAGTAAATTATCTACAAAAATAATTTAATTTTTGAAAAAACATTTGAGTTTTCGACCAAAAAGGATGACTCTCAATTTTTCATTTGCCCTGGCCATTAATAATTAAAAATCAGAATCTCAAACTTGTAACAAATTTTAACCTAGAATCTTTTATAAATGGAATAAGGGAATGAAGGATTTTTTCACCACAAAATTTTAGAATGAAAACGAGGTATGCCGTCGTGTAGTACTCATGCCTGGGACCAAGCCTTGTATGTTTGCAAGCAAAAATATGTGTTCAAAGGGAATTGCGCAATGTTCAAAGCTGGCGAAATCATGTTTATGGGAGATTGCGATCAAGGTATTGATTTGCGAAAACGAGTTTAATTGTAGATTGAAGGTCTCAAAAAGATCTTTAATTTGGTAGGTCGCACATTGGAATTGTTTGATTTCTTCACTCACAAATGAATAAAAACCAGCAAAAATGTCCGTTTCTCAAAATCTAGTTATTTTTGCAAAAAGTGTATGCAATTTTTCTATTGAAGTGCCGGAAAATGTGTGTTTTGCTAAACTGACAGTATGTGTGAAATTTGAGCTCAAAATAATAAATAGTTTTTGAGAAAAGCTATTTGTTTATAAAAAAGGTACTGTTGTTTCGGTGTGACTAACTTCTTTAAGGCGGTCGCAAAGCCATAAAAGTGAACAAATTTCAATCCTAAAGAGTTACAGTTCAATGCTAAAGAGTTATAGTGTCATGTACGCTTAGTAGCTAATTGATTTTAGAGTATTAAGTACGTTAAAATGACTGCAAAAGAATAGTACGTTTTTGTCTCTTGAACAAATGGAACAACTTCTGTCATTTTCATCCTAAACAATCGCGGTTACAGTCACTCCAACCATATACTTCGTGCATGATTTTGAGATGAAAATATTTTCTGTACGTTAATTGGGGGGGGGGGGATAATTTTTTCATAACAATTATTGCAGCCGTAATTTTCAACATAAACAGCTAAAATTGTGAACAGTTGTAACTGAATACAGATACTAATTGTAATATAATGATCAGAAAAATCAGTTGCAAAAATACTTTTTAGATTAGCGGTTTATTTACGACCAACATCGGTCGCAGTGTATGACGGCGAAGTGGGAAAGCTGCTTCCGCATGGTAGACGCTGCGCGCTGGTGCTGAAATTGAATTCCCGCGTTCAAAATGTAACAATTGGAAATATCTCATTAAAGAATGACCATTTGTTTTTTTTTTAATTTCAGCTAACTTTTTGCACTGATTACAAATTTGTATATCTGCGCGAACTGTATACTTTCTGGCACAATTCATTGATGTAATGTAGGCAGCTTTCCATTATTTTTAAGTTTCGTCAATAATGTTACAAAAAGTGTGTACTGAATGTAACATTTGTTTTCCAATAAACTTGGGTCATAACTTTCTGTGGAAAAAACTAATTTTAAACTGAAAAAAATTAACTTCTACCTTAAATTATGAATTTTCAAAAAAGAAAAAATGATTTTGATCCAAATATTTCAACCGAACAAAAACGAATATTCAGAAAATATATATATATTTATGTATATAAGAAAAACTTGACTACGCGCACGATGCTGAGACAGAAGAATGTTTTTTAAAAATGAAACGTTCCGCGAGTATGTAGATTACATTTCTGAAATACTCGTGCTAATTTTGAAATAACAAAATTTTTGCTTTCGTTTACTGTATTACATATTTTGATTACATGCACTTACCTAACTGTACGATTTTACACACTAAACTTATCCAAAGAAATCGCACATTAACATAATTGTGACCATTTGACATTCCACCTGTGCTACTATATCTGGTATTTCAATACAAAACTTCAACTTTATGTGGGGCAAATCTGACCATACGAAAAAGTCTAAAAATCGAAAATTTACTTCAGCAAATTTCACGAAAACGTTATGACCCAAGTTTATTGAAAAACAAATGTTGCATTCAGTACACACATTTTGTAACATTATTGAATAAACTTAAAAATCATGAAGTGCTGCTTACATTACATCGAAGATATTGCCAGCAATTGTGCACTTAGTGAAAATATTAAAAAGTACAATTACTTTTCAAGCATAAGACATGCTTTTTCTGAGCTTTCAATGCAAAAATTTGTTATCAGCGCAAAAAGTTAGCTGAAATTAAAAAAAAAAAAAAACATCTCGATTTTCCCATGCTTTCATGAGATTTCTCCAATTGTTACATTTTGAAAGCGCGGATTCAATTTCAGCGCCAGCGCCCAGCGTTTACCGGGCGAAAGGAGCTTCCCCCACTCCGCCGTCATACACTGCGCCCGATCTTGGTCGTAAATAAATCGCTGTTCTAAACAGTATTTTCGCAACTGATTTTTCTGACAATTATATTAGAATTAGTATCAGTATCCAGTTATTACTATTTACCAATTTGAGCTGTTTATCTTGAAAATTACGGCTGCAATAATTGTTATGAAAAAAATTATCCCCCCCCCCCACCAATTAACGTAGAGAAAATATTTTCATTTAAAATCATGCACAATGTGTATGGTTGGAGTGACTGTAGCCGCGATTGTTTAGGATGAAAATTACAGAAGTTATTCCACTTGTTTACGAGACAAAAACGTACTATTCTTTCTCAGTCATTTTTAAAGTTCTTTATAATCTAAATTCAATTAGGTACTAAGCGTACATGACACTATAACTCTTTGGGATTGAAATTTGTTCACTTTTAAGGCTTTGCGACCGCCTTATAAAAAAGTTAGCCCCACCGAAACAACGGTACCTTTTTTATAATCAAATAGCTTTTCTCAAAAACTATTTATTATTTTGAACTCAAATTTCACACATACTGTCAGTTTAGCAAAACACACATTTTCCGGCTCTTCAATAGATTTGCATACACTTTTTGCAAAAATAACTAGATTTTGCGAAACGGACATTTTTGCTGGTTTTTATTAATTTGTGAGGGAACAAATCAAACAATTCCAATGTGCGACCTACCGAATTGAAGATCTTTTTGAGACCTTCAATCTACAATTAAACTCGTTTTCGCAAATCAATACCTTGATCGCAATCTCCCAAAAACATGATTTCGCCAACTTTGAACATTGCGCAATTCCCTTTGAACACATATTTTTGCTTGCAAACATACAAGCCTTGGTCCCACGCATGAACACTGCATAATGGCATACCTCGTTTTCATTCTAAAATTTTGTGTTGAAAAAGCACCTTTTTCATCTTCCTTCCCTGGACTAGATCATTTTTTCGGAAACTGTCGTGTCTACAGAATACAGGCAGACATACATACACACAGCCAGACTGCTTCGTAAAAAACGTTTTTTTCCGACTCAGGGGATCTTAAAACCTGGAGATTTGATTGAAACTAATTCAAATTTTACATCAAACCAATACCTTCTCAGGCTGAAAATGTAAAAAACAAGAAAAAATTTTCTACTAAAGTGATGCATCTTGAACCAAAAAGATAAACTTGTAACAGAAGAGTTTAATTTTCAACCAAGTAGTATTATTTTTAAACAAAGATATGAATTTTTAAGTAAAAGGATTAATATTTACCTGAAATACTTGTATTTTCAACTGAAAAAGATCAAGCTCCAATTATAGTGACAAACTTTCAACTGAAATGATGAATGTTTAACTGAAATAGTTCAATTTTAAACCAAGAAGATAAATTTTCAACTAAAATGGTGAATCTTCAACTGAAAGAGTTTAATTTTCAATGAAAACGATGAATTTTCAACCAAGAAGAGTAATTTTTTACCAAAAAGGAGGAATTTTAATCTAAAAAACATAAATTGTCAACCAGAAATTGAATAGTTGAATTTTCAGTTAAAAAAATTGATGTTCAACCGACGGGATGCATCTTTAACTAAAGTAATGGAATAATAGAATGGATTCATGAAATTTGCAGTCACAATAATTAATTTGCAACAACAACAAAATACGAGTGTGAAAAAGAGTTACATTTTCGAAGAAAGTGATAAATTTTCAACTGAAATTATGAATCTTTACTTGGAAAGTTGAATTTTAAATAAAAAGGATAAAATTTTACCTCAAAATGTGAATCTGTAGTTGGAATTATTGAATTTTGAACGAAAATGATCAATTTTGAACAAGAATATTGATGTTTACCAAAGAAGACGAATTTTCAACTAAACAAGATATTTTTTCAAACCAAAAATTGAATAAATTAAATTTTAGTTAAAAAAATGTGTGTGCTACCAAAGAGATGAATTTTCAAGTAAAATTCTGGGATGTTTGATTTTAATATTTGCAATAAAAAAATGTATTTTGAACAAGAAAAAATAAATCCATTTTCAACAAAATAGTTACACTTCAAACTGCAATATTTACATTTTTAGCGAAAAAAATGATTCAGCAACAAAATAGCTCATTTTTCAACAAATCACATGAATTCTCAATCAAAATGATGAACCTTCAAGCAAAAAATAATAATTTTTAACAAAAGAGTTAACTTTAAAGCAATTAATCCAATTTTGATTCTAGGAAAGATGAATTCTGAACGACAAAGGTAGTGAATGATATTTTAATGAAAAGAGATTTTCATTTTCAATCGAAAACACTTGAATTCAAGCAAAAAATACAAGTTTTCAACATGATTGGCATTTTCAAGTAAGAAAGATTTTTGAGTCAAGACACAGAAAAAATTGCGAAGAAATAGTTGAATTTTGAAGCAAAAATATCAATTTTCTATTATATTTTTATTAATTTTCACACTATGAAGACAATTATTTTTCTGATCATTTTTTATTTTTTTATCCTGATTTATTTCTAAATTAAGTTTATTGAAATGAAAAAGCTTTCCACTACAAAAAAGTTATTTTTGCAACACCCACCTCAAAAGTTGACCTTTCTGTGCTTTTAAATGGTGCCTAAAGGGCCTTATTTGAGCAGACTATGTGCGAAACAATTTTCGCGCATGCGCAGTTTGAAGATGGCTTGCTTTAGGCACTGGTGAAAAAGCTACACATGCACACTTTCAAGATGAGGTACTTTAAACACTGGCATAGGTAACTTTAGACATTGGTGTTGGTATCTTCTTGAAATAAAATGACGTTTTCGTCCGTCGTACAAAACGCCATAAGCGCCAACGATTGGTACAGCAAAAGGGCATAAGCCCCAAAAAGTTTCATTTCATAACATTTTTTTTCAAAATTTTTTTTCAAGCAATTTTTTTTCAACATTTTTTTCAATTTTTGTTACCAATTTTTTTTTCAACATTTTTTTTCAATTTTTGTCACCAAATTTTTTGCAAATTTTCTTTTTTCACAAAATTTCTTTTCACGATTTTTTTTACCAAATTGTTCTTTCAAATATTTTTTTTCAACAAAATTTTGTTTCATAAATTTTTGATTCAACAAATTTTTTTTTACCATTTTTTTCAAACAAATTTTTGACGAAATTTAACCATATTTCCTTCTAGGATTAGTATTTTTCGTTAACTCCTCCTAACACAACTTTTTCGGACGGGCGTTGCAAAAAATTAGCGTGTGATACACGTGCGCATAGGTGATTGCTAACTCGTGTAATTGCATCATTCGCCTGCGGCTCGAAGCATGAGTCGGTGGTTAGTGCACGAGCGAAAAATCACCTATTTTGCGCACTAGTATTACAAATAACTATTTTCTAATCCTTTTTTGTTGAAAAAAAAAACGTTTTTCGTCCTCTGAAAGATTATCTGCAAGATTTCATTTCCAAGAATTTCGTAGTTTTTGAATGTCAGACGTTGAAGAATTCAAATTTTGATTTATTCTGGATAAAGTTTCTTGAACAAAAAAAGATGAAAGAACAAAAATTGTGCATTCAAAAAAGATCAACAAAATATGTTACTAATTCCTTTTTGATAGGACGCGTAGTTATTGTTTTGTTTGTAAAAAACAGCACCAAAAATAAAGAAATTTTATAATTGAAGAAACAACGAGGGGAAATAAAATGAATATACAAAATATGTTCATAAAAAAAGAGCTATCAATTTTTGAAAAATTACTTTCTGATAGGACCCGTAGTTTATGTTTTAATCGTGAAAAAACAAAATTTTGGGTAGAACGACACAAGGTACGAGTATGAAAACAATTATTGGAAAAACTTTGCTGACCCAAAATCGAGTTACAAGTTTGTCATGAACAATTTTTCGATAAGACGCGTAGTTTTTGTTTTATTCGCAAAAAATATGACTAAAAATACGGAAATTAAATTTTAGGAAAAACGACACAAGAAACGGAAAAAAATGAATGGACGAAAGTTGTTCAAACAAAAGAGATCTACGAATTTTTCATAAAGTTTTGGCATTAAAATACATTGAAAATAAAAAAATTAACTTTTTGAAAAAAGACATAAGCTACAATAACATTTCCTTCAACCAAATTTTTCGCCTAAATTATATCTACAAATTTTCTTAAAAACGCTTAACGCTAGCATGCGCATTTTTGGTTCAAATCGTCAAAAATAACATTGATAATGAAGAAATTAAATTTCTGAAAAAATGACATAAGTTGCAATGAAATGTATTATAACAAAATTGTTTTTTTTTTTGTACATGATGGGCACTTTTTCTTTACTCGTAAAAACAAGGCAATTAAAATATGTTTGTTTCAATACCAATGCATATTATGAATTGTAATAATAATGTGTATGATATTGTTCATGGAGTAAATGTCCATAGTCATGTCTAGATTTTGTTTCTCAATCCTAGGTTCATCAACGGGTACTAGTTTTATTGGATTTTCTGCTATCAGTATCGGCTCTTCATCCATCTTGTTTTCTGAATCCTCTTTATTTATGTCCAAATGCGGGTCCTCATGAATTTCTATATCCGTAATTTCGGTAGCATTTGCAGTATTACTTGCTGTCCGTTGCTCTGAAACATCTTCTTTTTCTTTTGCTAACTGGTAGTAAAATTCCTTTTCTGGAATTTCAATGAACAGGTTTTCTTCCTTTCATGGAATTTCTAAACCAGCAACTTCTGTCAATCAATGCATATATAAATTACATTATTTAATTACAAATGGAAGTACTAGGTATATAAAAATTAGGTACCCCCTTTGAATTCGACGTTATTTGCAGTTTTGGGCGCTTCGCTTCTTGCATAGAAGCCAATTCATTTTGTTCTGACATGTTCAAGAAAAACGGAGTCTCAAATCACGGTTTGGTTTCAGAACTAAGACATAAAATTTTTTTTTCTAATTAATTTTCATATGGCATTTTTTAATTTAAATTGTTAAATGTTTAGGTTTATTATACGTTTGGGGTTATTATACGCAAACATTTATTTTGATTCATGACGTTCATTATCAACATCCTTTAACACAACGCGGAACTGAAAATTGTAAAATTAATTAATTTTGAAAAAAGACCTAAATTTTCCACTTAAAAATAAACCAAAAAGAAAAAAAAACATATTTTCAACAAAATAGTTCAATCTTTAAGCAAAGTGATGAATTTCGAAATAAAATTACGAATCTTCAATTGAAATAGTTGAACTTGAAACCAAAAAGATGAATTTTCAATCAAATGATAAATATTTAACTGGAATACTTGAATTAAAAAGAATGAATATTCGAACAATAAGATTAATTTTCAAATAAAAAGATTAATTTTCTAGCCAAAAATACAATTTTTCAACAAAATACATGAATTTGTAACGAATTAGTTGAATTTCCAATTAAATAAGACAAATTGTCATCCCATTAGTTGAATTTTGAACTAACAAAAATCAATTTCCAACAGAAAATGGAATAGTTGCATTCTAAATACCTAAATACCTAAATAATTATAATAATGATTGTGGTGGTTCAGTTGGTTAGACGCTCGGACTTCACCTTAGAGGTCCGGGGTTCGATCCCTGAGCCGGTACCTCTTGAAATTTGTCTATGTACCTTTACCGAGGTTCTGGTGGTTCGGAACCCACCTTAAGCTGTAGGTCCCCCCATCATGCACTTGACTGCAGACAACAAAATCAACTCCAGCGTTACTTTTTGGCTCGGATTAGCCATTTTAAGGCAAGTAGTCTAAAACACCTTACAAGGAATACTTATCTCGTTCCAACGCTCAGACTTTAACTCCAACGCTACGCGCTCAAGAAAGCATCCAGACAACGAAATCAACTCCCAGCGTTGCTGTTTGAGCCGGATTAGCCATTTTAAGGCAAGTAGTCTAGAACACCTTATAAGGAATACTTATCTCGTTCCAACGCTCCGACTTTAACTTCAACGCTAAGCGTTTAAGAAATCACCCAGACAACAAAATTAACTCCCAGCCTTGCTTTTTGGCTCGGATTAGCCATTTCAAGTCAAGTAGTCTAAAACACTTTATAAGGAATGCTTATCTCATTCCAATGCTCCGACTTTAACTACAACGCTAAGCGTTTAAGAAAGCATTCAGACAACAAAATCAACTCCAGCGTTACTTTTTGGCTCGGATTAGCCATTTTAAGGCAAGTAGTCTAAAACACCTTATAAGGAATACTTATCTCGTTCCAACGCTCCGACTTTAACTCCAACGCTAAGCGTAAAAGGTAAGTATGTACGTGGACCAGAAAATCAACCCCTAGCGGTGCTGTTTTCGTAATCATAAATAAATACCACCTGGGGTGTTTGCTAGAGAGCTTGATGAGTGACTCGTGTCGGAGCGATGATGTGAGACGTGTGTGTCGTTTGAATGAGCACGCGACTTATAGATTGATCTAAAATCTATCTCTTCTCCTACACATCCTCTACATACCTTTGTAACTTACCCTTGCAACTAGGCTAGAACCCAACGAGTTACGCTTACACCGATATGGATTTGACTTAATGGTATAATATTAATAAATAATAATTAAATACAAGTGGAAGCAAAATATTGCAAGCGGCTGCATTAATGACAAATGCTTAGGAGTGAATTAATGTATTAGTAAGTGATTTAAATATGATTTCAAGTAATTGCGAACTGCATTCAGATAATTCCAAATAATTCAAAGGTGACTTTAATCCATTGCAACGCGTTTGCAGGTATTTTTTTGTAATTGAGTATCATTAATATGCGTATTACTTAACATAACAAAATGAAATATGGAAGAAAAAATAGAAAACAATATATAGTGGCAATAATATCAGTGGAGATAAGAATCTGATCTTGGTAAGTAGCTTCTGTAGGATAGTAATCTTCAGAAAGAAAGACAAAATATAGAAGAATAATAGAACGAAATTATAACACGGGAACAGAAGATATATTTGCTTCTTCTGTAATCATAAAAAGACATGAATAATAATGCTACTTATCAGAAGAAAAAATCATAACGTAGAAGAAAAATATTTCATAATATAAACATGGATCATTAAGTGATTTTTTTTTTTTTTTTTTTTTTTTGTTAAGCAGCTTGAATTAATATCAGTGCTGATGATGATGTGATCTTAGTAAGTAGTTTCTTCAGGATACTAATTTGCTGAAAAAAAGACAAAATATATGGAAGAAACCAAAAGATTAAAACACAGGAACAAAATATATTTTTGTTTTTTCTGTTACCATCAGAATTCATGAAAATTGACACTGTTCACCAGCAAGAATAAATAAAATGTGAAACAGGTTATCATTTGGTAGAAAATACGGTTAGGGCATTTTATTTGTTGCTTTCAGTCTTCAACATCTTCGGGCTCATCATCGAGGTTCTGTTGCTGATGCCTATTTGCTGCATCAAGGATCGCGTTAACGAGATACGTTGAGGGATATCGTACATTTTCTTGATGCCGTGCATATCCCAAGAACCATAATACACTTGCAATATGTGCACATGAGCCTAAAGTACGAGCTCCTGATTTGCATGTGCAATAATATCCTTCAATGAGATCGTTCTCGTTACCGTCCATTTCATCATCGTGCTCATTATCGTCAACGGGTCGATACGTGGTATAATGCCTTCTCGAGATCGATCCTTCAAGACTTCTAGCTGAAATACCTCTTCTCCTACCCTTTGTAACTTATCCTGTATATACGATGGAGCTAACTTGACTTGATAGACACCTACAGTCAGATCCTTGAGGAAGTCCAAAGTTAAATGCGGAATATCAAGTACGTGATGAAACTTCAATCGAACCCATGGAATACCACCACCTATAAGATGCAGATTTTCGGCTTCCACTAACCCTTGAACAACATTCACTTCGCGGGCTTTCTCCAGCAACTGCCTAGCTAAATCTGCATCAGCCCCTTCCATGTACACAAGAGGGTGGTAGCGATTGATTATTGCTCCAGCAATTCGATAAAAATCACCAAGATGGTGAAGATGATGCGTACGAATGACTTGCGCAAAGAATTTGAAAATCGACTTAATGTGGCCATTTCAAGCCTCCACGATCCATCTTGTTTTTGTAACGAGGCGTGATTCGTTTGCTTGCTCAGTAGTCAGTTGACGCTGCCCTCGCTCAAGAAGTGATGGCATTTTCCGTCGGATTCCCAGATTCTCCAACAGCGGTCTAGAATCCCTATAGCCCAAATCAAAAACAACATCACCTTCTTGAAACCATGCTCTCATTCCTTCAATGTCCCTTTCGAATTCGTTAAGAAGCATTGCAGCATCGTTGTTTCGGGAGTCAGATAAGTATGGCCATTGAATGTCAAGTAAGTAGCCATTAGGTGCAACAAGTAGCGCTGGTTTGACAAAATGACGACCTTTGTGAACGCAGTAGGGCAGTGTAACATGCCTCTCTATATATTCAGCCCTAGTGATTGCACCAAATCCTATGCTTTCCGGAACGAATCCTATCATCAGAGATCTCCTGACAGTAGCAATAACCAGTCTTGTAGCTTGTCTGCTAGAGTATTGAAACGTAACTTCCAGGAACTCATCAGAAAGTGCTTGTCTCAACTTGCACAAGAACATCAGAAGATCTTTTTTCGTTACGTACCTAAAGCCATTTTGTCGCGGAACTGGCTCACAATACGTGAACAGCTCTCGGAACTGTTCTTTCATCACAGGAGAAAAGGCTTCGAATTCAGAATCTGTGAAACTGTTTTCATCTTCATAAACAAGACGTTTCACTGCGACGTTACGAAGCTCTTGTAGAAACACCTGCAATTGCTGCCCCTTTTTTTCGTATGGCCTATTTACAAATTGCAACCCAGGTAACAACGGCTGTAGAAAAAACCACGATCATATGAGTGAATTCTGCAGGACTTAACGTCTTCGGGGACGTAAATGTTGTCTGAGTGCTTTTCTTACACGCTTAGCGTTGAAGGTAGGATGGAAGCGTTGGCACAAGAGGAGAATTCTGTAAAAGGTACTTCAGAGTGCTTGACATAAACTGGTTGATCAGTGCCCAATTGCAACGCTGGATATCGATTATTTTGTCTGGCCATTCAACTTAAGCGCTTTGCGACGAACGTCGGATGCAATCTTTCAACCGCAAGTAGCGTTTGTTATGCGTTTGTGAATTAGCTATTTTTATCACCGATTCAGACAATCAAACGCCTCTTGATAATAAAACTTGAATTTCGCGTTTGAAGCTCGATAACATGCAATTATATGAAAGCTTTGCGCGTTGCCTAAACGCTTAGCGCATCGCCCGAACGCTTAGCGCTTATCACTACTAACGCAATTACATCGCATTGTTCGTCCGTGCAATTTTTTTCTGCCTAAACTTACACGAAAGCAATGCAAAGGGTGGAAAAAAATCTGTGATATATTCCACTCCACAGCTAAAAATATGTACTCAAATCTGACTTTTAAATCGTCGTAGCGCAAAAAATTTCCATAATTTGAGTTTTAGCCTGGAGGATTTTTTGATCAGGAGAGCATAAATTAAAAAATATCACAAACTTAAAAAATTCCACCGGGACCTTTTTTCCCATGTATTTGGTGCGTGGTCCTTTGCTTAGAAATTCTCTGCAAATTTTCTGCAAATTACTTTATAATATCCTCGCAATAGCTCTGCAAGTACTCTGCAAACGTCTTCTGCATTACTGCTCAAATTGAAAGCTTTAGCATAAATGCAGAACAACTCTGCATTACTCTTCTTCCAAAAATGGTCTGCATTCTCATGCATTTCTCAGAAAGTTTTCGGCAAAAGAATATTCGCAAATGCTCTGAATTTGCAGAATGAAGCCTACTTTGCCTGCTTCTTTCTGCAAGCAGTTTCTTTCGATAAATTTCTTCTAAGTCCTTTTCCTGCAAATCTCGGTAAGACCTGGTTTGCAGAGAAATTGTAGGAAAAAGCAGAGCTTCCCTGGATTTGTCTGCAAATGTTTCTCTCCACATGGAACTTTTTCCTGTCAATCTCCGTCACACCTGATTTACAGAGAATTTGCAGAATAGAGCAGACTTTGTCTGCTTCTTTCTGCAAGCAGTTCTTCTCGATAAATTTCTTCTAAGCCCTTTTCCTGCAAATCTCGGTAAGACCTAGATGCAGAGAGATTGTAGGAAAAAGCAGAGCTTCTCTGCATTTGTCTGCAAATTTTTATCGCTACATGGTACTTTTACCTGTAAATCTCCATCACATCTAAATTGCAAAGAATTTTCAGAACGAAGCAGACTTCCTCTGCTTCTTTCTGCAAGCAGTTCTCCTCGATATATTTCATCTAAGTCCTTTTCCTGCAAATCTCGGTAAGACCTAGTTTGCAGTGAAATTGTAGGAAAAAGCACAGCTTCCCTGCATTCGTCTGCAAATTTTTGTCCCTACATGGTACTTTTTCCAGTAAATCTACGTCACATCTAATTTACAGAGAATTTGCAGAATGAAGCAGACTTTGTCTCCTTCTTTCTGCAAGCAGTTCCATTCGATAATATTCTTCTAAGTCCTTTTCCTGCAAATCTCGGTAGGACCTAGTTTGCAGAGAAATCGTAGGAAAAATCAGAGCTTCCCTGCATTTGTTTGCAAATTTTTCGCTCTAGATTTTAAGAAAGTTACAAACACCCCGCTACCACACGACCCTGTGGTCCTAGGACAAGGAGTAGGAAACCCCAACCCCTTGTTTATGCATCCACCATACCACGAAGCCACGCAATCCTTACGGATAAACCTCAACGGTATCACCGTCATCTCCGAGGAGAACCACCTGTCACTCGTAGGAATCTTGGCTTCGCCGCCCGGATTCACCCAATCACCTATCTTGACTTTCCCGCCCGGCTCGAACTGGTGCAGTACGGGCTATCTCCAACCCTTGTAAGTTTGGTGAATAAACCATGTTTATATGTATTTGTTTTTTCCTCATTGACTCCACCCATTTCTCGACGCTCCAAATCCTTTCCTTCCCTTAATGTGCGAGATCCCTCACAAATTTGGAGCCCTCCTACAAAAATCCACAATCACTCCAAAACCCTATAAGTCGAGAATGGAAGTCGTTTCAAATGATGAAAAAAGAAATTTTAAATTGGTGCATTTGTGCCAAGAAAGAGGAAGATTTTTGAATTTTGAATTGGAATTTTTATGTTAAATGGAATTTTTGAAAATTGTTCATGAAATTGAAAATTGATATTTTTTAGAAAAAAGTGCAGGTAGATATGTTATTAGTCGAAAAGTGCGAGTAGACCTGTATAAATGTCCGTTAGAGAAAAACGTAAGCTAAGCAACCCCAAGCGTTTCCGCCCTCAGTGGATACTTCCGCTACGTGGTCAGGCCACGCACAACCCCGCAGTGGTAAAAACCGAGACGCTCACCTGAGTGAACGTGCCGGTTTTTAATCAGCCGTAGAAACCCCTGAGCTAGGCCCTATAGATTAAAAAGAAAGAAAAAATAGAAAAAGTCGAATGCGACTAAGGTCAGAGAAAATAAGAATTATTTCAAATATGGCAAATCCGGCGGATAATGTAAGAGATAATAGGACAAATAATGTAGGTCCAGAAATTACACTCGAAGGAATTAACGCACAAGCGAGTGCAAATAATTTAGAAAACGAAAACAGAGATAGACAATCGATTTAAAACGTAAATAGAGGAGAAAATATGGAAAGAAATTTAGAATTCGTAACGGTCAGGAGAAAATTAGAATGGGCGAAAGAAGAACCAGGTCATGCGACAGACATCAACTTGGTATACTGTCTGCCAATACTGAGAATACGTTAGGTAATTGGAGAATAGAAAACGAAAACAATATCACTCTTGAAAGTCAGGAGTTAGAAAGAAATAAGATAGATAACGAAATATAAGCAAAGAGAAAAGAACTCGAAATCTTAGAAAGAGACAAAAGACGTTTAGAACTGAGTAATCTAGAAAGAGAAGAAACTCTTAGAAAAGAAAAACATAGAATAGATAGAGGAAGAGCAGAGAAACCCAGAATAGGTCGCGAAAAACTGCGAATAGAGATAGAAAGGCAAGAAAAAGAAAACGCCAAAATCAATAACAGAACTTTTTTAATCGATTCGTTTTCAGGAAGTTATAGTGAATTTTAGAATAGTACAGAAGAATTATTTAATTTTGAATAGAATAAAAGCGATAAAAGTTAAAATAAAAGAAATTTCAGAAGATATTACAAATTTACACGATAAAATGGATAGAATTTTAAATACAACACAAAATGTAGTGAATGAAAGTAATAAGATACGGCATAATACTGTTCATTTCGAAGAAACAGAATTTGAATTTAACGACCAAAGACACGCGTTGGCCGATGCAAGAAAAAGAATGACAAACAATAGAAGCAACGGTCACAGGGACAGATACATGTTATCGAGACCGGTGCAAAGGCAATCAATTATGAGAAAATCAAACCTGCCTCAATTCGAAACAGAAAGACAAAGTAGAATGGATAGAATTAGAGAAACCGATAGGGGAAGAGAAGAGATGAATGAAAATAATGTTAATGAGATTCCAGCAACTCTTTTTCCATTTGGAATGGTTCAAACACCATTCCAAATAATGTTAGACTGGCCCATAAAATTTAAAAATAATACGAAAAACAGTCCTACTTATTTTTTGTATAGCTTACTAGATTTAATCGTGGTTATAAAATAATGAAATAGATATTTTAGAAAATTTAGATGATATTTTTGAAGAAGAAGCTTGAAGATGGTTCCAGGTCGATGTAGATAATTAACGAAATTTGGATCAATTTATCGACGATTTTAAAGAAGCATACTTAAATGAAAAAATATTCAGAAATAATTGAAAATGAAATAAAATTTTGCAATAAAAAAAAGAGCAAGATATTCATACTTTTGTAACAGAAATTAAACAACTTTTTGAAAAATCAATGCCACGACCAAACCTAGAATAGCAATTAAGAAAGACTTATGAATGTTAAGGATTGAATACAAAGTTTATATTGCCAGAAATGCTTTTTTAAATTTTTCGGAATTGGAAATATTGGGACGAGAATGGGAAGCGGAATTGGCAAAGTCTAAAATTGGAGGTCAACAATTAAGCATTTTAGATGAAGATGATAATAAAAATGACAAAAAACATTCAAAATATAGGAAATGAGGAGAATCAAAATAAATTTTAAAAAGAGAATCAATATAAAGATCAAAAACAAAATTATGATCAAGATCAACAAAAACAGTTTAGACCAACGTATTCAAACCAAAAAAACCAAACACAATTCCAACCGAGATTTCCAAATGGAAATCTCAGATTTTTTAATACAAGATTTGAAAATAATAATAATTATCAAAATAATCCAGGATTCCAAAGAAATCTGCGATTTAATAACAACTCTAATGGGTATAGAAATCAAAACCAAGCGGGCCAATTATTAAATTCAATTACTGAGCTGTTAGGAAACACACAGACACAACAAACAAATAAGTGTCCGCAAATACCAGCGCTTTTATCTAACGCGGAAGAGAGTAATAATAAGTCAGAAGACAAAAAAGATAATAAAGGACAAAATAAAAATACGAAACATTCAAATTATGAAAATAGTAGGGATAATAAAGAAGGTGAAATGAATCCAGGTGCACAGGATTTCATCTATCCAAATTTAGGAAACCGAAATTCAAACTATAGATCGCGAGAACCCATTACATGTTACTAATTGCGGGAAAGTAGGCCACTTTCAACGTATTTGTCGGTTTAAAATAAATCAGGGAAACGCAAGCGGTGGTTTTTAAAGACGGATAATAATTAACGAAATCAAGAAGCGTCAGAATCACTTGCCATAGACACAAATGACTTGGACGTAACAAGATTTCACCTTATGACAGATTTTACAACTGATGAATTCAGAGTGTTAGTTGGCACAGGCGCAACTCACTCATACATAGGTGAAAAATTCATAAAGACAATAAAAGAGTTAGATTACAAAATCAAAAAGCCAAAAAATGATACATTAATGGTCGCTAATGAACAAAAATTAAAAATTATAGGACAAGTTTTAATTCCAATCAAAGTAGATCATATAGAAAAATATTTATTATTCAGGCTGGTACCAGATTTAAGATCGATAGGAATAATAGGAACAGGTATGATAGAAACATTAGGTTTAAAAATGGATTTCGAGAATAAGATTTAGTGTTTACCAGCATTACCAAATGTTAAGTATGCGATACAAGCAAATATAAGTAAAATGCAGAAACCGGTCATGAAAGATAACGAGGAAAATATAGGTAAGAAGAATGAGGAAATGAAATTAAAATTCGGAACTAAGATTAGCTTGAGAAACAACGTGTGAGAGAAAGAGACAGATTTGCTACCGTGCGGAGTCTCTTCTCCCCTGTCGCAATACACCCCACCCCAAGCCCTCCTTACAGGTGATGCACGAGACTCGATCCCGCCAGCACCCCAGCCGGCACAGACTATACGGGGGCATGCAGACCCACACCCTAAATCAGAGGTCTCCAAACGTAGATCCTGTATCTGCTTGGGATCCCAGGCCAGTAGTTCGGATCTAATCTGCTCTAACCCAGAACTGTCAAAATCCTTTACCTGATTCGAGCCGCTTGGAACCCTTAAACTCGAAACCATCATTTATATTCGAAACTTCTCCGTCAAATTGAGGATTACGTAATGAAATAATAAATTTTTAGTTTTTGTTACTTCAATATTATTGAGTGAAATATTCAATGTAATTTTAATGTCTTATACTCACAATTCAAATTCACTGAAAATCTGTTTATGATTAATTAAGAATTTAATTGAGTCCTTGAGTCCCTTTAGCCGGAAAGCGGCTCAAGGAACTTATCCGAAATGCAGTTAACGGTGTTCCTTCAAATCACGGCAGTAATCCTACCACAGAATTAGAAAATTTTACTCTTGTATATATATTACTATTTCGTGTACTTTAGGAACATTTGTCGTAGTATTAATAAAAATTATCATTGTATTTTTCATGTAAAATTAATAACTCAGAAATTGAATATTTTCTCTAATTTTGAATGGTTACAATTTTAATGTTCTGAATTTTCAAGTCCATTTTTCTACATTTTCTATTTCTGCCTTCCACAAGTTTTAATTTTTCAATTAAAATTGAAATGGGTGAATTTTGAAAAGTACGATGGAAAATTGTCAAATTGCTTCTTTTTCAATAAATTAAATGTACATACTATATAGTTGACGTCTTGATGGGGTTGAGTGTTGAATCAGTTTTAATAACACAATCGTTGGCTACTAAACGTTTTTAAATTTTTAAATGAAGTTTGGATTCGTTTGAGTTTTAACGTTCTTGAGTAGAAATTTTGAACTTTTAATACTTCGCAATTAAAATTACTTTGCATTGAAATTTTTTTTCAGAATAAATCAATTTTAAAGGTTTTGTAATAATTTTTTGTTGCATTGTGAACGGTGTAAATGACGGATAATTAATTTTTTCATTTTAAACAAATTTTTTGCATCAATTACAATTCTTTTGATTGCCATAAGAATTTGATATTCTACAATTTCAGCCGTTTTGACTTTGAAACATTCAATTTAGTTTACAATTAAGAATTCTAAAACTTAAATCGCATCGAATTGAAAATTATTTTTATGAAAAAGTTGGAAAATTTGAATAATTTAAGTTCGAACGCTTTAATTAGCACTAATGTAATTCCAATTTCTTTGCATTTTAAGTGAGCCAATTTTAAAAATTCTAATTTACAAATATTTACAATTTTGAAATTTTCGCAATTTTAATCTCAACTCAGAGATTCTTCAATTTTAAAAAACTCTTAAATTTTGAACGCTTTAAATTTATTTGTGAATATTTTTTTCAAATAAATTTTATTAGTAAAGAAATACAAATTTCTACAGAATATATATTATTATTGTTGCAAAAATTTATTAGTTAACAACTATCTGCAATTACTTAGTTTAAATACTTCAAACAAAATACTTTTTATTTCAAGTCCTGGTAATTTATACCAGAAAAAAGGGTCCTCCATGTTCAAATTTCAGAACGAACCCTTCCATCTGGAATTTTTTTCCGAGGATTCATAAATTTTCTCTCAGTTTTCCTTCGCAGTGACCCAGGATCATCGTGCGATCCTGGGTCACGCTGCACCTGTGGATTGTGGAGACCCCTGCCCTAAGCCCTACAAGGCGAGCGACGCAACACTGGCACGAGCCAGCGTGGGCGTCAGTAGAATAGATAAGCAGGCTAGTCAAAATAAAGAGAGAGTAGACAAGAAAACAAACAAGGATAGGCAGACAATAGAGAGCGAGAGTAAAATAAATACGAATTTATATACGAAAAATAAGAATAGAAAATTAGAAACAGTATTTGAAGGCTAATTGGAATTTAATAAAGAGAAAAAGGATTATAAATTGAAAACAGTTATAGATGAAACTGAGGGAAAAAATTATTCGATAATAGAAAAATTATTTGCAATTAGAAAAATTAATTGGTATAATTTTAGAAATAATGCGGTAATAAATAATAATATTACACGAATAGTAGAATTAAATAAGGCACAGCAAGTGAAATTAGAAAACTTGATTAAAAGAAAAGTAATAGAACAGGGAACAGAATTAAAACCGACACATTTAACTAGCCATAAAATAGATGTCCGGGCACATGAACCGATTAAACAAAGATATTATTATGTATCATCAAAAATAAGAGAATTTATGTATGAGGAAGTAGATAGACTTTCAGAGGAGAACATTATAGAACCATCTAATAGAGATTGCTCGAATCCTATATTAATGATAAAAAAAAACTAATGGGAAATATAGATTTTGTTTGGATTTCAGGAAAGTTAATAAAGTAACAAAGAAATACATGTATAAAATAGATCTTCGTTCAACATATCATCAGATACCGTTGGACGAGGAATCTGAACCAATAACAGCATTTATTGTCCCGGGCAAAGGAATGTATCAGTGTCAGAGAATGCCATTTGGATTAACAAAATGCCCCTGCTACATTCTAGCGCCTGATGGACCGAATAATAACACCATAATTAAAACCGCATATATTTTTTTACCTTGATGACATAATTATAGTTTCAAAACTTTTTGAAGAACATTAAAATATTTAGATATTGTTCTAAATAGAATTAGAAATGCAGGTTTAAAAATAGGTTTGGACAAAATGTGAATTTGGTTGTTCAGAAATAAAATACCTAGGATTTAAAGTAAATGGAAAAGGTTTACAAGTAGATGATAAAAAGATAAAACCAATTTTTAATTTTCCAAGGCCAAAAACGGTTGAACAGATTCAAAGATTAATAGAAGTGGCTTCATGGTATAGGAAATCTATGCCAAACTTTGCAGAAATAATAGAACCTCTGCAAAAACTATTAAAAAATGAATAAAGTGGGAATGGACTGAAAAACAGGAACAGGTATTTACGACTATTAAACACCTACTAACAACAGCATCAATTCTTGCCTGCGCTGCTTTTGGAAGTCCATTTCAACTCGAAACCGATGCTAGTGATACAGGTTTAGGAGCCGTATTGACACAAAATATTAACGGTGAAAATTTTGTAATAGCATTCGCAAGTAGAGGTCCTAATGGGGCAGAACGTAAATACTCTGCTTCGGAAAAAGAGTGCTTAGCGGTAGTCTGGGCAATAAGGAAATTTAGACCGCATTTAGAGGGTTACTCGTTCAAAGTTATTACAGATCACATTACCTTGAAATGGTTTCATAACTTAGAAAATCCAACAGGTACATTAGCACGATGGGTTTTAGAATTATCAGAGTACGATTATGAAATCATGTATAGAAAGGGAAGTTTAAACCATGTCCCGGATGCGTTATCAAGGTCGAATGAAAATGAAATGAAAGTTTCAAGTATCTTAGCCGGTACAGTAGAAACCGAGGAAAAAGATTTTAAAGAAATTGAAGATAATTGGTATAAAAAATAAAATGATTCAGGTTAAAAATAAACCAGAAGAAAATCCAAACTGGAGAATACGCGATAGTCAATTATATTTTTATAGACCCGACCCTTTGAAATCAAGCTTAAATTTTGATAGCAACCCGTGGAAATTAATGATACCAAAAGAATTAAGAGAACAAGTTTTGATTGAGAATCATGACAATAAACAAGCAGGTCATTTAGGTATGGAAAAAACTGGTGCAAAAGTTTCCGAAAATTATTTTTGGCCCGGAATGTACTCTAAAACCTTAAAATACGTAAAAAAATGTGACATTTTCCAAAAGATCAAACCGAAAATAAATAATAAGATGGGTTTAATGGGAAAGAGAATAATTGAAGAACCGTGGACAGTGGTAGCATCCGATATGATGGGTCCGCTACCAATGACGAAGTCAAGAAATCAATATATTCTAGTTTTCGTTGATATGTTTCCTAAATGGGTGAAAATAATTCCAGTTAAAAATAAATTAGCATCGACAATTGAAAAAGTATTCCATAAGCGTGTAATTTCAAAATGGGGAACACCTAGAATTTTATTTACAGGTAACGGCAAAGAATGTATAAAGAAATCAATCATGAATTTAACTAAAACATTTGGTATCAGACATTAAAAAAAAACTAAATATCATGCACAAGGTAACCCAACTGAAAGATGTAACCATCAATTAAAACGGCAATAAAAGCGTACTTGGAAAAAGATTATAAATTATGCGACGAAAATTTAGATGATTTGCAATTTGCGTTAAATACGAGTAAACATTCATCAACAGGTTTCACAGCAGCTTTTTTAAATTTAGGTAGAGAACTCCAACCAATTCAAGCGTTGAATAAAGATTTAGATGGTAACAGTGAAATTTAATTCCAAGAGTCCGAAAAATGGGCTAATAGAATGCGAAAATTAAAAGTCATTAGAGAAGAAGTAGTTGAAAATTTAGATACTGCAAACGAAACACAATCTAGATATTATAATCTCAGACGTAGACCGATAAGTTTCGAAATTGGCGAACACATTCTAAAAAGCTATAAAACATTATCAAAAAGGGGGAAGGAATAGCAAAAAAAAATTAAATAAAAATTTCAAAGAACCATTTTTCATTAAAGCAAAGATTTCACCAACAATTTATGAAATGAACACAAAGAATGGAAAATCACTAGGTAATTTAAATGTTACAGATATTACAAAATTTCATATTAAAAGATAGGTTTGAGTTTTTTCTTTTGAATGGCATGCATGTAAATAATTTGAATTTTTACACCACTGATACCGAAAAAAGTGACAGAAACCCTTACACCTGCATTCACAAAGACAAGAAAACCAGAAAAAAAATAATTTATTTTCAGACAAATGGACCCAAGACTAGGCCTAAAATACAAGGATTGTCGTTCAGTGCTAATAGGAAAGGAAGCCCTATTGACGCACAAGTGCAAGAAATGGTGGGAGCTGGACAACCTGCACTCAACGAGTCAGAAGAGGATAAAAGGAGAAGAAGGGAAGAGGAAGACAAAATAAAAAAGGAAAGAATAGAAAAGGAAGTGTAAGAAGAAATTTAAAAAATCAGGGAACTGGAATTAAGAAAGATAGCAAGAGGAGACAGAGAAGAAGAACGGGAAATCGACAAGGCAAGGGCAGTTCTTCCATCAGCTGCTTTTACTTCTCGTTACAATAAAATATCTTTCGGAGCAAAATGCAACTGACACACTTTATGACCCGAGTTTAAAATTATATCGTCAATGCGGAGGAAGAATCCTTACTTTCATTCGGCGAGAAACTGGATAGGTGCGAGGAACTATTAAAATAATAAACTTCGTCCCAAAGAGTGGGGGGGGGGGAGGATTTAACAAAGTTACAAGCACCCCGCTACCATACGACCCTGTGGGCCTACGACCAGGAGTGGGGAGAGTACCACTTCCTGGTTCTAATACCCAAATCCTGATCCTGGAGCGTCAGTCTTGTGCTACCTGCACCGCAACCCGGTAATACCGTATTACTAACTCCTGGAGAATTCGATACCCCGTGAGTGTATCTCCAACGACGCCAACTTATCCTCAACGGCTTCACTTCCGAAGCAAAACCATTAGTTGCTCTCCAGAATCTTGGCTTCATCGCCCAGATTCAACCCCATCGCTCGCCGGGCTTTGGAGAGAAGAGACCATCAGGAGTGTCCAAACTTGTAAGTTGGTTGAATAAACCTCTAATAATGTATTTGTTTCTTCTCATTGACTTCACCCGTTCTCTCGACGATCCAAATCCCTAACCCATCCCTTGATTTTCGAGATCCCTCACAGCGTTCCCAAGAACCCTGAGCTTGTGGATATAATTGTTGTTAGACATGTTATCACTGAAAAGAACTTAACATACCTGGGCGTGCCTCAAAGCCGTATTGAGGACGTAACATCAGCTAAAGAGTCTCTGCGAAGCAGATACAAGCATCTTTTTCGGCAGATTTGGTCATCCAATCTGTCGGCGTTGAACAAGGTATCTGCGACTAACATGCTTGCCGTCCTGGTTCTACTCTACTCGTTTGGGGTGATTGTATGGACGAAAAACGAACCTAAGGCCCTTGATGTCAGCACACGTAAGATCATGCATATGCATAAAAGCTTGTATATCAATTCGTCAGTTCCGCGATTATACATTTCATGCCATTAAGGCGGACGCGGACTTGTGAATCTTCAGTGTCTTGATAACCGAATTGTTTTGAGTACAGCTGATATCGTTGCCAATCACAGAGTTTGCGACATTCCACCAACAGCTAGTCGACAAGAAAATGCACGGAAACTTTCACAAAAATGTAGAAAAACTGTCCTCGATGGAGGAGCAAACTTTTGCTTTTCTCAGATCATCAGGGCTCAATTCAGGTAGGTTTCATTTTCGCAGCTCAGCACGGTGTCACTTCCATCGTAGCATACCGTGACCGCATTTCATGTCAAGAATTTCCAAGCGATAGGTGCAGAGCGTGTGATGCACACGCTGAGGACCTAAAACACATATTATCGCGGTGTTTCATCCACGCAGGAATGACGTATACCTGAAGACATAATCCGGCCCGACGAGTGCTTTATTACCATCTTTGTCGCTTTTACGGTATTGGTCGCGACCCTGCCCTGCCGAACGCTCCAAGGGAGATAGAGTCAATTGTCCAAAATGAGGAGTGCCAAACTTTCTGGAACTACGATTTTCGAACAGTGGTCGGAGGAAAGGTATCAAGACCTTAAAAGGAAGCTGCAACGACTGTACCCAAAATATTCGGTATGAGTAATTGTTCTTGTGATAGGTGCTCTCGGAGGTGCGAAACTATCACTCGTTCGTAACCTTAAAGCCATTCCCGCGTGCCAAAAATATGCCACGGCACTTGCGAGATGGATGCAGAAAGCTGTCATTGGGAGCCGATGTCATTTTTGAGATGGCAGTTGCTCCCAGTGGGACCCTGCGGTGGTTGTTAACCTTTAGTTTTTAAATATATATATATATATGTATACTATATATTTAGATGCTCTTCTGACTTCTTTCTTACTGTAATAAATTTAATCTTATCTTTGCAGTATTTCATCCAGATTTTCAATGTTTTGTTTCCTAGTAGAATTTTGCTACCCAGATCCTTAGCTGCTCCTTCTATTTATTTAATGAAATATTGCGCGCGCCAAGGGTGCGAGCCTTTTTTCTTTGCATGATCCTTGAATATTGATACAGATATATAATAAATAATTTATAGGTATAAAAATGCTGTAGTAAATGAAAACAATGAATGATTAAATTAAGTTTATTTTAGATCAGTTTATGTTTCCGTTAAAAATTTTGATTATAAATAAAGGCGCACCTCTCATGACAAAAGCAACTTAGTAAAACCTGAGATAAAAATCATAAAGTAAAGAATAATCTGTATCTTATTTGTCTGGTCTATAGAGAGATCATCCGCTCTGCTCGCGCGCTTTTGTTTCTGCATGATAATGGAACTTAACGGCTAACTTCACATTTTTTATTTAATATTTAGGTTTAATTATTTTTCATATAATGTAAACCATTCTAGCCTCTTACGACAAAGTCAATATGCCTCTTCTAAACCAAAAATTAATGATTGAGTGAAAATTTGTCACGTACCCATAATCAGGAAAAGATTCTTTTTTAACCCATTACTCATTCAAAGTGTCATTTAAAGTGCAAATGGGTTGTATAAAAGTTGAAACGTACTTGGATATTCAACCCGTCTTCACACAGGAGCTCATCCTCTGAATCATCGGATATTGCAAACCAAAATTCTGCACTAATTCAGACTCGCGAAATAAAATCAACGAGTAAATGCAAATCCTGGAAGGATGAACGCAAGAAATGACCTGGAATTAGGCAATATCCGGCTAATCAAGGCAAAGCATGAGCAGGATATTGTCAATATCTAGCCAATGAAGGCCAGACGTGAGCGAGATTTAGTCAATATCTAACCAGGATGTGTTCAATTCTAGCCAATGAAGGCAAGACCCGAAGTGAAATCAGGCAATATCTGGCCAATCAAGACTAGACATGAGCAAGTCTTATTCAATATCCAGCAAATAAACTCAAGACATGACCAACATGGTGTCAGTATATAGCCCATGAAGATAGGTATGCAACTAGACGTCAACAACTTTCGGTAACTGCATATCTCTTGCTTGAAATCGATTTCCTGCTTCATTTATGGTCTCAATGAGTTTTTGTGATGGATAACGAATTCTTTCTTGTTGGCGAGCATATCCCAAGAACCATAATACACTGCTTATATGTGCACAAGTTCCGACCGTTCGAGCTCCTGATTGGCATATACAATAGTATCCTTCTATAGGAGTAAGTTCTTCATCGTCTGCCATACCGCCGTCCATGTCAAAATCACCGTTCGGTCTATAAGCAATCCAGAGTTGATGCTTAGATTCGTTTCGAAATCGAGAAAAAACTCTTATTCTTATAAATCCTGGATGTGGTACTCGATTATCCCCTCGTAGCATCTCAATGTGGAATTCTTCGTCATTATCTCTTTACAGTTTGTCTTGCACGTAAGAAGGTGCGAGTTTAACTTGATAAACCCCAACTGTGAGTTTTTTTAAAGAATTCAAGTGTCAGAGACTGAAAAATATTATAATTGGCCCGCATCTAATTGAACCCATCGTTGGGCGTTCCTTGCATTAAGGTTTTCTGCCTCAACCAGTGCTTGTACGACATTCGGTTCCTTAGATATTGCAAGTGATTCATTGACCATTCCGGCATCAGCTCCTTCCATGATAATTAAAGGATGGTATATATTAATTATAGCTCCAGCTATCCGACGAAAATCGCCCAGGTTAGGAACGTGTTGCATCTGTACTACTTGCTGAAAGAATTTGAAAATCGATTTGATGTGTCCGTTCCTAGCCTCAACGATCCACCTTGTCACTAGGCGCGATTCGGTAGCATCTTCTGTTGTAAGCTGATGCTGATGTGGTGGAAGAGGAGCTGACGTTTTCCGCGTAATACCCAAACGCGCCAGAAGATTAGAAACATCGCGGTATCCCCTATCAACAATTACAATATCGTCTTTTGGAACCACCTTCTCAGTCTGTCGGAGTCTATTGCGGTCTATCATTATTAGTCTATCATTATTGCGGCTGTCAGAAAAGTACGATCCTTGAATGTCGAGAATGTAACCATCAGGTGCAACTATTAATACAGGTTTAAATAAGTGCTGTCCTCTGTGAACACAATATGACTGTCGTAGAGCCCTGAAGTTACTGCTCTTATGAGTGTAAAAGTATGATCCATCAATACACGCGTTAACTCGAAAATGTTGTGGCTCCGGATTATATAATTGATTGGCGAAATGAGTAACATGACTGGCAATATAATCTTAGCTCGCGATTGCGTCAAATCCGATGCTGTTATTTACGAAAAGTTGCATTAATGGTTATCTGACAGTGGCGATGACTCCACTAACTGAGTGTCTACTTGAATATTGGAACATGATCTTGAGAAAAGCATCCGATAGACCTTGAAATTTGGCTACAGGACAAAGACATTCAAATTCAGTATCAGATAAGACAAGTGTTACTTGTAGTCTGCGTTAAGACATTCAGTCTTAAGCATGCGGGATCCTTTTCCATGGCAGCGATTTCGTTACAAATCGATCGATTGCAATCAAAGCATATCTTTGTCAGATGTTGATTTCTCATGGCGGTCTTCATGAGCCATCTCGTCTGTGAATAGCAATTTCCCTTTTGCCAGGTTTCTTATCTCCGTCGATTCGAGTTATGAATGGAGGAGCAAATGCTCCATCACAAACGTAACAACGTAAGAGATTTCTAAATGCCATTATTATTAAAGATTGACAATTATAGAATGCAAGTACTTAATTAGGAATTGCTTTAGTATACACAATCTAGTAACTCTATACCAAAAAACTTAGACTGACTATACAGTGTAGTTGGTCTAACGTTTACTCATCCATGAAGTAACATGGTTCAAAGGTAAGAAACAAGAGATAATAAAATCACATGCAGCAAACTGCCCTGCAGAGTCGTAAATATGCACTAAGAAAGCAATCGCCAATTAAAAGAAAAAAAAATAGCAAAAACAAGTGTGCGCACTGGACCACTGTAACGAGAATATGTACTCAGAAAGCAAACACCTGCAAAAAAAGTGCATTGTCCGTATATTGACTGAGCATTGCTCTTGTCTTGCCTTCATCGGCTGGAATCGATAATATCCTGGTTATGTCTTGCCTTTATTGGCTGGATATTGTCTAAGTCCTGCACATATCTTGTCTTAATTGGCTAGATATTGACAAGATCCTACTTATGGCTTGTCTTCATTAGCTTGATATTGACTAACTCATGATGATATCTTGCCTTCATGGGTTCTATATTGATTTCCTCTTCATATCTCTTCTTCATTGGCTGAATATTGGCAATAAATGACAAGTTCAAATTGAATGGCCTTGAGAAATTACCTATGTCTTATTGTCATGCCTTCCTTCGCATTACCTCTTCAGAGCCCAATGAATTTCATAAAGAACATTCTTTTTTTCAGACCTGCAGTTTTCAAGATATTTGCTAATGTTTGTTAAAATGGTTGCATATTTAACCCTCTGTAACTCGAAAACTGTCCATTTTCGGATTTTGTGCTCCATAACAATTTTGATCGAGACATTGAGAACTACAATTTTACGAAGTTTAATCAAAATCAACCGAAAGCCATTTCATGTACTTTTTGTGCGGGGTCCTTTGTGTCTTATATTTTCTTCATTTTAAATTACCTTGGTTTAATCTAAAATAATATATCCATTAAAGCGGCGCCACGAAAGCTCACATCAAAAAAGCTCTGAAACCTTCAATATCCCTCATTTTCTGTAATGTTAAATTCTTAATTTTCGAAAAAATTTCCTTTTTTATTTCTATTTTCCGTAATTTATATTTCAATTGAAAATGTTTCTTATGAAGAAAGTAATCACTTATAAAAATATAGGATGCAGAGCCTAAAATAATAAAAAGTTTAAAATAGCCCCCACCCTCCTCTATGAGTCATTTATCATATACTATTATCTACATCCACCCTTTCCTATCCTCCGCTCTGTGCGTCTGCCCTTTTTCATCTTTTTGGCGATATATACCATCCACATTAAGGTGGTCTAGAAATTCGACATTCAATTTTTGCTAATCGACCCCCCCCCTCTCATTCGTTCGTTTTCCGGAAAAAGAAAATCCGTTTTTTAAAACTTTTTTTTCAACGTTAACCCGTGCCTCGGGGCTCTTGATTCGGTATTTATTTAAATTACTTTGATTTGGTTAAACAATTTTTTCCCTGTGAAGCATGAAAAGTTACTATTTCCTGGAATTAATGACACAATTAACGAATGTTGAGAGTTTTTTTTTCTCAAGGATATTTAGGAATTTTTCATACAATTTTTATTTGTTTAAACCATTTTTTTCCCCTGTAAATCGTGAAAAGTTATTATTAATGTTATAAATAATCACTCACTTGCGCCTTTCCATGGGGAAAGTGGAGAAAAATGTAGTTTTTTCGAATATATGTCGCTCATAATTCAGTTTTTCTTTATCTCAGAACGTATACCCTATATTCTTTAAACAATTAAATTCAATTGCTCTAAGAAAGGTACAGGGAAAGAAATTGTTTAAACAAATGAAAATTGTTTAAAGAATGATCAAATATCCTTCAAAAATATATTACCCTCAACATTCGTTAATTGTGTCATTATTTCCAAAAAATAATAACTTTTTACGCCTTAAATGGGAAAAAATGGTTTAAACAATTCAAAATTATTTCAAAAATACTTGGAAACTCTTCACTTATCGATTAAAAATTGTTCATGTAGAAAGAATTCCCAAAAATACCGTCTTTAGTATGAATTTGATATAAAACTGCTATTTTGATTTTTTGGGGAATTTTCCAGGCACAATAAGGGGATTAGTAGGTCAAAATTAAAAGTTCTTGGGTGAAAATTATTCCTTGAAAATTCCTTAAAAGGTGAATATACCTTAATTCACAAAAAGTTTATAATAAGTACTTCTTTTTTTCATTTTTTCAAAAACCGAGCTTTTCCAATTTAAAACCCCATGAGTTATTTTTTTCATGAAAGTTCAACTATTTTTTTTATTTATTTTTATTTTTGATTTAAACATTCTTATATTATAGCAGAAATTGCATCTTTCTTGGATAAAATTGCAACGGTTTGCTTAAAAATTCAATAATTTCGTTAAAAAGTCATCCTTTTTGGTTGAAAATTCAACTGTAGTGTTGAAAATTCGTCTTTTTGGCTTAAAAATTGAACTAATTTCGTAGAAAATTTCTGTTTTGATAAAAATTCATATTTTGGTTTTGAAAAGTCAACTGAGTTTTTTTTTATGACAGTTCAATTATCTGTTTTGAAAATTTATTTTTTGAATTAAAAAATTCATCTATTTTAGTAGAAATTGCATATTTCTTGGATAAAAATGAAACTATTTCGTTGAAAATTTAACAATTTTGTTAAAAAAAGTCATCCTCCTTGCTTGAAACTTTAATTTGTGTTTTTGAAAATTTGTCTCTTTTATTTAAAAATGTATCTGTTTTAGAAGAGATTTTATCTTTCTTGTATATCCTCTAAATTTGTCTTTGGTCCCAGAATTTTTCTTTAAATATAAATATTTGATAAAATTTAAAAGATTTTCGCTAATCGTGAATAGCGACTGAAAAACCTTTTTTGGTTCAAAATTCAACTACTACTTAGTTAAAAGTGGAACTGCTTTGTTAAAAATTCATTTCATTTGTTTGATGATTCATTATTTAAGTTGAAAAATTCTTTTTTCTTTGTTTAAAATTTAAATATTTTGTTAACATTTTGAAAAATGTTCTTAACCAAAAATTTAACTATTCCATGTTTGGTAGATGATTTGTCTTCTTCAGCTAATAATAATTAAACTATTGGTTTGAAAATTTCTGTATCTTGTTGAAACTTTGTCTTTTGTGGTAGAATATTAACCTTCTTGGTGACTAATTCACCTTTTCGGTTGAAAATTCAACTATTACGTTGAAAAGTCCATTAAAAATTAAAATATTTGCTTGTTAATTCATGTGCTTTGTTGAAAATTATTCGTTTTTGGTAGAAAATAATCTTTTTGGTAGAAAATTCTGTTAAAAATTAAAATTTTTGGTTAAAAATTCATGTATTTTGTTAAAAATTATTATTTTTTAGTAGAAAATTAATCTTTTTGGTTGAAATTTTATTTTTTTGGTAGAAAATTATTATTTTTTGGATTGAGAATTAATTTTTTTAACTGAATATTTAACATTTCCATTTTTGGTCGATTTTTTTATAGACATTCAATCTTTTCGGTAGATAATTCATTTGTTTGCTTGAAAATTGAATTCTTTCGTTGAAAATTTATTTTATTTGCTTAAAAACTTATTTCTCTATCTAAAAATTAAACTATTCTATTGTTTGTTGAAAATTGATCTTTTTTACCTGAAAATTTGTCTTTTTTTTTGTAGAAAATTAACCTTTTTGGTTGAAAATTCAACTTTTAGGTTGAAAATTCCATCAAAAATGAAAAGATTTGGTTGAAAATTCATGTATTTTGTTAAAAATTATTCTTTTTTTATAGAAAATTTAACTATTCCATTTACATTCAAAAAAATTTTTTCTTATCTTTATTCAAACAATCAGAAGGCGATGTTTTTTAAATTGTGGCAGGTTAGATCACGTTTATAATTTCACAGTGTGACCTTCTTTTTATTTCAATAGAGTTAAGAATGTTGCACCAGAGAGGGTTACACCATCGCGTCGTTTTATTACACTTTTCCATTTTTCAGTTTTTCCATTTTTATAACATTTTTTAAATTATTATACACTTTACTAAGTAAATTTATTTATTTGTATCAAGCAATTAGTTGTTTTGCACTACTGCATTAGTAAATATCTCAATTAATCGAAATATAAATTTTCTACTAATCTTGTGTTGCCTACTTTTCGCTAATCAAATCTGTAAAATTGAACTAGTAATTTGAAAATTTTTGAAAATTTTGATTCAGAGGGGTCATAAAGTATCTATTTGCGTAAGAAAAAAGGTATAAAATAAAAATAAACTTCTTTAGATACTCGGGTTCATCCTTATTCAGTGCACATCATTTTTGCAAAGTTTGTTAAATAATTGAAATTTCGAATGAAGACTCTGAATTTGTATAATTAATTTGGGTCGCAATTGAAACCAATTTTTCAACTGAAAATGTAACTATTTCAACTTTGGTTGAAAATTTATCTTTCTTAATTGAAAATTCAACAATATATATATATTTTTTTAATTTAAGTATTTTGTTAAGAAAAATTTTTTTGTCCAAAAATTAATTTTTTAAACTGAAAATGTATATAACTATTTTATTTTTCGTTGTAAGTTCATTTGAAAATTCAACTAATTATTTCAAAATTCAGAAATTTTGTTAGAAAATTAATCTTTTTTTTTTAACATTAATTTTTATAACCAAAAATTTAATTATTCCATTTTTGGCTGAAACTGTGTTTTTTTTTGTTGAAAATTCAGGTACTTTCTTAAACATACGCCTTCTTTATTAGAAAATTAATGTTCCTGGTTTGAAAATAATTCTTATTTCTTCAAAATTTAACTGTTTGGTTGAAAATTAATTTTTTTGGTTGAAGTTCATAATTTCTTTATTGGAAAATATACTACTTTCTTAAAAATTCAGATTTTTTGTTTAAAATTCATCGTTTTAGATGGAAGATTATATCTTTGGATAAAATTTTAACTATTTTTTTAATAATTGATAGATTTTGTTAAAAAATTCTTTTTTAAAAGAAAATTTGTCTTGTTGGTTAAAAGTTAATTTCTTTCGTTGAGAATTTAACTATTTTGTTGTAAATTCATTTATTTTGTTTAAAATTGAACTTCTTGGTAGAAAATTATCTTACTCGTCAAAAATGCACCTTTTTGATTAAAAATTCATTTCAATGGATGAAAATTTAAATATTTTGTTTAATTTATTTTTAGTTGAAAATTAATTTCTTTAACTGAAAATTTAACCATTCCATCTTTATTTTAAAATTAATGAACTATTAAGGTCAACATTCAATTTTTGATTATTTAAAATTAATTTTTTACCTAAAGATGTAACTATTCAATTTCTAGTCGGAAGTCTATCCTTCTGAGTTGAAAATTTGAGTAGTTTGTTGAAAATTCGTCTTTTTTACATTTTTACTACAATTTTCCTGGTTGATATTCAATCTGTTTCGTTAAAAAATCAATTATTTGGTTATAAATCATCAATTTTGTTGAAAATGCAGTACTTTTACTTAAACAGACTGAACTTCTTCTGGACTTTCCTCTCAGTTGTAATATCTTTAAATTTATTATTTTTTTAGTAAAATTGTTTCATATGTAAGATCATTTAATTCCCCTACCCCCCTCCTCACAGGAAACACTAAGATTTTACCGAAACCCCTTAACTCAAATCGTCATACGTATTTTGCGAATGAACCTTCACAACTAATTATAAATTTAAAACAAAAACACTATTATGTACTATTACGCTTGAATTACATTCGATAAGAATCCTGATATATGTCAATGAATTTAAATCAATAAATAAATTAAAATATCATAATATAAAAATATCATAAAATAAATAAAATTAAAATTTAATCAATAAATTAATTAATTAAATAAATTAATCAATAAATTTCAAATTCACCCTAAAAGCTGTACTATCTAAAAGCCGTCCTCTATTTAAATTATCGGTACAGTTTTTTTTCATTAAAATTTAAAAAAATTTATTTCATGATATGAAGATAGTATTTGGATGTTGTTGGTAAAATTGTCTCGATACAACTCCTTTATTTAACATTATTAAGATATTTTTTTTAAATATCTTTTTATTATTCAAAAAAAAATTCCTAAATTGAAACATAGCTTATGACAAATTTAAACCGAATGAAAATTAGAACCATGGATTCTTTACTGTTTGTAAAGTTTTTATGTAAATGACTTTATTTAGGAAGTACTATAGTTATTCTTAATTATTCGCTTTGCAAATTGAAAATTTTGTTTAATAATTTTATATAAAAAATCAGCGAATGGAAATTCGAATTATACTAGTTTATTGACAATTATTGTATTTAATTGTACAAATACATTTCTACAGAGAAAAAGATACATTTTCAAACAAAAATATGTATTTATCTTCCTTTTTTAAAATTAATTTTTCTAACCAAAAATTTAAATATTCCATTTTTTATTTCAAATGCATCTTTTTTTAGTTTAAAATTCATGTACTTTTTTTAACATTCCTCTTCCTTATACAAAAATTAATGTTCTTAGTTGAAAATTAACCTTTTCCCTTCAAAATTCAACTGCTTGAAGATTCATCGTTTTAAATAAAAGATTATTTCTTTGGGTAAAGGTTAAACTATTTCCCTGACAATTAGTAGGTTTTGTTGAAAATTCGTCTTTTTGGTAGAAAATTTGTCTTGCCGGTTAAAAATTTATTTCTTCGGTTGGAAATTTAACTATTTTGTTGTAAATTAATTTATTTTGTTAAAACTTCGTCTTTTTAATAAAAAATGATCTTATTCCTAAAAATTTACCTTTTTGATCAAAAATTCATTTAGATAGATGAAAATTTAACTATTTTGTTGAATTTTTTTTTGTTTAAAATTAATTTTTTAACTGAAGAATTAACTATTGCATTTTTAGTTGCAAATTAATTAACTAATGTGGTAAAAATCGTTTTTTGTTGTTGTTTAAAATTAATTTTTTACCTGAGGATGTAACTATTTAATTTTTGGTTGAAAATGTATATTTTTTAGTTGAAAATTAAAAAATTCAGTTGAAAATTTAAACACGTTGTTGAAAATTCGTCTTTTTTCTTGGCCTGAGTTGTAATATCTTTAATTTCATTACTTTTTTGTTTTCCGGTTAAAAATTAAACTTTTTGATAGAGAATGGCTCTTTTTGGCCTAAAAAGTAAACAATTTGATTCAAGTTCGTTTTCTTTCTTGATTGAAAAATCCTTCTTTGTCGAATATTCAATTATTTGGCTTGAAATTTATGTATTTTATAACAAATTATTTTTTTTTTGTTATTATTTGCTGAAAATGTAACTTTCATTTTTTTATGAAAGTTTATCATTTTTTGGTTAAAGATTCATCATTTTAGTTGAAAATCATTTATTTGGGTAAAATTGAACTATTTGGTTAAAAATTGGTGGGCTTTGTTGAAAATTTGTCTTTTTAGAAAGAAATTTATCTTGTTGGTTAAGAGGTCATATTGATGGATGAAAATGTAACTATTTTGTTGATTTTTTCGTTTGAAAATTATTTTTTTCAAATTGAAACCCAAATGTAGATTTTTTTTAGATTTATAAACAAAAAGTGCAGAAGCTTTTTACAAATTTTGAAAGGTTTCATGATAATAATAAAATATTTTCTGAAAATTCCTGAGAAACTTCAAAGTGATTTTTTATTTCGAAAAAGTAATTTTAACAGAATATTCTAAAAGTTTTTGAAACAATTCAAAATATTTCCAAATTGTTTCAAAAAGAATCTAGAAGATTTGAAGGCAATTTTAGAAATAAATCGAGTAAGTTTAAAAGATATTTAGGAATTTTAGAAATTTTAAAGAGATTAAAAATATTTGAAAACTTCGAAAGGTTTTCGAAAATTCATAAAATATTTTTAATTATCTTCAAGCTGAAATGATTTTTTTTTTAATTTTGTAAAACCCTATAAAATAAAAAAACTTGATTAGAAATTTTCTACATATTTTTTCGACATATCAGAAATTTTCAAAAATCTTTATGTTGTTTCTCAAGAAAACTAGAAAAATTATATTTATGTCACCTTAAAGCAATTAAACAAAGAAAGTTAAAAAATAGTCATTCGATATTTTTATTTTATATCAAAAATTATTTTCCAATTAAATCGTTTTCAAACAGTTTGAACGTTATCAAGTTTATTTCTTCACGAAATTAATATCCTTTTACACATACATTTCAAAAAGATTATTTTTAACGTGAACAAAGTAAGGTTAAATATATGAAGTTAGCAAATAATTCTTGTGTTTCAATTTACAGGCAATAACTTGTTAATACATGTTTTAACGAGGTGATCTCACCTACTTACAAGTTTCACAATATTGCCTTCTTTTTATTTCAATAAAGATGAAAATCTCACCAGGGTGGTCTTCTTAATTCAGGAAGCAAATTTCGCAATTTTTCCGGGTTCTTCAAAATTTGTCATGGTCATTGAAATTTTAAAAAATTGTCCATTTGAAGTAGCTATATATGAAACCCTTCTCCGTTCCATAAGGGACTGCACTCAAATTACGTCACAGCTTAAGAGGGGGGGGGGCAGATATTTTATAACGTTTTTACGGTACGTGGGGGGGGGGGTCTTCATTCATGTACGTAATTTTTGGAAATTCGCATGAAACAAATAACTCGCAGTAATTGTACAGAAATTTAATCTGAATTCAACTTCACACGCCAAAGAAACCAGGTGAGTGAAAAACGAACCTAGCCAACAATAATTTAAAAGAAAAATCAGAGATTTAGAGAAAAAGCTTGCAAAAGTCAGGGAATTTCTATAATTTTAAATAACTGTCAAGCAGAATAAATTAAAAATTTTTCAAATTTAATTTGAAATAGTTTTATTCCGCTTATAAAAGATTCTACAAATTTAAGATTCTCATATTTGAATGAAAATGGTAAAGGAAAATGAAAAATGGGTCAGGGAAAAATTAGAGATTTTTTCAAACAAAGTTTTGCGGTAACCCTGATATAATATTTTTGTTAGAAATTTATTTGCCTTGTACATGTTCATATTTGTTTGATTGCAGTTGCTTCCTCCGTTTTGGTGTTGAAAAGTTAACTAAAATCTTTTTTGGCTGAAAATTCAACTATTTTTTTTTAAATTTGTCTTTTTGATTTAAAAATTAATCTGTTTAAGTAGAAGCTCCATCTTTCTTGGATAAAAATTTAACTATGATGTTTTAAAATTTTGGTTGAACCACTTTGTAAAGAAATCCTTTCTTTGTTGTTAAAGACTTATATTTTCAGTTGAAAATTCATCTCTCTGGTTGAAAGTTTAACTATCTTGTATAAAAGTCATCTTTGTGGGTAAAAGTTCAATTATTTTGTTAAATTTTTTTTTTATAACACCTTGTAGTTGGTGTGGAGGCTTAAGCGTGTGGTACATGGAGGTCAAAAGGACCTCGGCCTGCATGCGTATTGATATGAATGAAAGGATCCCTATAAACGGGCTCTCTTGGTACGCGTGATTACGGTATGGTAGATGGGAGAAAGAGCCTAGCTAAGACGGGCCTTCTGGATCCCTGGGTCGAGGCCCCTCCCCGATCGATTTACAGCTTTGAAATCGGGACAGGAATGACCTGCGGCCCGCATAGCGACCAAGAAACAGCCCTCCGTTTGTTATGGTGGTCTGCAAGCGGATATTTGAACACTGAGCGTCTCAATTAATGTGACCACCCCCCTAAGCCATGAGCGTAGAGTGATCGTGCTCGTGGCACTTTAGAACCTAGGGGTTTCGAAGGTGTCCTAACGGCTTTTTGGGGACGCCGGACGCCCTCCCCGAGTATTCAGTCTTACTCCTGCATGCGGGGCTCTGCAGGGGCGGACCTTTTATTTCCCTAGTTTCTCGTGGGATCAAAATGAACACGCTTAAACAAAATAACGAAAAAGGAGGAGGAAGAGAGTTGGCGGAGGGGGAGAGAGTTTGTTCCCTCAAGGGTCCAACATAACCCTCTCCTCTCCATCGGTCTCACTGGCAAGCCAAATTCAGGTGGCGGCTGTGCCACTAGCTCCCTCGTGAGCTGAGTGATTGACGGTCCCTCTGAACGAGGCTATGGTAACGGGAGAGGCCAATCAGTCGCCCAACAAAAAGAAACGGCTCAACGGTTCCCTGAAAAGGAGACTGAAGATACAAGCGCAGCAGGCTAGCAGAGCAGCTGCAAGAGCTGGAACGTCGGCAGTTACATGGACGACATCCAGCACTGAGGCCCAGAAGAGAGGTAGGGGCTCAGAGGACACCCCACCGGGATGGCTGAGACTCTGAAGAGGCACAAAGCGGCCCAGCAGCCAAAGAACAGAGAGTCGTCGGGAGTTGGACTGACGGCCGCTCAGAGGACTAACCCCCTGACGATAGTGGTGGCCGATGGCAATTACCCGGACTCAATGCTCACTTAAGGCAGCGTCCTGGCGAATCTTCAGGCACGATAGGCCTCAGGAAGAGGACACAGCAGGAGGCACCAAGCACCTCCTAGTTGTGCAGATTCCTGAGTCCCAGACGAGGGCTCTTGCGGCCCTCAACAACAGGCCCTACTATCACTTTGGACAGGTCAACTTTAGGGTTGCCGGCCAGGGACAAGAGGAGCCTGTTGAGACACAGGAAGATCGGGAGCAGACGAAAATGAATGCTCCTGGTCTCACCATTACCCAGATTAACTTGCATCATGCAGAGGGGTTTGGCAGCGGGACACACAGGTACCTCGATAATCCAATAACCTTGGTTAGTTCCAGATACCATAAGGGGATTAGGGGAGGCTGGTCTTTTTTGTTACAGGGACCGCAAGGCGGCCAAACCAAGGGCCTGCATACTGACGAAGGGAGTTAACGCTGTCCCGCTGCTTGAGCAATGTTCGAGAGACCTGATGGTGATAGCCACGGATCTCAAAGGAATAGGAAGGCTAGTTCTGGGATCGGCTGACTTTCCGTATGACAGCAATACTAACCCACCAGTGGAGGTGTGTACACTGGTGGAATATTGCAAGGTAAGATGTATTCCTCTACTGTTGAGATGCGATGATAATTCCAACCATACTTTGTGGTTAAGCACGGACATCAACTCAAGAGGTAATGACCTACTGGAATACCTAATCACCACTGATTTAGATATTCGTAACACGGGGAACACCCCGACGTTCCGTAACTCGGTTAGGGAGGAAGTCATTGACATCACTCTCTGTACCACTAGTTTTAGAGATAACATCAAGAGGTGGAGAGCCTCAGATAAACCCACTCTCTCAGATCACTCACAGATAAAGTTCGTGTTGGAATCCATTGTACCCGCTGGCCCCAAGTAGGTCAAAAATCCAAAAAGAACGGACTGGGATCATTTTTCCACAGAGCTAAGATGTGCACTGTCAGAGGTTCCCAGGTCAATTCGAGACGTGGATACCCTGGATATGGCAGCCAAAACTTTCACGGAAGCCATCAAAGCTACTTATGAAAGTAATTGTCGACCTACAAGAGTCCGAAAGGCTGGGGAGAAACACTAGTGGAATGGAAAATTCGAAGTGCTTCGCAGAGAAACCAGAGAGAGGTCCAGACGTGCCAGTAATGTCAAAACGAAGGAACTATGGACCTCATTCACAACGATGAGGGATGAATACAGGGGTGCAATACGTAAGACAAAGCAAGAGAGCTGGACCAACTTTTGCAAAGATATCAAGAAGAAAGCTGAGGCGGCTAGACTAGATAGGCTGCTTTCTCGAAATCCGGACGCTATTCTCGGCACTCTGAAATTGCCCGGCGGGGGTTACTCAGAGTCAGACGGGGACTCCTTGGCTCACCTGATCAAGCCACATTTCCCGGGCTTTTCAAAGTTTGGAGAAGTGGGGACGGCACTTCAGAGGCAAACAAAGTCGCCTGCGGCCCAACTGGAGCCGAAACGGCGGCTTGCCAACGACATTGTCACCCCTGCCTGGAGAGGTCATCATAGGGCCGCTAGTGAGACTTGCTAGGGCTAGTCTGACGCTGGGACATATCCCGGCGACATGGAGGGGTACAAGAGTAGTCTTTATTCCGAAAAGCAAGTAGGATCGGTTATACCTTACCCAAGGATTTCCGTCCCATTAGCCTAACATATTTCCTACTAAAAACAGTGGAAAGACTCGTGGATAGATATATCGGCGATAAGGTCTTGTCAAGGAGTCCACTTCACAAAGAGCAACACGCCTATAGGGCTGGTCACTCGACAGAGACGGCCCTAAGCGAAGCAGTAAACCTAATTGAAGGACAACTGAAGGCGAAAGGACTCGCGATTGGAACCTTTATGGACATCGAAGGAGCCTTTAACAACACCACTGGAGAGGTGATCAGGGAGACCATGATCACACATGGCGTGCCCACTGTAGTCGTGGAATGGACGTGCCACATGTTGGCAAACAGGAATCTAACTACGACTAAGGTTGATACCACTTTATGTGGAACCGTTGACTGGGGATGTCCGCAGGGAAGAATTTTATCGCCCTTGCTGTGGTGCCTAGTAGTGGATGAACTGCCTCATCTACTCTCGAGTCAGGGTCATCAAGTCATAGGCTATGCGGACGGTATACTAGTCATCGCGTGCGGCCAGCATTTGGATGCGCTCTTCGGAGTAATGCAGCAAGCACTGATGATAGTGGATTCATGGTGTAAGAAAACTTGACTATCTGTCAATCCGAGTAAGACAGACGCGGTTGTTTTCACCAGAAGGTATAAGTGGGGAACCACGAGTACACTGAAACTTGGATTGTGTTCTTTACAATTCAATATTGCACTCAGATTTGTTTCAGATTTTTACAATGAATATTCAAAGGTCGCTCAGGGCCATTTTATTTATTTTTTTGTTTTTTTTTAAATTCAAATTGTCATCCCCTAAAAAATTGTTCGTTTTACCGATAAAATGACCTCTTCTTTGTTTCAGAATTTTAAAATAATATTTACAGGTCACTTAAGGTCATTTTAGGGGAAAAATGCTCATTCCTAATTAAATTGACACTCACTGATTATTCATTTTTGACGCGTATGAATTGTGTTGTTTACAATTCAATATTGCACTCAGATTTGTTTCAGATTTTTACAATGAATATTCAAAGGTCGCTCAGGGTCATTTTTTTTGCTTTGTTTTAAATTCAACGTGGCATCTCCTAAAAAATTGTTCATTTCACCGATGAAATTACCTCTGATTTGTTTCAGAATTTTAAAATAATATTTAGAGGTCACTCAAGGTCATTGTAGGGCAAAAATGCTCATTCCTAATTGAATTGACACTCATTGATTATTCATTTTTTACGCGTATGAATTGTGTTCTTTACAATTCAATATTGCACTCAGATTTGTTTCAGATTTTTACAATGAATATTCAAAGGTCGCTCAGGATCATTTTATTTATTTCTTTGCTTTTTTTTTTAATTCAACTTGTCATTTTCTAAAAAATTGTTCATTTCACCGATAAAATTACCTCTGCTTTGTTTCAGAATTTTAAAATAATATTTAGAGGTCACTCAAGGTCATTTTAGGGGGGAAATGCTCATTCCTAATTAAATTGACGCTCATTAATTATTAATTTCTGACGCGTATGAATTGTGTTCTTTACCATCCAATCTTGCACTCAGATTTGTTTCGGATTTTTGCCATGAACATTCAAAAGTCGCTCAAGGTCATTTTATTTTATTTTTTTTTAATCCAACTTGGCATCCCCTACAAAATTGTTCATTTTACCGATCAAATGGCCTCTGATTTGCTTCCGAATTTTTAAATAATATTTAGCAGTCGCTCTATGTCATTTTAGAACAAAAATGCTCATTCCTAATTAAACTGACGCTCATTGATTATTCATCTCTGACGCGTATGAATTTTGTTCTTTACACGTCAATATTGGACTCTTTTTTCAGATTTTTACAATGACATTCAAAGGTCGCTCAAGGTAATTTTAGGACAAAAATGCTCTTTCGTAATTGAACTGACGCTAATTGATTATTCATCTCTGACGCGTATGAATTTTGTTCCTTACAAGTCAATATTGCACTTAATTTTTTTTCAGATTTTTACAATGACATTCAAAGGTGAATCAAGGTCATTTTCTTGAAACAATGTTAATTCAATTAAATTTTCTCTACTTTTTTTTTATAGGGAAACAGTGTCAATTTATTCATTTTGGCAACAAAAAAAATAGTCAATAAATGTTTGTCATATTATTTGAAGGACATTCAAGGTCCTTTCGCAAAAATGACCTTTTTGTAAATTGTGGTAATGAAAAAACAGTGCTAGCACTTGCATATTAGACGGTAGTTTGTCGCCAAATAAGTTTTCCTCTTTCTTTTCTAAAAGGTAAATCATTACCCAGTTTTCTTCACTTATAATAATTAGTTTTTCGTAATTACAATTGGATAACCAAACTAAAGAGTATATTATTAAAGCTCTAATATTCTACCGTTTTTCACGTTTTCAAATTTTAATTTGAAGCAAAATTTTAAGAAAATATCTACCATGAAAAAGAGAAAAATTTTGAAGACCATTTCTCGCAAAATGACCTTGAATGACCTTAAAGTAAACCTTGACTAATTTTTTGCCGCGATGAATAAATACACTGTTTCTTGAAAAAGAACTAGAGAAAATTTAGTTGAATCAACATTTTAGTAAGCAAATGACCTTGAGCGACCTTCGAATGTTATTGTAAAAATCTGAAAAAATCTGAGTGCAATATTGAATTCAAAAGAACACAATTCATATGCACCAGAAATCAATAATCAATAAATATCGTCAATTTAATTAAGAATAGCCATTTTGGCCTTAAAATGACCTTGAGCGACCTTTGAATGTTCATTGCAAAAATCCGAAACAAATCTGAGTGCAATATTGAATTGTAATGAACACAATTCATATGCGCCAGAAATAAATAATCAATAAATAGCGACAATTTAATTGAGAATAGCCATTTTGGCCTTAAAATGACCTTGAGCGACCTTTAAATATATTTTTTTAAATTCTGAAACAAATCATAGGTCATTTTCTCGGTAAATGGAACACTTTTTTTAGGGGTGCCAAGTTGAATTAAAAAGAAGCAACAAAAAAATCACCCTAATGTATATGTATATATGTAAATCAAGATTAATATTTTCTTTTGAAAATAATTAAGAGAGCAATTTCAGGCGGCGAAAAATTTGATTTCTTACAGAATTTTTTGTTTGATTTATGAAAATTCATTCGATGTGTTTAGTTCGAAATCAAAAAGTACTGGAGAAGACTAACATTATTTTTTAAGAATATTTTTTAATTTTCTATCTTAATATTTTCAAAGTATTAAAAAGGAACTTCAAATTTTATTTGAACTATTATTCTTTAGTTTATAAATTATAAAAATTTTGATTTATTTTTCGTAGGCTTCACTGTCTTTACTATATTTTCCTCATTTCCTCATTATTATTTATCAATTTTTTAAATTATATTATTATTATTTATGATTTTTATAATTATATTATTTACTATTTTTTGTTGAGCTAATTATTTTTTTTTTAATCGTCAACTATTATATTTTTGGTTGCGACTTAGTGTTTTTCGGTTGAAAATGTTATTATTTAGTTGAAAATGTAATTATTTTGATGAAAATGCAAGAATTTGGTCAACAAGCCACCCGTTTTGGTTGAAAATGAACATTTTTCTTGCAAATTCTACAATTTAGTAGAAATTTTTCTTTCTTTTTTGATTGAAAAATACGTATTGATTCAAAATTCAACTTTCTCGTTGAAAATCAGTCTCTTTAGATAGACATTTTTTTTATTTTTTTTATTCAAAATGCAAATTTTTGGTTGTAAATTCAATTATGTTGATGAAAATTCAACAATTTTATGAAAAAAATATCATTTTTTGTTTGAAATTAAACTGTTTTGGTACAAACTTCAACTATTGCATGAAAATTCAACTCTTTTGGAAGACTTGTCATCTTTTTTGCTTAAAAATAAAACTGTTTGCTTGAAAATAATCTTTTTCAGTTTAAATTTTCTTTTTTCCAACTTTTTTTCCTATAAATATTAACTATTACTAATTTGTTGAATTTTTAACTACTTTTTTATGTATACATTATTTTGGTTAAATATTAATTCATCATTTTAGTTACAAATTCATCTCTTTTATTCAAAATGTAACTGTTTTATAAAAATATAAATACTCAATTTGTTGTTGAAAATTGTTAATGAAAATGTTTGAATTTCGTTCATTTTTTCTGTTGAGGATTGATTATTTTAGTTGAAAATTCATCTCTTTGATTTAAAATTAATGTATTTTGCTAAATATTCATTTTTTAAAATCAATTTCCTCAAATGAAAATGTTACTATTTTATTTTTGGTTGAAAATTGATATATTAAGTTAAAAATTGATCTTTTCTAGTTAAAAATTGACGTATTTTGTTAAATATTATATTTTCTTGTTGTTGTAGAAAATCAATCTTTTTGGTTGAAGATTCAACTATTTGGTTGAAAATCCATCTTGCTAAATCCATTTTTGGTTCAAATCTTCTCTTTTTTAGTTGAAAATTCAACTACTTGGTTAAATTTTTAATAATTTTGTTAAAAATGCATTTTTTTGTCGAATGTATATAATTTTAGTTGAAAATTCCTCTCGTTGGTTTATTATTAAACTATTTTGTAAAAAAACTATTTTGTTTGGTTAAGAATTAATTTTCTTCAATGAAGATGTAACTTTTCGATTTTGTTCGAAAATTGGTATATTAAATTGAAAATTGATCTCTTCTAGTTCAAAGTTAATTTATTTTATGATAAATTGATATTTTTCTGGGAGAAAATTAATCTTCTTGGTTGGAAATTAAACTATTTAGTTTAAAATTCATCTTTTTTGTTTAATTTAACTGCTTCTAATTCAAATTTATTTTCATTTTGTAGAAATGTTTAAAATGCCAGAGCTTGGTTTAAAATTAGTCTGTTTTGGTTGAAAATTCAACTGTTGAGTTGAAAATCCATCTTTTTTGTTCAATTCAACTGTTTCTAATTTTAAGTAATTTTTATTTCGTAGAAAAATCAACTATTATATTTTTCATTGAACATGACTTTTCTGGTTGAAGATTGAACTATTTCATTTTTGGTTCAAATTTTCTCTTTCCTTAGTTGAAAATTTAACAACTTGTTGGAATTTTGAATGCTATGGTTGAAAATTTATTTTTCGTTTGTTAAAGTTATATAATTTTAGTTGAAAATTCCTCACTTTGGTTAAATATTAAACTATTTTTCAGAAAAATAATTAACCTATTTTGCTGAAAAGTCATTTTTTTAAATCAATTTTCCTCAATGAAAATGTTGCTATTTTATTTTTGGTTGAGACTTGATTCATTAAATTGTAAAATGATCCTTTTTAGTTAAAATTTGATGTATTTTGCTAAAAATTCTTTTTGTTGTTGTTGTAGAAAATCAATCTTTTTGGTTGAAGATTCAACTATTTGGTTTAAAATCCTTCTTTCTTTGCTTAATTCAACTGTATATAATTCAAATTAATTTTAATTTTGTAGAAATATCAACTATTACATTTTTCACTGAACATGACTTTTCTAAGTTGAAGATTCAACCATTCCATTTTTTGGTTCAAATGTTCTCTTTTTTAGTGGAAAATTTAACTACTTGGTTGAATTTTAAAAATTGTTGTTAAAAATGTATTTTTTTGTTGGATGTATATAATTTTAGTTGAAAATTCCTCTCTTTGGTTTAATGTTGAACTATTTCGCAGAAAAGTAATTAACCTATTTTGCTGAAAAGGCATTTTTTTATATCAATTTTCTTCAATGAAAATGTAACTATTTTGTTTTTGGTTGAAAATTGATCTTTTCTAGTTAAAAATTAATTTATTCTGTTAAAAATTCTCTTGTTTTTTGTTGTAGAAAATTAATCTTTTTGTTTGAAGGTTCAACTATTTTGTTGATAATCCATCTTTTGTTTTAATTCAACTGTATCTAATTCAAATTAATTTTTATTTTTTAGAAATATCAACTATGAGGTTTCTCATTGAACATGAATTTTTCTTGGTTGAAGATTTAACTATTCCATTTTTGTTTCAAATGTTCTCTTGTTCAGTGAAAAATTTAACTACTTGGTTGAATTTTTAAAAAATTACGTCAAAAATGTATTTTTTTGTTTAATGTATATAATTTTAGTTGGAAATTCCTCTCTTTGGTTTAATATTAAACTATTTTGCAGAAGAGTAATGAACCTATTTTGTTGAGAAGGCATTTTTCAAATCGAATTTATTCAATGAGAATGTAACTATTTTGTTTTTGGTTGAAAATTGATCTTTTCTAGTTGAAAATTGATTTATTTTGTTAAAAATTCTTTTTTTTTGTTGTTGTTGAAAATCAATCTTCTTGGTTGACGATTTAACTATTTGGCTGAAAATTCATTCTTTTTTAATTCAACTGTATCTAATTCAAATTAATTTTTATTTTGTAGGAATATCAACTATCACATTTCTCATTGAACATGCCATTTTTTGGTTGAAGATTTAAATGCTTCATTTTTGTTTCAAATGTTCTCTTTTTTAGTTGAAAATTTAACTACATGGTTGAATTTTCAATAATTTTGTTAAAAATGTATTTTCATGTTATTGATATATAATTTTAGTCTGTTTTGGTTGAAGATTCAACTATTTTGCAGAAAAATACTTTTTTTTTGGTTCAGAAGTAATTTTCTTCAATGAAAATGTAACTATTTTATTTTTGTTGGATAATTTGTATGATAAATTGAAAATTGATCTTATATAGTTAAAGGTTGATTTATTTTGTAATAAATTCTTCTTTTTTTTTAGAAAATTAATTTTCTTGATTGAAAATTAATCTTTTTCTTTATTTCAACTATTTCTAATTCTTATTAATTTTCATTTTTAGAAATATTAACTATTACATTTTTCATTAAACATGATTTTTCCGGTTGAAGATTTCACTATTCCATTTTTGGTTTACATGTTCTCTTTTTTTTATTTGAAAATTTAACTACTTGGTTGAATTTTCAATAATTTTGTTAAAAATGTAGTTTCATGTTAATGATATATAATTTTAGTCTGTTTTGGTTGAAGATTCAACTATTTTGCAGAAAAATAATTTTTTTTTGGTTCAGAATTAATTTTCTTCAATAAAATTGAAACTATTTTATTTTTGTTGGAAAATTTGTATATTAATTTAAAAATTGATCTTATCTAGTTAAAGCTTGATTTATTTTGTAATAAATTCTTCTTTTTCTTTTGTAGAAAATTTATTTTCTTGATTGAAAACTAATCTTTTTCTTTATTTCAACTATTTCTAATTCTAATTAATTTTCATTGTTTAGAAATATCAACTATTACATTTTTCAATTAACATGACTTTTTCGGTTGAAAAGTTCACTATTCCATTTTTGGTTTAAATGTTCTCTTTTTTTATTTGAAAATTTAACTACTTGGTTGAATTTTTAATAATTTTGTTAAGAATGTATTTTTTTGTTAAAGGTATGTAATTTTATTTGAGGATTTCTCTCTTTGGATTGATATTTAACTATTTTGCAGAAAAATATTTTTTGTTTGTTTAAGAAATAATTTGTTACAATGAAAATGTAACCATTTTATTTTTGTTCCAAAATTGGTATATTAAATTGATAGTTGATCTTTTCTATTTCCAAGTGGATTTATTTTGTAATACATTCTTCTTTTTTTGTAGAAAATTAATCTTCTTCATTGAAAATTAATCTGTTTTGGTTGAAGATTCAACTACTTAGTTGAAATTTCATCTTTTTTGTTTAATTCAACTGTTTCCAATTCAAATTAATTTTCATTTTATAGAAATGTCAACTTTCATATTTTTCATTGAGCATACCTTTTCTAAGTTGAAGATTTAACTATTCCATTTCTGGTTCAAATTTTCTCTTTTTTTAGTTGAAAATTCAACTACTTGGTTGAATTTTTAATACTAATGTCAAAAATGTTTTTTTATTTTTTATTAAAGCTATATAATTTTAGTTGAAAATTCCTCTCTTTGGTTTAATATTAAACTATTTTGCAGAAAAATAATTTTTGTTTGGTTAAGAATTAATTTTCTTCAATGAAAAATGTAAATATTTTATTTTTGTTTAAAAGTTGGTATATAAAATTGAAAATTGATCTTTTCTAGTTCAAAGTTGGTTTATTTTGTGATAAATTCGGCTTTTTTGTAGAAAATGAATCATCTTGGTTGAAAATTCATCCTTTCTCGTTTGAAATTAATCTGTTTTGGTTGAAGATTCAACTATTTAGTTGAAATTTTATCTTTTTGTTCAATTTATCTGTTTCTAATTCAAATTAATTTTCATTTGGTAGAAATATCAATTATTAAATTTTTCATTGAACATGACTTTTCCTGTTGAAGATGGGACTATTCCATTTTTGGTTCAAATGTTCTCTTTTTTTAGTTGCAAATTTAACTACTTTGATGAATTTTTAATAATTTTGTTGAACATGTATTTTATTGTTAAAGCTATATAATTTCAGTTGAAAATTCCTCTCTTTGGTTTAATATTAAACTATTTCGCAGAAAAATAATCTTTCTTTGGTTAAGAATTAATTTTCTCCCATGAAAATGTAACTATTTTATTTTTGTTCGACAAGTGGTATATTAAATTGAAAATGTATCTTTCCTTGTTGAAAGTTGATTTATTTTGTAATGAATTCCTCTTTTTTCTAAAATATCTTCTTGATTGAAAATTAATCTGTTTTGGTTGAAGATTCAACTACTTGGTTAAAAAAAAATTTGTGTTCAATTCAACTGTTTCTAATTTAAATTAATTTTGATTTTGTAGAAATATCAACTATTATATTTTTCATTGAACATGACTTTTCCGGTTGAAGATTTAACTAATCCATTTTTGGTTTAAATGTTCTCTTTTTTTATTTGAAAATTTAAGTACTTGGTTGAATTTTTAATGATTTTGTTAAAAATGTATTTTTTTATTACAGGTATATCATTTTAGTTAAGGAATAATCTCTTTGGTTTGATATTAAACTATTTTGCAGAAAAAATATTTTTTTGTTGTTTAAGAATTAATTTTCTACAATGAAAATGTAACTATTTCATTTGGGTTCCAAAATTGTTATATTAAATTGAAAATTCATATTTTTTGTTCAATTCAACTGTTTCTAATTCAAATTAATTTTCATTTTGTAAAAATATTAACTATTACATTTTTCGAATAAATGAATGAATAATGTTAAATATATATGAATAAATAAAGAAATAAATAAATAGCATTCAAAAAACATATTACATTTTTCATTGAACCTGACTTTTCCGGTTGAAGATTTAACTATTCCATTATTGGTTCAAATGATCTCTTCCTTCAGTTGAAAATTTAACCACTTGGTCAAATTTCTGATAATTTGGTTGGTAAATTTATTTTTTTGTTGTTGAAGATATATAATTTTAGTTTAAAATTTTTCTCTTCGGTTTAATATTAAACAATTTTGTAGAAAAGTCGTTTTTTTTGTTCCGAATTAATTTTCTTCAATGAAAATGTAACTATTTTATTTTTGTTCGAAAATTGGTACAATAAATTGAAAATTTATCTTATCTAGTTCAAAGTTAATTTATTTTGTAATAAATTCTTCTTTTTTTTGTAGAAAATTAATCTTCTTGATTGAAAAGCCATAATTTTTTGTTTAAAATGCCAGAGCTTGGTTGAAAATTTATCTGTTTTGGTTGAAGATTCAACTATTTAGTTGAAAATTCATCTTTTTTGTTTAATTCAACTGCTTCTAATTTAAATTGATTTTCATTTGGCAGAAATATCAACTATTACATTTTTCATTGAACATGTCTTTTCTGGTTGAAGATTTAACTATTCCATTTATTGTTCACATTTTCTCTTTTTTAGTTGAAAATGTAACTACTTGGTTGAATTTTTATTACTATTGTAAAAATGTATATTTCTTTTTTGTTAAAGCTATATAATTTTAGTTGAAAATTCCTCTCTTTGGTTTAATATTAAACTATTTTGCAAAAAAATAATTTTTGTTTGGTTAGGAATTAATTTTCTTCAATGAAAATGTAACTATTTTATTTTTGTTCGCAAATTGGTATATTAAATTAAAAAAAAAATTTAACTTTATAATTTTTCATTGAACATGACCCTTCTGCTTGAAAATTTCACTATTCCGTTTTTGGTTCAAATGTTCTCTTTTTTTAGTTGAAAATTTAAATACATGATTGAATTTTTGAAAATTTCTTTCAAAATGGATTTCTCTCGTTAAAGATATATAATTTTAGTTGAAAATTGATCTCTTTGTGTTGAACATTACTTCTATTTTTTTGGTTGGAAATGACAGCGTTTCTCCGTCGACATATTTTATTAAAGGATGATGATATAGTTTAAAACAGAATTAGCAGTATTATGATTTTATCCAAAACGTTATATATCATTTTCATGATATTTTAATAAAACACTGACTTTTGTCTATGATTGCGTTCACTTTGATGAAGCTCTACTTCGTCGCATATCATCAGAATTTATAAATTAATCATATTGATGTTCAAAGCAGTATTGGTCCAACAAATATAAAGCAATATAACAAATTAATTTTGCAATTTATTACGCGACATGAGAATAAAGTCCTTTGAAGTCACTGCAAGAGAAATCTCTTATAATTAAAATGGAATCCTAGTTTGAATCTATATATTCGATTTTGTCGAGTGACGGCACTCCACTATTATTGCCAGATCAGATAAAACTGCGTCTTTGAATAGGCACAGGAGTGGCTTCAAATGAATGCATTTTAATTTAATTCTCAAGAATCAGGCATGACAGTAGGGGCAATGAAAAAATTACGTAAATCCTTCTTTTTTTTTTGGGGGGGGGGGAGGGGAACAATTTTTCTAGGCTATCTTACATGGGGGGGCGGTACGTAATCAAAACCATTCATTATGCAAACAATTTTTGAGCCTGCAAATTACTAAAAAAAATTAATTTTTAATTTCTTGTTTAACTAACTCAGCTTTTCAAAGATATCAGGAGGTTTTAAGGGATTCCAAATGATTTGAACAAATTTTGAGGGACATTCACGGATTTGAAGGTTTTTGAAAGGATTTTAAGCTATTTCAAATATTTCGAATAATTTTAAGATTTTATCAGTTTTAAAGAGATTTAAAAATATTTCCAGAGATTTCAAGGAATTTCAAAACATTTCGTAGAAGTTTATAGGATTTTAAAGATTTCCAAACATTTCCGGAATCGTAAAGAATATCAAAGAATTTTAAAATGCTTAAAAAATTTTAAGGCATTTACAGAAATTCTGTAATCGTTCCAAAGATTTCAAGATATTTTTAGTGAACTTGGTAAAATAAATCAAATTAAATTTAATTTTAAGGGATTTTTAACGAAATCAAACATTTTAAGGGATTTTAAGGTATATCAAGGAATGTTACAAGATTAAAAGTTTTCAAAGAACTATAGGAATTTTATTACAAATCTGTATTATCGTCGGTAAAAATATCGGTAACGGATCGAGAAGAGAAATCCACACATAATATGGAAATCTACAATATCGACCAAAGTTATATCCTCCTATACAGAAAATATTCTAAGGTAATTTCAGACAATATGGAAAATAAACATTTTTAATTAAATTTTATCCAGAAAAAAGATCTTCTCCTTTCACTCCGCTGGGATTCGAACAGCAGGTCAACTAATTTCCGGTCAGGTGCTCTAACCGCTAAGCTACTGGAGAGATCAGAGGTCAGTAGCTTAGTGGTTAGAGCACCTGACCGGAAATCAGTTGACCTGGTGTTCGAATCCCAGCGGAGTGAAAGGAGAGGATCTTTTTTCTGAATAAAAATATTTTCTTTTAAACACGCCTTGAATTCTTATACATTTAATTTAATTCTTTTAAATTTCCTTTAATTTTGCGGAATCCATTCCAAATTTAATGAATTCAATTAATTTCCGCCATATTTTCTATTTTTCTCAAATCGCGTGAATTTTTCTCTATTTACCTTGAATATTTATGAATTCTATTTAATTCTTCTCATTTCTCTTACATTTCTCTAAATCCAATCAAATTATATATTATTCGTTGATTTTTTTCTTCATTTCAATTCAATTCTGTTGAATTTGCCCTGAATTATGTTCACTATCATTTAACTCAATTTGACGGAAATTTTTTGATTACAAATTATTTTGTTTAATTTTCTTCATCCTTCAATTCTTTCTAAATTCTTTCTATTTACCTTGAATTTTTATGAATTTCTTGAATTCATCGTGTTTTCCCTAGATTCACTTAGATTTTATTTAATAAATTGGTTTATTTTTTTAAATTGTACTGAATTCGTTAAAATTTATAGGGAATTCTTATACATTTCATTGAATTCTTTCGAATTCTAAAGAATGATATCCGAAAAAAGTAAAAAAAAAAGTTGGAATCGGTTAATATCTTCTGTTTTTTTTTTTTTTTTTTTTTTGAAAATAAAAAATTTTAGTTGAGGAATAATAACGAATTTTTTATAGGTATAGGTTTTGCGAATGAACAATAATAAAAAATGAGAAATTCAAAAGATTTTCTTGCATATTTTAGATTTTGTTGAAAATGTGCAAAAACCCAGTTTTACTTTTATTGAGTCAAATGCACACATATTTTGAAAAAGTTGAATATGTCGAACTCGAAACTTCTTTAGCAACAAAAATTTGTTTTTGGTATTCAAAACGTTCAAGATCGCAAAAAAATCCAAAATTCGTAAATCACAAAATTTTTCTTTTATCCGAAAAATCAAAATAATAACATTTTTTTTTTGGTTCAAGCTGAGGGACCAAACCAAAAAAAAATGTTTCTCGCACATTGTGACAAAATTCTAAATTAGGCAAAAATCTGTTTTTTTTGTTGGTTTTTTTTTAATTTTCTTATTATTGTTCACTAGGAAAAACTGTATATAAATAAAAGTGTTTGATAAATTTTGAAAAAAATAGGAAATTTTTGTTAAATTTTCAAAATTTCGAATTTGAAACCAAAAAAAGGGAACGAAACATATTAAGCCATTAAATTTTTTTTTACTTTTTTGGTATGCCAACCCACAAATTTTGTCCCCTCAGTTTATGTTCAATAGCAATATTTTTTGGAAACCATCTTAGTTCGATCTACCCCTTCTCGACTTCAAACTGAAGAATTTTTCGAAGACTAGCCGCCAAAATTTGAATAGTCACTGAAAAAGTAACTAATCAACAATTAGTTACTTATTTATAAAAGTAACTTTGTTACCAAAAAGGTAACTAGTTAAAAGTCACTAGTTAAAAAAACTAGCTACTTTCCATAACTGACAGACACCTTTTTATGATTTTTTTATAACTAAAAGGCTATCGATTTCATATATTTTGCGCATCAACAATCTTTTCCATCAATCGAAGGGTACATTACGTTCAATTTAGGACCGAAGTCTTTTCATTTCTACACGTGTCCCCATCCCCGGGGACGTACATTCATTCTCTTTTTTAAGCCCTCTTTTTATGTCCCCCCATTCCGACCTTGATTCGAATTTGAATAAAGTCGATTTCACTTTTAAATAATGGAGATTGTGAAATCTTGTAAATCAGAACTTGGCAGCAAACATCGGGAACAGAAAATCTATTTCCTAGATTTCATATTCAGTTTTTTATTCTTCATATAACAGAGAAGGTGCCATTTAGAAATAATTTTTCCTCGTCAATAATTTTATTCCTCCTTGACAATACTTGATTGGATATGAAATTACATTGGCAGAATTGATGAAAAATAGAAGAGAACCAGGCTTTGCTGCGGATTGCAATCACACTTTTTTTTGTGATATTTGAAAATTAGGATGAATCCTTCCTCTGAGCATAAAAAATTGTGTAAAAATGAAGAAATGTAAACAATATTACGATATTGTGGTTACAAAATAGGTATTGTTTGGTGTTGTTATTTGAGAACACATTTTCATATAATGCAAAGGGACCACGAGCCATTTAGAGAGTTATGTGCCATGGATATGAAGATAAAGAAAATTGATATCTTGGAATGTATTCCTAAATAAATAAATTTAAAATATTAAATGCTACTGTTAAGTGAAGGGCGGCACTACAGAACTGGATAACCAACAAAATGCGAATTTTTCTAAAGAGCGAAAAAAATTCTGTAAAATCGAAACCAGACTTAGCTGCGGATTTCAATCAACAATTTTCGCAGAATGGATCCAGGAAAGAAGAGATAAAGGAAATTAATATTTTAGAATGTATTCTAACAAAAATAAATTCAAAGAATGCCACTGATAACTGACGAATGGCAGACAGAACTGGATAAAAAATCACTAACTAATAATAAAACAAATTTCCGCTCCCGAGCTGAAGTATTTTTACACTGAAGCCAAAAACGTTTGATCAAATGAAATTATTTAGGTTCGAGGAAAATGGATATGGAAGTTGACAATCTCAAAGTGACACTAATCTAAGATGAGATCAATCTCGGCTGCGGATTTCAATAAAGAATTTTCAGAGATATTTAAAGATTAGAGTGACTCCTTCAATTAAGGGTACAAAGTGGGTAAATATGTAAAAAAATTACAATATTGTGGTCACAAAGTAGGGGTAGTTTGGTATTTTTATTTCAGAACGCATTTTCATATAACGCAAAGGGAACACGAGCCATTCAGAGAGTTATGTGCCATGTTGAAAGGGCCATTACCAAAATGACTATTAAAATAAATTACTCTCATGGAGCTGAGCGACCTCGCGTTCTATTCCTGTAAATGTGTGATGCAGAAATAGTCTGATGTACGAATCAATTTACGTAAATAATAGAACAGGAAAATCGACCCTAACGACCAAATATTTCGGGAAAACATGACATTCGGCCCTAAGCATGGTGCGTTAATGTGAACTCCACAATATTACGCCTTCTATACGCTAAATTATTGCTACTAAAAATTAAACAAGAATGTTTAACGATCGAAGCATTTTCAATTTATAACTTTTTTATTTTAATTTATTAATTTTTAATTTTACACGAAGAGCTCAATGTTTTTTTTTTAGATCACGCATTCCCTAAACTTGTTCCATTTTGTGAAAAAATAAATATGTATTATTGTTTTAGAAAAAGTTTAAGCCGGCGGTCCTTCGACCTTAAAGATCCACAAAATGATTAAATAGTATATTATGCACCTAGGGGGAGAAGAGGTGCTTTTTCGACGAGTGTATGTTTTCAGTACGAGTCGAAAAAGTGCCTCTCCCCCTTGGCGCATACGATATTTTTCATAACAAATTAATGATTTCAGACATTTTTCGAAATACAGTCATGATTTCAGTTCATATTAGATTTTGAATGAAGAAGCATGAAATGTATGTTAACTTATTCCAAATTATCAATAATTCAATAAAAAAATTGCTGGATTCAATATAAATATGTCTATAAATTTGTGGAGCTTTTGGTCATTCATGGTAATTTTACAGGTAAATATGGTAACTTACCATAAATTATCAAAAATTTATTTTTTTAAATTTCCATAAACTTCCGGAAATTTATGAAATTTTTTTGTGATTTATGGCAATTTTACCGGTTAATATGTTAACTCACCATAAATAACACAAAATTCATTTTTAGAAATTTCCATAAATTTACGGAAATGTATGAAAATTTTCGGTAATTTCTAGTAATTTTACCGAAAAATATAGTAACTTACCATAAATTACCCCATATTCATTTTTAAAAATTTATGTCAATTTCCGGAAATTGATGAATTTTTTAGGTTATTAATGGTCATTTTACGGGTAAATATGGTAACTTACCATAAATTACCCAAAATTTATTTTTAGACATTTCTATATCTTTCCAGAAATTTATGAAATTTTTTGGTTATTTATGGTAATCTTACTGGTAAATATGGTAACTTACGATAAATTACACAATTTTCATTTTTTTAAATGTCCGGAAATTTATGAAATTTTTCGTTAATTTACAGTAATGTTACCGGAAAATATATTAACTTACCATAAATTACCCAATATTCATTCTTAAAAATTTCCATCAATTTCCGGAAATTTATGAAATTTTCAGGTTTTTCATGGTAAATTTACCGGCAAATATGGTAACTTACCATAAATTACACAAAATTCATTTTTATAAATTTCCATATCTTTCTGGTAATTTATGAAAATTTTTGGTTATATATGGCAATCTTACCGGTAAATATGGTAACTTACCATAAATTACACAATTTTCATTTTTTTTAATTTCCGGAAATTTATTTAACTTTTCGGTAATGTACGGTAATTTGACCAGTTATATGTGGTAACTTTCCATAAATAACAGCAAAATTCTATTATCTGCAACCAAAATTTCCTCACAGTTTTTACGTTGAGTGGACTGATGATTGTAAAATGCGAGCTCATAGATGTATAATTTTCATTTTGACATCTGAATCCATTGCCTTTTATATGACCGTATGACCAAATTAATTTTATTCATGAAGAATAACTACGTTATTTAAAACAAACGGTCGAAGAAAATTTACAGTGAGGAAATACTCCTATTCACTGAATATACATATACATATAGATTCATTATTTGAGTTGAAAATTGAAATGTTTTGTAAAAAATTTCACCTTTTTTAATTAAACATGCAACTGTTTGGCTGACAGTTAATAGTAACGTGGAAGTAACGTTACGAAGTTAGATGACATTCCTGATGTTTTTGAACAAAGTTTGCGAATTTTGCGAAAGACGGCCCTGCAATAATTTCAATAACTTAATAAATTTGAAAAGCATGGTCATATTTTCTAATTCATACTCATTCGTTTATTCCCCTTTTTTCAAAGAATTCTTCTTTTTCCACCTGTTTTCAAGAAAATTCCCTTTTTCCCCTTTTTCTCGTTTTTTGCTTAAACGTGAACGGAATTAATAAATCACATTATGAAAATCTAACCATTTTTGGTTGAAAAGTCTGCTATTATATTTTTGGTTCAGAATTGATCTTGTTTATTTAAATAATGTACCTTTTGATTAAAACTTAATTTATTTTGTTGAAAATTCATCTATTTGGTTCAAAACTTAATTATACAATTTTTAGACATTTTGTTGTTGAAAATTCTACTTTTTTGGTTGAATTCAACTGTTTTTTATTTCAATTTTAAATCTTTTATTGTCGAAATATTAAATATAACATTTTTTATTGAGAATTTATTTTTATTGGTTAAAAATTCAACTACCAATTTCAAATTCCAACTACTTTCTTAAAAATGTATTTTGTCTTGGTTAAAGATTCACCATTTAAGTTGAAAATTGAACTGATTTGTAAAATATTTTGTGTGAACATTCATCATTTTATATTTTCTGATGTTGATGTTTTTGATGTTGATTCATTATTTTAGTTGGAAATTCATATCTTTGGTTGAAAATTCGTCTTCATTGTTGAAAATTAATTTTTCCAAATGATACCTTAACTATTTAATTTTTGATTGCAAATTTGTCTTTTTTTAACAGAAACCTGAATTATTTGGTTGAAAATTCATCTATTTTGTTGAAAATTAGCTTTTTCCGGTAGAAGATTAATTTTCTTCGTTAAAAATTAATCTTTTTGGTTGAAAATGAAACTATTAGGTTGAAAATTAATGTTTTGGTTGAACATTCATCATTTTATATTTTTGGATGTTGATGTTTTTGATACTGATTCATCATTTTATCGCGAAATTCATATTTTGGGTTGAAACTTCGTCTTCTTTGTTGAAAATTAGTTTTTCTGAATGAAAAGTTAAGTATTTCATTTTTGATTAAAAATTTGTCTTTTTTAGCAGAAACTTGAATTATTTGGTTGAAAATTCGTCTATTTTGTTAAAAATTAGCCTTTTCCGGTAGAAGATTAATTTTATTCGTTAAAAATTCATCTTTTTGGTTGAAAATTCGTCTATTTTGTTAAAAATTAGCCTTTTCCGGTAGAAGATTAATTTTATTCGATAAAAATTCATCTTTTTGGTTGAAAATTAAACTATTTGGTTGAAAATTCATCTTCTTGGTTCAAAATTAATGTTTTGGTTAAAAATTCACCTTTTTCATTTGATATTTTTTTCTTTTTATAGAAATGTAATATTTATTGATAAAAATGCAACTGTTTGGTTAAAAGCTTTAATTATTTTGCAAAAAATGTAATTATTTTGTAGAAAATTATATTTTCGGGTCGAAAATCCAAATTCGCATTTTTCTCTACGAAATGCAGCAAATTTGTTGAAAATTGATGTATTTTGTTAAAAATGTGTCTTTTTGGTAGAACATTATCATCTTTTTGGTTCAGAATTCAACTATTTTGTTAAAAATTCGTTTTTGTTTTATTTAATTCCACACTGATTTCTAACTTTTCAAAGCTCTTGCAAATCTTTACATTTGTCAAAAATACCCAAAAATCTTTAAAATTATTTTAAAATTCCTTCAAATTACCTAAAATATTTCAAAAAAATTGAAGAAAACTTCAACATGGACGTAACAAAAATTGAAAGTTACTTAAAGTTACTACAGAAACTCCCTGACTTTTTCGATTTTTTTTTTCAAAAACCCTGATATTTTTCTGACAACCAGGATTTCGCTGACCCGCGGCCAACCTGTTGAAAATAAATTATCCTAGTCTCTCTCTACCTAATCCAATGTTTGTACATTCCAAGTCCAATATAATAACAGTTTCGGGGGTTGCCTCGCACTGGCCTTGTTGCATAATATTGCGCAATATACTCAGCTTAGTACTCGCGCACTGCGGCCCTTCCGAGGCCCTTCTATGTGACCTGGAGTGTAATTCTTTTCAAATCAGACAGGTTAACGAACCTGGCAAATATAATCTTCAACACTGTGTATCTCATAGAAAGAAAAGCTTCTTATTCTCCTTCTGCAATTTCTAAGGCTTGCGACATTAAAAAAAGAACCTCTCGGGACTTCTTCGTAACTTAAAGTGTGAACTCTTTGCCTAAGGTTCATGAAACCTTGGCAATATACTATCGTGTCGTCATTCGACGCCGACGAACTCGAGACCGATCGTTAAAACAACGAGACTATCTCTTTTTCATTCTCCCTCAAAAACACCTTATTTTCTCTTTCTCTCTCTCTCTCACTCTTCCAGTGTCTCAGAGTGTCGACACGCGATTCAGTCGCAGCCGGTAATCAGCCCGTCTTAAAAATTCTTTTAATTCGAAAGGGTCGCCAAGGACCGTAATGAAAATGTCATTACAACAACATAAGACGTTGTTAGGACACTCCTGCGTAATCTTGGGTCATTACCCCTGATGATTTTGTTATTACCGTAATTTGCCGCTTGGAAATTAGAAGGTCACCATTATCCTAGCGACGATTCACTCTCAATATGGTCAACAACTGCAGGCCAATTTTCTTCATTATTTTTCTGCAGATCTGATTCTTTTTTCATTTTCATTTCAGAGAGGATTCTAGTATAAAACTTACGAGTATTCGCTCGATCGAAGGATGCTGTTAAGTTACTTTCCATCCTGGAGTCACATTCGCGATTTATCGCGAGACTTTGGGTTTTTACAGCTAGTTTGGCTAATCCTTTCAGAAACTTTAGGACTGGTATCAGCTTCCACTGATCAATGTCTCCAGTTCCTTAATCAGGAAAAAAGATAAATTCTTTGAAAAACTGGAAAAGAGGGGAATATGGTGAAAGTGTGAAGTCTGCTAGTTCCAAAAGTATTTTCTTCAGACGTGGCACCTCCCACTTTAAGAACCTCAAACTAAAAATCATGAGAATAAAACTGTATAGAAAGTGATTAACTCTGCCCAACTTTTTGTTCTCTCTCTCAGAAGTAAATTATAAAAATTAACGCAAGTGCAGGGATCAAAGAAGGCTCGATTAATTTTGCCTCCCTAGTCGGTAAAGTTGCTTGGAAGGCGCATTCTTTCCAGAAAGGATGCGGGGATAACAAATTAGTTTCCCGCTGGAGCTAAAGTTTCAGGATCTTCAGCAGTCTGAAGTAGCTTCCGTCCAACGTCTACGTGAGCTTCGGAATTCAGCGCGAGTCCTCGGGAATAGCAATTAACAGCCGGTGCAAGAGAGTTTGATTACCATCGACCTTATCCTTCCTCAGGCGTCCTTTATTTCCCTTTAGTGAGACCCTCCATCGACTTACTTGTCACCCTGTTTTTCCTCTCGCTCCTTTTTTTCTGGGCGAAAGCGGGACACTCGATGAGAAATTAGCGAGAAACTCGGTTCGCATGAGTGAGACAATGGACGAACTTTGGGTTTTGTTCGAAACAGGAGAGGAACTCCAGGCTCGCGAAAAGGTAGCTGAGAAGACACCTTTCCGGGCAAGGTAAGCAGTTTAATTTGTTTACCTCTTCACCGCAAGAGGATTTGCTGGTTTCACTAAGCCCTCCGGGGATCCTAGTCAACATCTTTGGAAACTGCTGAGGGAGCCCAAATCAAATTTGAAATTTCACTTTCGACCAACAATGTGCTCGGGGAAAAAGATACTGATTTGTTGAGACTGAAGTATAATGATAAGGTTCCTTCTTGAATGGGGTTTTTAGTCAAAGGTGTTCGGGCGAAAATTGTGTGAATTGTTGATTATCTTGGAAACGGTCTATCTCCTTCAAAACTTCATGAAGAGTTATATATTACTGTTCTTTTTACTCTGTTCTGATCTGGTGATGAGCAATATGGGAATTATAGATTGATCTACATTCTACAGGGTGTCCAGCGACGTTGAAAACCTGGAAATCTCGTTGAATTTTTTACGAGAACCTTAACATTTTTGCGTTTACAACAGTTATTTTTGTGGTATTCAACTTATAAGTTTAAAAAATTATTAGTTGAAAATTTCCATGTTAATTCAGTTTCAGAATTAGAATTAGCCAGGGCTATAGAACGGATTTTCGGAGGGATTGACCACTCGGTTTTTGAATGTATGTACATCAGATTTCAAAAGGTGAGAAAATTTTTTTGAAGATTCCAAAAGATTTCAAAATATTTTAAAGATTTTAAAATATTTAAAAGGATTTTTTACATTTCAGAATGATTTCACGGATTTCAAAGATTTAAAAAAGGCGTAAACACCAGATTTAAAAGATTTCAGAGTATTTGCAAAAAGATTTAAAAACTTTCAGAACATTTAAAGACTTTCAAAGATTTTGAAGAGTACAGTGCACCAGATTTCAAAGAATTGAAAGCATTTCCAAGATTTTAAATAATTTCAAAAGGTTTCAAAACATTTTAGAAAAATTCAAAAGAGTTCATAAATGTTTCAAAGATTTCAAGAATTTCAAAGATTCAAAAAAAAGCGTGTACACTACATTTAAAAGACTTCACATAAATTTCCCAAGGATTTCAAACATTCCATTAGGACTTCAAGGATTTCAAATAATTGAAAAATGAATGTAACATACATTAGATTTTAAAGATTTCGAAAATTTCACAAAGATTTAAAAACTTTCAAAAGATTTCAAGAATTTAAAGATTTTAAAAAGAGTATAGTAAACTTTTTGATACTTTCTGGAAGATTTCGAAAGATATCAAATATTTTAATGACATCCAATTAATACAAAAGATTTCAGAAAGATCTCATAAATGTTTCATAGATTGCACAAATATTTGAAATATTTCATAAAAATGGCAGAAAGAATTCAAAAGAATACAGGAATTTCAAAGATTTAAAAAAGGGAGTAGTAGACCAGATTTCGAATATGTCAAAAAAATTCAAAATTTTTTAGAAGGTTTGAAAAAATGTCACAAAGATTTGAAATATTTCAATGATTTCAAAAGAATACAAAAAATTTCAGGCCAGATTTCACAAATATTTCAAAGAATTCATAAGGATTTCAAAAGATTTCAAGAAGAGTACAGTAAACCAGATTTCTGAGATTTCAAAACGTTTCAAATATTTGAAATTTTGAATTTTTTTTACAAGATTTCACTGCGATTTCAAAAATTTCACAAAGATTTTTAATATTTTAATGATTTCAAACGAATAAAAAAAATTTCAGGCAGATTTCACAAATATTTCAAAGAACTCATAAGGATTTCAAAATAGTTTGAGAATTTAAAAGATTTCAAGAAAAGTACAGTAAAGCAGATGTCTAAGATCTTAAAAAATTCAAAGATTTGAAATTTTCAAATTTTTTCAGAAGATTTCAAAAGATTTCAGAAAGATTTTTAATATTTTAATGATTTCAAACGAATAAAAAAATTTTCAGGCAGATTTCACAAATATTTCAAAGAATTCATGAGGATTTCAAAATAATTTGAGAATTTCAAAGATTTCAAGAAGAGTATAATAAACCAGATTTCTAATATTTCAAAACATTTCAAATATGGGAAAATTTCAAATTTTTTTTCGAAGATTTTAAAAGATTTAAAATATTTTAATGATTTCAAACGAATACAAAATATTTCAGGCAGATTTCACAAAGATTTCAAATATTTTAATGATTTCAAACGAATTCATGAAATATCAGGCAGATTTTACAAATATTTCAAAGAATTCATAAGGATTTCAAAAGATTTCAAGCATTTAAAAGATTTCAAGAAGAGTATAGTAAACCAGATTTTTAAGATTTCAAAACATTTTAAAGATTTGAAAATTTCAATTTTTTTATAAGATTTCAAAATATTTCACAAAGATTTCTAAAATTTCACAAAGATTTTGAATATTTCAATGATTTCAAACAAATACAACAAATTTCAGGCAGATTTCACAAATATTTTTAAGAATTTATCAGGATTTCAAAAGATTTCAAGAATTTCAAAGATTTCAAGAATTTCAAAGATTTCAAGAAGAATATAGTAAACCAGATTTCTAAGATTTAAAAACATTTTAAACATTTGAAAATTTCAACTTTTTTTAGAAGAATTCAAAAGATTTCACAACGGTTTCAAATATTTGAATGATTTCAAACGAATTCATGAAATCTCAGGGAGATTTCACAAATATTTCAAAGAATTCATAAGGATTTCAAAAGATTTCAAGAATTTCAAAGACCTCAACAAGACTCCAGTAAACCAGATTTCTAAGATTTCAAATCATTTCAAAGATTTGAAAATTTCTATTTTTTGTAAGATTTCAAAAGATTTCAGAAAGATTTGAAATATTTCACAAATATTTTTAATATTTCAATGATTTTAAACGAATACAAAAAATTTCAGGCAGATTTCACAAATATTTTTAAGAATTCATCAGGATTTCAAAAGATTTCAAGAATTTCAAAGATTTCAAGAAGAGTACAGTAAACCAGATTTCTAAGATTTCAAAACATTTCAAATATGGGAAAATTTCAAATTTTTTTTCGAAGATTTTAAAAGATTTCAAATATTTTAATGATTTCAAACGAATACAAAATATTTCAGGCAGATTTCACATATATTTCAAAGATTTCATAAAAATTTCTAAAAAAATTTCAAAAGAATACTAGAATTTGAAAAATTGCAATAAAGGTATAGTACACCTGATCTCAAAAATTTAAAAACATTTCAAAGATTTTAAACAATTTCAAAAGTTTGTAGAAGATTTCACAAAAATCTGTAATATTTCAAACGAATACAAAAGATTTCGGAAATATTTCACAAATATTTCGAAGAATTCATAAGGATTTCAACATGGGTACAGTACATCAGATTTAATAGACTTTCAAACATTTGCAAGGGCTTAAAAGTTTTCAAATTTAAAAAAAAAAATTCAAAAGATTTCAAATATTCCAGTGATTTCAAATATTTTAAATGGTTTCAAAAAGTTTCAACAAATTTGAGAAGATTTCAAAAGATATCAATGCTTTCAAACGAACTCAAAAGATTTCACAAACAAAAATTTAAGAAAGATTTCACAAATATTTCAAAGATTTCAAAAAATTTCAAAAATATTTTAGATTTCAAAGATTTTACAAAAATTTTGAACAATTCTAATATATTTCTCAACGATTTCACAAAGATTTTAAATACTTCGAAAGATTCAAACAAATTCACAAAGATTTCAAAAGACTTCAGAGATTTCAAGGATTTCAATGACTTTACAGTGATTTTAAAATAATCAAATTTCTTCTGAAATTGTTGACCGATAAAAAATGTAATGGTTTTTTTTTTACATGCATACCAAACGATTATTTCATTTCTTGCTGAAAAAAAGAGACCTGAAAAAACTTGATTTCTAGTCCTGAAAATCCTGAAAAAGACCCTGATCTAAAATTTACACTTCCTTCCCCATATCTCCTCCTACACTTCCCTTTCTTACTTTTCTCATATGAATCCCTTGATAACCGACAGTATGATTATACAATAAAATTCTTCTTTTGGAAATTTCCATGTACAAACTGTAATTCAGTTGCAAAATTCACTGTTCTAATTCAGGATAGTTCCATTAGTTCCGCAACCCTGCTCCAACACAGGGCGCTGACCAATCTCTCTAGCAATCAGCCCAGGCGAATAGCTTCACAAAGTCACAATTATTTTCAAAAATTCCCCGTTTCAAGTGAAAATTGTAATTCCTTCGGAAAATTCACTGCTATCAAAGGGAAATTAAATTTGAATAAAAATAGTTGAGATTGCGTTTGCAGCATATGTGTTGCACTTGGGAAGAAAGGGAACGAAAAAAAAAGAAGTGGATTGGAGAGCTAGGAACATAAGTACAAGATCGCGACTCGACAAAAGATTACGATTCAGTGGACGACAAAAGATTTCTCGCTTTCGATTTGAAGCACTCAAGGTGGGTCCTTTTCCGGATCTGAGGAGAGCGTGAGAATTCGACAGTGGTGCTGACACTGGGCATGAGTGTGAGTTTGAGTGCGTGCCCACGCCCTGAATGCCTCAATCACTGCGGGCTGATTGTGCATACCCAGTCGCGACGCGTCACATATTGCTTTATACAAGCTTCTCTCTCTCTCTCTTGTTTTCTCTCTCTCTCTCCCTTATTTTTTCTCTCTAATGCGAGCACAACCTATACATGCGTACGTGCTCTTGTATGAGTGCTTAAAGACCTTAAGAGGGCCTAAACTGTCGAGATAGGAAGGAATGAGTGGAAGAAACGAGAAGGGGAAGAATGAGGGGAAAAAATGAGAGGGAAAAAGAGAAAAGAGTCGTTAAAAGGGACCCCATGCTATCTAAGAGAATGCAACATTAAATAGGAATATAATTACTGAATAGGCTCAAATAATGAGCAATTATTCTATTATTGGCAGTATAATTTATTATCAGATTGGAATATTTTATTGCAGACTTCACACTCTTGCCCCTATTCCCTTCTTTTACCCTTTGTTGAAGGATTCCTCTTTTTCCCCTTTCCCCAATTCTCTCAGTTTGTCGCTTAAATCAGGGTGTCTACTCAAATCCTGGAAAAAATCCCCTGACAATTCCAAGTTTGTTCCAGGTATAATTTTTCATAGTAAATAGTCATTCAAATATTTCGCATTTTTTAAAACGATTCACTCGGAATTTTTTATACAGTTTTGCGAGTTTATTGTAAAAAATATTTTTTTTAGTTTCTATAGATTTAATTAATATTGTTTCATTTAGTCAGCTTTGACAAATTATATTACAAGATATTCTTCAATATATTAGCGTCCTCGATTAATTAAATATTTAAATAATAATACAAACAAATTTTTATTGTATGTTCTTATGCTTAAAATTCTTTGCATATTTAAGTAAAATTAATGTGAGTACTATATTAGAGGGAATTTAAATTGCTTCAAATTCCTCAATTTTCAAGTAAAAATTTTGCATTTTCAACAAAATGCCTGAATTTTTCAACGAAGGAGTTGAATTTTCATCCAAAAAAGGCAAATTTTCAACCAAATAGTTGAATTTTGAACTAAACAGATAAATTTTCAACAAGAAATGGAATAATTAAATTATCAGATAAAAAAATTAATTTTCAACCGACCTGGTGAATTTTCGAACTAAAATGATGAATCTTTTACTGAAATAGTTGAATTTTCAACCAAAAATTGAATAGTTAAATTTCCAGTTAAAAAATTAGTGTTTAACCAAAGAGATTAATTTTCAACTGAAATTATGGAATATTCAATTGGAATAGTTACATTACAAATAATACAAATTTCCAAACAAAAGAAAAATAATTGAAAGAAAAATTATAATTTTCATAAAAATAGCTACATTTTCAAGCAAAGTGATAGAATTAATTGAATTTTTAATTAACAAGATTAATTTTCCAACCAAGAATATTAATTTCTACCAAAAAGATGAATTTTCAACTGAAAAATATCATTTTTCAACCAAAAATTAAATAGTTACATTTTCAGTTTAAAAAAATTAAGTTTTAGTCAAAGAAAAAAATGAATCTTCAAACAAATTAGCTCATTTTTCAACCAAAGAGATGAATTTTCAGTTAAAATTATGAATCTTCAACCAAAAGAATTGATTTTCAACAATAAAAAAGTTCACTCAAGTAATTAGATTTGCAGTCAAAAAAGAATTCTGAACAAAAAATTTACTAGTTGATATTTCAACCAAAAAATACTTTAACTTTTTATGAAAAACAATAGAATTTAAACAAAAATGACAACTTTTCGAAATGAGTTAAATTATCAACTAAGAAAGATCAATTTTCAACCAAAAATAGAGTAGTTAAATTTTCAGTTTAAAAAACTGAAATTCAACTGCCTTCTAAATAAATCAATTCTTTCCTTGAAAAATTCAACTATTGATTTTCTTTTAAAATTCAAATTTTTTTCATTGAGGATTCATATTTTTTGGTTGAAAATTTAACTACTTGGTAGAGTGTTGAACTACTTTGAAAAAAATCATTTTATTGGTTGAAAATTACATTATTTTGTAACCAAAATTTTTTATCAATTTTTTTAACTGAAAATTTAATTATTCGACATGATTAATTATATCAGATTCTCTGAAATATTTCATTGTCTCATGATTTCCGTGAATTCCATGAATTCCTTGAATTCCCTGAATTCCATGAATTTCATGAATTCCTGGAATTCCCTGAACTCCATGAATTCCTTGAATTTCGCGAATTCTATTAATTCCTTCAATCCGATGAATTCCGTGAATTCTGTGAATTCCTTGAATTTCATTAATTCCTTGAATTCCGTGAATTCCGTGAATTAATTCATTAAGGAATAAGACTGCAACAAAATGCAACATTAAACTGGAATATAATTACTGAATAGGCTCAAATAATGAGTAATCCTTCTATTTCTGTCCACATGATTAATTATATCAGATTCTCTGGAATATTTCATTGTCTCATGATTTCCGTGGATTACATGAATTCCATGAATTCCTTGAATTCCCTGAATACCCTGAATTCCTTGAATTCCGTGAATTCGGTGAATTCCTTGAATTAATTCATTAAAGAATGAGAATGCAAGAAAATGCAACATTAAACTGGAATATAATTACTGAATAGGCTCAAATAATGAGTAATCCTTCTATTTCTGTTCACATGATTAATTATATCAGATTCTCTGAAATATTTCATTGTCTCATGATTTCCGTAAATTACATGAATTCCATGAATTCCTTGAATTCCCTGAATACCCTGAATTTCTTGAATTCCACGAATTCCCTGAATTCCTTGAACTCCTTGAATTCCTTGAATTTCGCGAATTCTATTAATTTCTTCAATCCCATGAATTCCGTGAATTCTGTGAATTCCTTGAATTTCATTAATTCCTTGACTTCCGTGAATTCTGTGAATTCCTTGAATGAATTCATTAAGGAATGAGACTGCAAGAAAATGCAACATTAAACAGGAATATAATTACTGAATAGGCTCAAATAATGAGTAATCATTCTATTTCTGTCCACATGATTAATTATATCAGATTGTCTGGAATATTTCATTTTCTCATGATTTCCGTGAATTCCATGAATTCCTCGAGTTCCTTGAATTCCGCGAATTCAATTAATTTCTTCAATCCCGAGAATTCCTTCAATCCCATGAATTCCTTCAATCCCATGAATTCCTTGAATTCCGTGAATTCCTTGAATTAATTTATTAAAGAATGGACTGCAAGAAAATGCAACATTAAACCGGAATATAATTACTGAATAGACTCAAATAATGAGTAATCATTCTCTTGCTGTCCACATGATTAATTGATTAATTATATCAGATTGTCTGTAATATTTCATTGTCTCATGATTTCATTCGAAGATTTGATATCAGATAAGGGGATGCACATTTCTAAATAAATCAAACTCTTTATTGCACATTTTCGTCACGGTACTATTTCCTCCATTGCGATTATCTGGTGCGATAGGACCAATAAAAGTGTGGTTTACTGCTTGACCGCTAATCAGTCGGTAATGCTTGTGCTCTATCTGGGTTGGAAAACCAGGTAACATGAGTGCAATAAAGTTCGTATCATACGACTTCCTCGGTTAGTCAAAGATTTGAACCCATTTTTCTCGATATGACTATAAAATGTGGTTTGACACTATCTCTTATCAAAACTCCTGCTTTGCTCTATATATATACACATATATACTGAATTTGCACGCAAAGGAGCACTTACGTTGCCCAATGCAAATGATATAAAAGTACGTTACGCCAAGCCGAGCGTGATGAAACTTCAGTCATTCGTAAGCCTCGAAAGCTCGCGTGTTCACATAATACAATGGATGGACATAAAACCTTCCAGAGGTGACGAGTTGGAAATATACCTGTGTGAAAAAAAAATGATTCAGGGAGGCCGAGAAACTTTATTTTAAAAATTCCATGACCTTTTGCTGATTTTTCCCTGAGAAATTTTTCATTTTCCCTGACCATTAGACCTGCATTTTAATCTTGTAAGATTTCTAACATAGAATCTTTCATAAACTAATTGCACAAATTTCAAATTGAACTTTCAAAATTTTTTATTTATTTTTTGTTTCAAACGAAAAAGATGACTTTCCTAACGTTATAAATGAATTTTCAATTTTAAAGTATAAATTGTGAACAAAACAGTTGAATTTTCGACGAACAGAGATGACTTTTTGACAGAATAATTACACTTTCAACAAAATATTGGAATTTTCCACCTTGAAAAATTGAATTCTCAACCGAATGGCCCAATTTTTGAACAAAATAGATTAAATTTCAACCAAAAAAGTGGCATTCTCAATAAAATAGTCAAATTTTCAAACAAAAAATATTAAAGAAAATACATGAATTTACAAACAAATAGTTGAATTTTCACCTAAAAAAATCAATTTTTAACCAAAAATAGAGAAGTTCAATTTTCAGTAAGGAAAAATCAATTTTCAACAAGAGGAAAACGAATTTTCAACAAGTCAAGAATTTTCAGTAAAAAAAGAACAAGTTTCTGTAAAAAGTAAATTTTGAACCCGAAAATATGAATATTCAACGAAAAATTTAATTTACAACGAAACAGTTGAATTTTCGACAAAAAGAGATGACTTTTTGACAAAAAAATTACATTTTCAACAAAATATTTGAATTTTTCATTTAAAAAAATTGAATTTTCAAGGAAATGGCCAAATTTCCGAACATAATAGATTAAATTTCAACCAAAAAAGTGACATTTCCAATAAAATAGTCAAATTTTGGAACAAAAAATATTAAAGAAAATACATGAATTTCCAAACAATAAGTTGAATTTTCAACAAATAAAGAATTTTCACTCAAAAAAGAAAAAGTTTTTGTAAAACGTAAATTTTGAACACGAAAATATGAATTTTCAACGAAAAATTTAATTTACAACGAAACAGTTGAATTTTCGACGAAAAGAGATGACTTTTTGACAAAATAATTAAATTTTCAACAAAATATTTCAATTTTCCGTCTCAAAAGACGAATTTTCAACAAAATAGTTAAATTTTCAACCAAAATAGATTAAATTTTACCCAAAAAAGTTGCATTATCAATAAAGTAGTCAAATTTTGAAACAAAAAATATTAAACAAAATACATGAATTTCGAAACAAATAGTTGAATTTTCATCTATAAAAAATAAATTTTGAATCAAAAATGGAAAAGTTCAACTTTCAGTAAGAAAAAATTAATTTTCAACAAGAAGAAAACGAATTTTCAACAAAGAAAGAACTGTCAGTCAAAAAAGAAAAAGTTTCTGTGAAAAGTTAATTTTGAATCCGAAAATACGAATTTTCAACGAAAAATTTAAATTACAACGAAACAGTTGCAATTTTGATCAAAAAATACGAATTTTGAAACAAACTGTTAAATTTTTTACTAAAAAACAAACATTTTCGACCGAAAATGGGAAAAAAATTTGGTTAATGAAATTGATTTTCAATCAAACAGATGAATTCCAAACTAAAATTATGGAATATTTAAATGGATTAGTGGAATTTCAGGTAAGAAATTTAATTTTTAACCAAAAGAAAAAAGAAAAGACTTTTTAACATAATAGTTAAATTTTAAATTGGAATAGTTACATTTTCAGCAGAGAAAATAAATTTTCAATAAAAAAATTGAGTTTCAATAAAAAAAAATTTGACAATAGTTGAATTTTCTACCAAAGAGATGAATTTTCGACTAAACTGATTAATTTTTCCAACTAAAAAGACGAATTTTCAACAAATAAATGTTTTTCAGTCAAAAACAAAAGAATTTTCTGTAAAAGAATTAAATTTGCAACCCAAAAATAGGAATTAAAAAAAATGTAAATAGTTAAATATTCAGCCGATGAACTTTCGAATAAAAAAAAATTAATTTTCAACAAAGTACTTAAACTTTTCCTCAACAAGTTAAATTTTCAGTCAGAGATAAACCTTCAAATCGAAAAAAAAATTTTTAGCAAAGAAGTTTAACTTTTACGCAAGTAGTTGAATTTTCAATTAAAAATATGAACTTTCTACAAAAAAGTTTAACTTTTAACCAAAGAGATGCGTTTTCAACTAAAGTGATGAATCTTCAACTGGAATAGTTAAATTTGCAGTTTAAAAAATTAATTTTGAATTAAAAAAAAAAAAATTCTATCAAAGAGATAAATTTCCAACTAAAATCATTAGTATTCGACAAAATAATTTTTGTAAGAAAATGGTTCTACTTTCAACCAAGTAGTTCAAATTTGCAACTAAAAAATATTGATTTTAAACAAATAATGAAAGAGTGGATATAAAAATATATTTTAACAACAAAAAAAAAACACTAATTATTAAACAATCGTTCAATCCTCAACGAGGAATTTTCCAAAAGAATTATAATTCTGACTAGAAAGAGGAAATTTCCCAAGTAAATTACAATTTGGACTTGAAACTGATAATTTTTCACAGATTTGTCATTTTTATTTGGTTCAGGTTCCAAGTCTACTTTTGAAAAAATCCATTTAATTAAATTCAATTTTTCAACATTTACTGAATTCTAAACACTTAAAAAAATTTAATGACTTTTCCCGATCTTCCAGGGTTTCCATATTAAAAAGTGTCATTTCTTATTTCTTCTAATACAGTAAAAACACATTTACGTCATTTCCTCTTTCTTATTGAGTATGTGCGAGGGAGCGGGTCGAGAAAAAAATACAAGTTCTCTGAATTTCAGCCTCTTGTAAGATTGGAAGATAAACCTGAATAAATTAAATTGGAGAGTCTCATCCCGACAAATAACGAACTAATCCCGAAAAATCTGGCCACGCTACTTTAATTTGTACGCATGGATCTCAACCAGCCAGCAACAAAGGGCGAGATTTTAATATTCATACTTTTCAACAGCTATTCCCTTCAACGTGGCTTTTTCACTTTCCCCCTTCTCCAGATGAAAAATGTTCCTCCGTCACGGACGAAAAGAACTACGCTCGTTTCCTCCTGGTACGTGCAAGCCGTAATACAAACCTAATGCCCATAACTGATGTCCCGAGACAAGCATGATGCGCATCCTTGGAGACCATCCATTCTCAAGAAATTCCACCTACCCTCGATTTTTCACCTTTTTTATATCTCCTTTTATCATAATCTGTATGCAGCAATCACTGTCTTACTGGTCACCTAGGAAGGTTCAGTTATCCGTAAAGTTTCAGTACGAATAAACTTTCCGTAACTATCAGTAGTAAAGGTTTATTGACAGTTAGAGTTGATAACTATCCACTATAGATTGATCGGCTTCACACGCCTCGGAAAGAGGGCGAAAGAAGGGTTGCCAACTGGTTCAATTTTTTACCAAAAGAGATCCATTCTAAACCAAAAATATAATAGTGGACTTTCCAAATAATAAGAAATGACTTGTAACCAAAAAGATGACTTTTAAAAAAAATGGTTGAATTTTCAACAAGATAATTAAATTTTCAAGCAAATAGTAGAATTTTTAACCGAAAGAGATGAATTTTGAACCCAAAATATACTAATAGTATTTTCAGATGAAAAGAATGATTTAAACAAAAAATACTTTTCAAGAAAATAGTTAAATCTTCAACAAAATAATTACTTCTTCAACCAAATAGTAGAATTTTTTAATAAGATAGATGAGTTCTAGTCCAAAAATATTATAGTATACTTTCTTTTGAAAAAATAATTATCTTTCAACCATGAAATTTGAATTTTAAACAAAAAAATATGTTTCTATCAATATCAAAGATGAATTTTCAGTCCAAAAGGGCGAATTTTTTATACAAAAAGACAAATAAAGATTGAATTTTTGTCCATGAGTGACTTTTTAACAAAACAGTTCAATTTTCAACAAAAAGTAATTAAATTTTCAACCAAATAATAGACATTTTTACCAAAATAAATTAATTCTAAACGGGCAATATAATAGTAGACTTTTCAAATAAAAAGAAATAACTTTCAACCAAAAAATAAGAATTTTCCACCCAAAGATGAATTTTCAATCCAAAAGGACCAATTTTCTATCAAAAAAACCGAATGTTTAACAAAATACTTAAATTTCAGACCAAAATAATCAATTCTGAATTTTCTCAAAAGTTAAAAAAAAATGTATATAAAAATTAGAAGACATTTAATAATAGATGGATATTTATAATAATATTATATATTTATCAAGTTATGATTCATTCAAACGTTTTTTTGACATCTATGAATTTTTCCGATTCCAAGGATATGTAATTTTGTCTGCAAAGGTTGAAAATTTGAACAGTAATAAATATTTTTCCTCAAATGAAACTTTTTCAAATTTCGACTTTCAATATAAATTACTGTTTTTATTTTTCGACTAAATTATAATTCTAGCCAAATTTTCTTAGAGAAACTTTCACAATTTGTAGGATATTTTCTCTAACATATTTCCCTTAAAATTATAGGGACAAAAATTATAGAAAAGTTGGGATATTCACAATAATATTGAGGGAAATTTCCATAATTATTTACATCCAGCAAGTATTCCATGACATCTCTTTGGCAGAGGTCCCTAAAATAGACGAGTTAATTTTCCGAATTTTTAGGAAATATTCCCCAAGATATTTTGCTGAAATATTCCCGCAAAATTTCTTAAGGAAATTTCGCCAACATTTTTTGGGGACAATTTCCCACAACAAAGGACGATGAAATTAACTTTTATTCTCTATTATAGTAGATAACGTGAGGTCTGTATTTGCAAGAACAATTAAATATTTCGTCACCATAATGATCACAAATTGAAGTAAAGTTGTAAACAAATTAGAAGTTATCAAAAGATTTGATTTTTCAATTTTAAATGTAGTAAATAAAGTAATTTCAAGTCATTCAAAAGCCAATCTGGTATTGAAAAACAATGAGTGCGAGATCTTCGAATCATTTCGTTAAGCCACTTTTTTTTAGATAGATACATTATAAAAGGAACATTCTTTTTTTAAATATGAAAAGATCTTCAAAATTTTAACGAAGATGGTTGGTCATACTAAGCGCAATTTCAAAAACTGTTTTTTGAAGAGCGAGCTCGATATTTATTGCAAAATTAAAACCAAATCTGAAAAATTCCTTTTTCCCGGTACTCAAAGTTTCAAGCTAATTCCCGGTTTTCCCGGTTAAATCGAAGTTTGAATTTCGTTTCAAATCTAAACGTACCTCAAACGGCTACTTCTAAAATAAAATTTAGGATGAAGAATGTTCTAAAAGGAGTGACTGTGCATTATTACCCATTGCCAGCACCTGCTTAGGGATATCAGTTTCAAGGAGTTTATGACTAGCTACGGTTGTAATCCTTCGATTGCCCCAGGATCGTAGATTGTCGCCAAGATTGTCTCCACTCCAGGTATCGGAAACTGGGCCCGACTTTTCGGGGGGAATTCTTATAATCTGCTGGGTATTGGTCAAGAACTAATAACTGTTGTACTATTGGCCCAAAAGCAAACCGCCTACAGTCCTTTGTACCTGCCACAGGGTTTCGGCTCCTCAGGTGCACCATAATATGGTGGGGGGTACTGTGAATAACACTTCAAAAGCATAAATACCTGACTTGTTCTTGCGAAATTTCAGTCCATGAAACATTGGCAGAGAGTAAGAGTCTTTCGAAAACTTCTATTTTCTTCTTCATTAACAGTAGTAAGAGCAAAGTGACTAGTGAGATGGAGACGCTTCCCGATTTTGAAATTTTGGATTTTAATCAAAATTGTGGTTGGAATTCTGACTTTTTGAATTTACCACCGTATCCAACGCCTCCGATTGAGAAATCAGTGATAAGTGAAATGGAGAACACTACGAAGACGCTTCCGAATTTGGGAGTTTTGGATCTTCACCAAAGTTGGAATCCTGATTCTTTCACCTGGTCAACATACCCAACGCCTCCGATTGAAGAATCTGTGACTTGTAAGACGGAGAATATTTCAAAGACGCCCTCAGATTTTGGAATTTTGGATCTTCACAAAAATTTGAATCCTGCTCGGAATCCTGAGCCTTTCAACTGGTCACCATATCCGACACCTTCCTGTGAAAAATCAGCGACTTCTCAAGGTTTGTTGTATTCCTTTTATATCGTGTACATTTTTTTTCATGTGCAATTCACCCCAAATGAACCTTTATCAGTGAAAACGTACCGACTTTTCAAATTATTGGCGTCTTACAGAATTTTTGAAATATTTGAGTGATTTGGGATGGGTTTCGCTTTAGAGCGAAGACTCTTTTTTAAAGTACTTTTGACATGTAATGCTGCCATTATCAGCCAAAATATTTTGCCTTTTCAAATTTTTTTGAGAATTTAAAAGATTTCAGTGTTCGATTTTGGGTGGTCTTCAGTTTTTTTTTCTTGGACGAGCTTTGAGGTTAAGAGTGACTATTGATTAATGATTGCAATAATATTTCAGTAGGTTCTGAGGATATACCACCTGTTTTGGCAATTTTTAACTATTTTAAAAATAATAAAAAAAATTATGGCCCTGAATAATTTTGTCCTTTTTTCCAAAAATGCTTTCATCTTTTGTTTTTGGCAGAAAAGAAAGCTGGGGGTTTTCCTTAAGGAAGCTTGAGATTAGAAAACGGTTTTCTTTCTAGCTCAAAAGCATTGTTAAAAAGTATCTTATTTTTTTCTAATTTTTTTTTTTCATTTTTAGAGTGAATGTTTGTATTTTAATGGTCATCATATATGAGTATTATGAAAAATTTTATAACTGCACTACACAAAATTTTTTGAGGATATAGAGCAAAAACTTTGTTTGACCAATACTTTAAGTCATAAATGTGACAGTCTTTTGAGATAGTATAAATTAGTTTCTTAATTCTCATTTCAAATTAAAAAATACATTGTTTATTTTGTCGAAAACGTTTAATCCAATGTAAAGAATTGATTAGTGTAAAGAAAGGTATCTCATCCAACACTATATCAAGAAACTCTAAAACATTTTTTTATCAAGAAAAGTCTGCTACCATTCGATATGGAGTCAAGATACCTTGCTTTACTTTTGCTGAGATTTTAATAAATAATCTACCTAAAAAAGAAATTTGAAACATATTGTTTTTATCCAACTTTATAACTAATTTACTTTTTCATTTTTTGCTTACAGGAGTTCAGAGAAAACAAGCATCGGGAAAGAGGGTGAGAACTGCGTTCACCAGCCACCAGCTGATGGAGTTGGAGAAGGAATTCCAGGCCTCAAAATATTTAAATCGAGCCCGCAGAGTTGAATTGGCGATGATTTTGTCTCTAACGGAACGTCAAATCAAAATTTGGTTCCAAAACAGGAGGATGAAGAACAAGAAGGACGAACAATCATCCTTCCTTAAGAAGTCTTCTCATAGTCTTCGACAAGAGCAGAATCAATGCCAGGTTAGAAATTACCAGGTGGAACAATTGGCTCAGCAGCAGTACAACAACTGCCAATATTCACATTACCAACCCTGCCAAAGTTCACAGTACAGCAACCCCTGCCAGTACTACTATAATTACACTACCGAGATGACAAGTCAACGGGTGGAAACAAAATGTGATGAACAGCAGAATTTTTGGAATAGGCAACAGGTTCAGCAAACTTATCCAGAAAATTTCTTCCAATGTCAGTACCAAGATTCTCCGGTTTTCCAGAACCAGGCTCCTCTGGGAAACAGTTATTTTTTAGATTCTAATTTGCCTAAGGTTGATAAGGTACACGAATGGCTGGAAAATATCTCCAACATTTAACCATCTCATTAAAATGTAAAACATTATATGATCTACATTTGAACTTCTACGTTTTTAAGATGTCGATGGTCTTTCCTACCAGTGTACTTATTTTTTAAATGTAAATTTTTTGAAAAGGAATACCTTAAATAATTGTGATAGGTATGGTACTCTTTTTGTGTGTGTTGGTTTTTGAAATCAGAAGCCGGTAAATATATTTTTATCAATATTGTATGTAATTAACAGTTACATAGTAACTTGGAATATTTTGTAAACTTTTGAAGTATAATTTACGTAATTTAGTCGATCTTCCTATTGAGCTGTGTAAATTTGTAGCTCAACTGCACCTGTGACTAATTTTACGGTATTCAGGTGTACGATTTATTTGCACATATAGATCCTCTCTAAAAATAAGAATACAAACAGTGATATGTAAATATATATTTTTGAGCCTATTAATAAATTACCTTTATAAACATAATATGAACATGTTTTTAATTCCAATGCATCCTTACAGAATTTTGATTTTTTTTTGTATATATAATTAAGAAATAGAAAAGTACATTTTTTTGATTATTCAGAATTTTAATTAAACGTTATAAAGACTTTTGATAGTTATCAGAGTAGTATTTACCTTACATTGAAATTAATTTAATTAAGGAATTTAAGTTAAAGATCAAAGGAAATCATAATTTTAAGAACTACATATGCAAAAATTTCAGAAATTTTCTTTCAAAATCAGGATTACATTCTTTACAGGTAAGCGAGAGCCAATTTTTTATTCTTTTGTTTATTTAATTTTTACGGTAATACAAATAGTGAAATAAGTGTCGATTTTTAAATTTCATTTTCTATCTTCTAGAATTTTTTTCTTATGCAGTACGTCGATTAGAAAAAAATGGGTAACTTTTAATATTAATTGTTATAAACAAATTGTATTAACAAATACTAGCATTAGGTATAAATAGTCTTCAAAGTATATTTCTGCTCTGAAATTGCTTTCCTTCATCGCTGGGATAATACCTGGCCATCCAAATTTATGATCGGATGCTATTAATTAATTTTATAAACAAATGCACATTTTTATCGTTTTTAATCGAAAACAAATCAATTTTTCTTCCAATCCTGTTGAAAGTATATTGGCAATAAATTTTCCTGGAAAAATTGTGCTATACAGCACTAATCGTTCATTTTATAAACGAATTTTATAAAGAAATGTACATATGAAAGATGTTAATAGGCAGAGAGAAATCGTATTTTAAAATTATATATCCAATGATGTCTTGATTAAATTTTGTTATTAACAACTATTTGTTCATATTGTAACCAAATTTTGTTGTCTATAAATGCCCACAATGTGTATTTGTTTACCTAATTCGTTTATAAAATAAAAAAATAGTGCTGAATAACAACATTTCATTCAGACACATCTTTTTTAATTATATTGAAAAAATAATAAAAGAAAAAACTATTTCTTTCTACCCATAAATATCTGCTATATACATTTGCTTATAAAATAAACAATTAGTGATGCATGGCAAGCATTTTCCATAAATCATTGATAATATAATTTCAACAAAATCAGAAGAAAAAACTATTTCTTTTTGCACAAAAACACCTAAAATCTGCATTTTTTTTGTATAATTTGTTTATAAAATAAACAAATATTGGTGAGTATCAAAATTTTTAAAAAACATTATTGTAACGAGAAGTGCAAGAAAAAAAATTTTCTAGGAGATAAAAAATGATATTCAAAAAGTCGAAATTTTTTTCGCTGTTGCCATTAAAATAAAAATAAAATAAAATATTGGCTCTTACCAATCTGTGAAGGATTAAGTTCTAGATTGAGAAAAAAAATTGAAATCGGTGCATAATTTCATTTTAAATGTAATTTTCACGTTGGGGCTGAACCAATATTTAATTAAAGTGAATACTTTTTTGTTTACAATAATATGGTATCCGAAGAACATTTTAAGATGGAAATAATCGGTCAGGCGCTTCAAAAAAAAAAGTAGATTTTTGTATTCAATTACTAAGAAATGAAGAAATATTTATAAGATTATATGGTAAATATTTGTTAAAATTTTGCTTTAAAGATTTCTTTATTGAATGCGGTTGTCTGCCACCTCTCAAATGAAGGATGAAAATAATTGAAAGAGCGTTTTCTGAAAAAAATATATAAATTGAAAAAAAAAAGTTAATTTTCAACCAAATAGTCGAATTTTCATCCAAATACATGCATTTTCTACCAAACAAGTTATTTTTTAACAAGGGAGTTCAACTTTTGACCAAATAATTGATTTTTTAACCAAAAAATATGAATTCTTAACGAAATATATATTATTTATAAAATTTATTTTTATACAAATTATTATAATTTTTTATGATATAAAATTATAATTATTTTTCTTTAGAATTAAGAGAGATTTAGGCAAATTATACTTTGATGGAAAAAAAAAATGTTTAATACAAAATAAAAATTTCGACTGTTAATTTTGTTATTTTCTTTTCTTATTTGCTTTAAGTTTATACAAATACAATTTTTCGAGGTTTCCAGAGAAAATGCAGAAAGATTTTTGAAAATGTCGAAAAAGTATCTAGAAAATTTCTAAGCATTTTTTAAATGTTTTACAGGATTATACAACGTTTTAAGTAAGTTTAAAAGATAGTCAGGAATTTTTGATTTCGTAAAAATGCTTGAAAATTTTTTAAATCTTTCATAATGTTTCAAAATCTTTTTAAATATTCTCTTAAAATTAATTTTGAAACTTAAAGAATCACTTGAAATATTCCTAGGAGTCTAAACAACATTTTATTATTATCTTGAAATATTTCTAAACATCGAAATATATTTTGGAATAATTGGAAGTTTTCCTTTAATTTTCTTAAATTCTGAAAAAATTTTAAAAAAGTCTTTATATCTTCCGATTCTTTTTCGACATATTTTAAAATCTTCAAAGCTTAAAATTAATCTTTTAAAATAAAATCTAAATCATTTTTTTATTTGCGTTTTCATTCTTTGAAAACCCCGCTTATTAATATAACGTTTTACAGATGAAGTTAAAGATTAAGTTTTTAAATAATTTACAAAGTTGTTCCTAAACTTGTAATTATGAAATTAATAAAACATTTGGTACAGGGTGCTAACGTTGCTTTTTCTGTTAATCTTCTAAAAAGAAATATGAAGTGAAAGATTCAAAATTAAACTTTATAAAATGCTTTCATAAATAATTCAAGCGATTTCAGTTTAAGATTTGGATTTGTACCAATATTAAATTGAAGTCTCGAGTCAGTAAAAAATTTTTTTATTATTGATGATAATATGGTATCCGATAATCCAAAGAACATTCTGAGATTAAAATATAAATATTTGGTTAGGCGATTTTTTTATTTATCTAGTAAGAAATAAAGAAAAATTTATAAGATTATATTGTAAATATTGTTTAAATTTTGTTAAAAAGATTTCTGTATTGAATGTGGTTGTCTGTCATTTCACAAATATATTAAGATGAAAATGATCGGAAAATTGTTTTCTGAAAAAACTCGATTTTTGTATTTAATTACTAAAAAATGAAAAAAAAATCATAAGATTACATGGTGAATATTGTTAAACATTTTTTTAAATAGATTTTACACATCTTTCATAGGACTTTTAAAATTAAAGGTAGAACCATCGGTAACAGAAATTTAGTGATCGTGAATTCTCTTTCGTTAAAGCTCTTTCAGCTTTAACAAACACATTCTCACCACGTGTCTCGTGAGAATAAAAAATTAAGAGCAAATTTTAAGATCTAATTTTAAAAGTTTTCAGTTATTACCAGCATTTTTTAGAGTGAGAACGAAAATTATTTATTCGCTCAAAAAATGGTCAATGGAAAATCTGTAGATCTTTTTAAGGTCAATAATTCTGTTTATAAATATTATCTCCATTACTCTTGTTGTTTGGCTCAAAATTTTCGATTTTTCAAAAAAATTCAAAAAGTTGTTATGGCAATATTGTAGGGTGTTCAAAAAGCAACATTACATAGAATTTTTAAATCTTCAAAAAAGGTAGTTTGAAGAATTTTGAAAATGCTCTAACTTTTTGAATTTTTATCCAAAATGACTGGCTAACGAACTTTTCTTCTGATGAGAATGTAACAAAACTACCAATTATTAAATAAAATTTTGAATTGCAATTGTAGGATAATATCTTGAGAGTGTCGCGTGTTTCCTGAGAGCTGATTTTCTTGAAATGTAATAACGTTTCTTTGAAAAGAGTGCCTTGTACTAAAAGGCAATATATTATTGAGATTTACAATTATCCTCAAGAAATAAAATTTTATTGAGCCTGTTTAACTATGGGGACTGACAGGCTGCTCATCACCCGGCACTGTCTAGACTCTAGACGCTAACTACGAAGACGTCACTCGACTACTGTTTAAACCGCGCCAGATTAAAAGTTTATAGACGGTCTACTCTAAATCACGACCATTGTGCCAAATACCTTCTCTGTCAGGGTGAACCGAAATTAACTAACAGTCAACGATAATATTTCAAATTTACTTATTTCGACAAAAAATGATGACTTTTCTACCATACAAGATGAATTTTCAATCCAACTGGACGAGTTTTTAATAAAAAAGTTCCATTTTCGACAAAAAAAGAAGACCACTTAAGAAAATAGTTCAATTTTCAACGAAATAGTTACACTTTCAAGCAACTAGGTAAATTTTTAACCAAATGGTCGAATTTTTAATAAAAAAAGAATAAACTTCCACCAGAAAACAGTTTAATTTTCAACCAAATAGTTAAATTTTGAAGCCAAGCAGACATTTTTTTAGAATTCTAAAGCGAAAAATGTACTGATTCACATTTCAATAAAAAAAAACGAATTTTCAACAAAATAGACAAATTTCCATGCAAATAGTTGAATTCTTAACAAAATAATAAAACTTTCAACAAATTAGTTGAATTTCAAACTTACAAAAATCAATTTTTCAAGAAAAAAAAATGTATTGGGTGGCATTTCAACCAAAAAAGATAACATTTCTGTCAAAAGAGTTGAATTTTAAATTCAAAGATGAATTCTCAACAAAAAATTGAAATGGGTGACATTTCAATCAAAAAAGTTAAAATTTCTGCCGAAAAGACGCAATTTCAACTAAATTATTCAATTTTTGATCAGAAAAGATAAATTTTCATTTAAATGATCAAAGTTTTATTCAAAAAAGTTTGTTAATCAGAGAAAGTTGAATTTTCAACCAAAATATGAATTCCAAACGGACAATGTACTAGTTCACATTTCAAAAAAATAGTTAAATTTTCAAGCAAATATTTGAATTCTGAACAAAATATTAACATTTTTCGCAAAATAGTTTAATTTTGAACCTAAAGAGATGAGTTTTCAACAAAGAAATGTAATAGGTGACATTTCTACCAAAAAATATTGAAGATCTGCTTAAAGAGATGAATTTTAAAACCAAAAAGACGATTTTTCTACCTAAAAAGACGAATATTCAACAAAATATATGAATTTTCAACAAAAATTGTTGAGTAAATTATCAACAAATAAATGTAATTGGTGACATATCAACCAAAAAAGATCAAATTCCTGCCAAATGAGATGAATTTTGAAACCAAAAAGACGAATTTTCTACCAAAATCAAAAAATTTTCAACCAATTGTTAAAATTTTACCTAAAAACTCTAAATTTTTTACCAAAGTTGAAAAAGTTTAATTTTCAATGAAAGAATTAATTTTAACCGAAAAATGCGGTTTTTTAACAAATAAAGATTTGTCAGTAATAAAAAGAAAGAATAGTTTATTACAATTGTTTAAAATTCGAGCCAACAGACAAATTTTCTGTAAAACAGTTGAAATTTCTATCCGAAAATATGAATTTTCAACAAAAAACTTCATTTTCAACCAAAATGTAGTTTTTTTTTTAGCAAAAAAGAGACAAGAAGGATTACTTTTCTATCAAAAAAGACCAATTTTCTACTAATAAAGTTACATTTTCAAACAAAAAAATGTATATTATCAGTTGAAGAAATTATTAAAAAAAAAAACTTTCAACATAGTAATAAAATTTTTAACCAATAAAAAATAAAAGGAACCTTCCACAAAAAAATGTTCATCAAATTCATAACTTTTACACAAAAAGTTGAATTTTCAAATAAAAAATAACAATTTTTAACAAATGATGTATTAGTAGATATTCAAATCGAAAAATATTTTAAGTTTGAATGAAAAACCGTTGAAATAAAAAAGGACGAATTTTAAACAAAATAATTAGTGAAATCCTAAACTAATGAAGATTAGTTTTCGACCAAATAGTTGCGTTTTATAGAAAAAATATGAAATTTCTAATAAACAGATGATGTTTCTAACCAGAAAGACAAATTATTGAAAAAAATGGTTGAATTTTCTACAGAAAGTTAATTTTGTACAAGAATAGTTGAATTTCCAACAAAGCAGTTGCATTTTCAATGGAAAAAGATGTTTCTTAACAAATCTCGTTGAAAATTGATTTTTTCTGTTGAAAATCGATTTTTTAAACTGAAAATATAATGATTCCATTTTTTCGTTGAAAATTCATCTTTTCGGTTTTAAGAGTTGACTGTTTTCTAAAAATTTTGACGTTTATTGAAAATTCGTGTTTCTGGGTAAAAAATCAATCTTCATTTTTGAAAATTTATATATTTGGTTGAAGATTCAACTATTTTGTTAAAAAGTCGTCTTTTCGTTGAATTGAACTGGCTGACATTTTTTTTAATTAATGTTTTTCAACTGGAAATTTAACTAATACATTTTTTTTAATCCTTCAATTACACATCTATTTTTTCGAAAATCTCCTACACTCTGGGTCAATCTGACTCTGTTCACATTTTGATCTTCTATAACTTCAGAACTACTGAACCTTTTTACTTACCAAAATTTAAAGGTATACTTACAAGTATGTTAATGTAATTTATAAGTATTATAAATGTCTTCAAAGTCTTTAACATACTTGGAAAAGAATTCACGAAATTTTTAAAAAATTGTAACTTCTTTAATTGTTAATATTTTAAGCTAAAAATTTATACGGAAAGTCTTTCTCGATCAAAAATTTGTTGTGGATCAAATTGAACCAGTATGTACTCGAAGGTTTAAAAGCGTATTTCTTTAAGTTGGAAATTATACTATTTTATTAAAAATTCATGTATTTGGTGGGAAATTCATCTTTGTAGGTTAAAAATTCAGCTGTTTGGTTAAAAATTAAACTATTTTTTCGAAACTTGAATTATCTTGTTAAAGTAGTCTTTTCTGTCGAAAATTCAACTGTTTTGTTAGAAATTTTTCGCTTTTTCAGGGTAGAAAAGTCTTCTTTCTTGGTTGAAAGTTAATCTTTCTTGGTTAAAAAATTAAACTATTTGGTTGAAAATGCAACTATTTTTTATTAAATTTCAATCTTTTTATTCAAAAATTCTACCATTTCGTTGCAAATGCATTTTTGTAAACTGAAAAATCAACTATTTTATTAAAAATGTAATGATGTTGTTGAAAATTAAACTATGATGTTAAAGCAATCCTTTAGGGTAAAAGATTCGCGAAAAAAACGCAGAATAAACATGAAAACCTTGTTTATCTGACGACTACGTTACTTCCGGCGTCGGGAAGGGGGGTGGGGTGTAAAACTACAGCCGTCATCGAGGGGTGACGGGGGTGGACATTTCTTTTTCATTCTAAAGGGTCCTATAGCCTAGCGAGAAGAGTCTTGAGACTCTAGAGGCCCAAGCCGCCCCCCCCCCCCGAAATTTCATAGACTATGTTGAGTGTGATGACAAATTTTATTATTCACAACAGCCTGTCTCTCTATATGCTCTGAGTTTCTGACCGTTCTGATATTTGCCCCAAATGCTAAAAGGGCAAGAGGGATAATGGGTACCGATGAACAGGGGTCTGTTCTTCATATTACCTGCAAAAATGAAGGCAATAAAATGGGGATTTCCGCACTTTTCATTCAACATAATACACAAGACTATAAAGCAAGATTCTGGAATATCAAAGATTTAAATTTTTTTAATTAAGATTGAAAAGAAATCCATTTTATCATGAATAATTTTTTCAGAATAAGCAACAATTTGATTCACAATTTAAAAATAAACTTACAAAAATCCTCACTTGTCGGCTCATTAGAGACAAGAATAAAACAATGAAAAAAGAAGGAGATAAAGGGAAAAAGTCAACCAAATTGCGGAGATGCCCATTTCATCGCCGTCTACCTGTTGGTTTTACCCCCACTACCAAACTTCCCCTCACGTAGCCGAGTGCTCGCCAGCGCAGCGTCTGTCGTCGACCTATGTCAGTCCGAACCAATAACACATTTCTAAAAAATTGCAAACTTTCACAAATTTGTAAACTTTTTTTAAAGTAAAGACATCTTTTGGTAAATTGAGTTAACCATTAACACCTTAGGTTTTACAGACATTTGGTAAAACGATATGATACTTTTCACATTGTTCTTAAAGATTGTTTTGACTTTAATAAGAAAATGGAAAGATTGACCAAAACAGCGTTTGATCAGGCGCAAATCCAGAGGGGGGGGCACGGCGGCTTGCCCCCCCCCCAAATTCCACACTCGAATTTTTCAAATAAGATAATTGAAGTTTACGATCCCAATAAAAAGAATCTAATTCGGGAGGATTGCGGCGAATTAACATGTTTAAATTTTCCCGGATTTGGCTTTCTGATTCGTTAAAACGAACTGAGCCAGCGCGAATTGAGTGCATGTCAATTCACCTTAAATCGTGGTCAAGGTCATTTCGAACAAAAATTTATAAAAATTGCATGCCTCAAGTCTCGAACCAGCGATACCAAGTGTATAGGTCCATAGGAGGACCGCTGAGCTACGGAAATCATTAATATATATTTACAACAGATCCTATATGCACCTGCGCGTTAGTTATACATTAAGAATTTAATTGAATAGGTCAGTTTTTACCTGTATTCGTGCTGGCGAATTCTGGCAATTCGGAGCTTGACTTAAAATCTCGCGAATTAAAATGAATTGGCCGGCATTGAAATTGATTCCTGTTGACACATTCAAATGATATTTGAAGATTATATTACTCTTCACGAATTTACACAAATAAAAAGCAAGAAAATTACCATCACGATTACTGGGACTAAGGTCAAGATTAATGGGATGTTTACCTTAGTTGCATACATTGAAAAAGAGTAAGACTTAAAAATCAGAAGCTAGTGCGTTTTAAAAATGGAAATATTAGTTTAATTAAAAAGAAAACTAAAGCGTAAAGTCTAAAAGTATATTTAAAAAATAAGTAAAAACTTCGGAGGAAGCTTACTTTTTTTTAATTTATCAATTATTGAATACAAATATAATTAAAATACTTCAATGTCAAAATTATTGAACACTATATAATTTTAATTGTTTCTTTGAAGAAAAATTGTTGAGCTATCAAGCACGAAATACGTATTATCATTCGAGAAGCATAATTATATGCGGAAATATCATAACTCAGGGTGGCGGCTGGACCGGGAAACCGGGAGATGATCGGAATTTATTGAGAGCGGGAAATGACAGTGAATTTATTTTTCGACTGGGATTTTCACAACTTTTTAAAAGAAAAAACTATCCAATTACTTCAAAAATCATAAATTTCATATCACAAGATATATAATGCAATTTAAAAAAAGTTTGATTTCAAATTTTTTCTAAATGCTTAGTTGAGTTGTTAAATTTTTTCAATTATGAAATCATTCAGTTTATAATGTGTAATTGTAAAATCTTTTACTATCAAAGTTTTTCATTTTACATCTTCATTTTGAAGGGTACATTTTCTATTAAAATAATGTTAAAATGCAGTTTTGAAGACTTACACAATACAGGATAATTATCTTTTAAGACTGAAATTTGTTGACAAAAAGTGTTTTAAGGTAATCAACTGTAAATATAAATTAATTAAATTTGTCTATTCTAAATTGAACAAAAATTGATTCATTTTACAGGGCGATTCTGAATCTGATAAAATTAAACAATTGAAAGATTTTGACGTTAAAAATTGAACTGTTTCAATTAGAAAGACTTAGTAGTTAATCAAATGTGAGCTTCGGATTGAAACTTTATAAACTGTCTATTTTTTCAGCCTAAAATATATTATTTTTCACGACTTCCATTTGAAAATTTTTAATTAAGAAAAAGAACAATTTTTTAATAGCCAGCAATGTTTGACTGTTTATTTTAAATGAACAATTATGAATGAAATATTCAAAACTAAACAATTTGAAACTGAATAGTTTGAAACAGAAAGCCTTGAATCGTTAAAATTTCGGACACCTGAACTTACACGTTGAGTGTTACAATGTTAATTTTAATTGTTCCAATTGAAAAAATTTTATTTGTAAGTGAAAAAGTTGAATTTTGATGTGTAAATATCAAATTAAAATGTATTCATTCAGAAAAAATTGAGTGAGTTGAGGAGATATTTAGAAGTTTTAAATAAACTTTTGAAGCTTTTAAGGATTTTGAAAAATTTAAGATAATATAAATATTGTCTCAATATTCATGGGTAAATTTTTATTGATTTTTATTTTGAAAAATTAATTTAAACAGAATATTTAAAAATATTTTAAAACGAAAGCAAATTTTGATGAATAAATAAAAATTGAACAGTTGTATTGTATTTTATTACTCTCCCTTTTACGGGTTTGAGGGCTCCGTTCCCTTTATATCTTTTACAATTTCACTTAACCACTATGCCTTATGCTTATCTTAACCTATAATTGTTTCGCCTTCTTATTATTTACAAGTTCTTAAATATTAGCTTACTAACTATTATCTATATCAAGTGCGCAAGACCTTCCAGGGCTTCCGTTTCCTCTTCCACTACCCTTCAAGCTTTTTCAAGTCACGCAACACTAATTTTCCTTACATACATCAATTTTGGTTTTCTCCTCCCCCATGCATTCTCACTTCCCTTTTCTCTTCTAAGGTCTTCATCCACTTTTTCCCTTGTCCACAGCCGCTCAGTATCCACCTAACTTTATCTACCACGTTATTTCCACCTCCCTCTTCCCTGTACATCTCTCCAACACGTGCTCCCACGATTCCCTTTCATACCCACATACCCTGCACATTTTCATTTCTTCACTCATCCAATATTTACACTCATTCATGCCTTTTCCCATTCTGAAACGTATCATCCTGGGTCACGTGCACTCCTTTTTGAATTTCCCTAGATATTCTGGGACCCCTTCCAACTTGACGAATCTATACCATTTATTATATTTTGATTTTTCCGAAGAATTTGACCTCTGGACTATCAATTGTAGTGTGTTTAATGCAGCAAGAACGTTGGCGGATGCAAAACGTAAAACAAAACCAACGGCTGATCATAAGATCAGTGTGTGATTGACTTCATAACATCTGGTAGGACTTTCACTGCCAAGGTCCGACAGTTCACACGCGAATTGCGGATCCGTCATCACACACTCAACAAGTCAAAGCTACTGACCATCAAGCAGCATATTGTTGACAAAATATGAGTGCTATCTAACGTTAGAAGAAGTCTAGAGAGGAGAAAGAGGTGGGTCAGAGAAAATCAACAGTTTTTCTCTGATCAATCTCGACTCTTCCAAGACCCTCCAGTTACTGTCGACCACCCGCCCAAAACCAGAGGAGGTCGAGGCATATCGGAGAGAAGTCTATGATGATGGTATCAAGACCTTCTAGTGGAAGAAGTTTCCTTCAACCTACCAGCATCTGGCCTGCATTTTCAATACATATCTGAAGTCGGAGGAGCCTATTCCAGAGTGGTTGGTAAAAGGACGCACAGTGCTCCTCCCAAAGATGGGCAACTCGTCTGAACCAGAGAATTACAGGCCAATAACTTGTCTGAACACGCTGCATTAGATCTTCACATCTATCTTAAATGATATGATTGCTCAGACAATCGAACCTGTGTTTTGAGAAATAATTCAACAACACAGCACAAAGAAAGGCGTTGCATGATGTCAATAAAACCTGCTCGTCGATAGGTGTGCCTGCAAAGACGCTGCATCATATCAGCGCTACCTATCAATGGCCTGGATTGACTACCGGAAAGCTTTCGATTCAACATTCCGTAGACTTATCATCTTTTGGTTGAAAAGCTTAAAGTTTCATCCACACATCGTGTGGTTCATAGAGAGATCAATGCCGCTTCAAAAAACCAAATTCACTATCTCATCTGGAAAGCATCGTGTGACAACTAACAACGTCACCTTTCAGAGAGGTGTCTTTCAGGGCGACACCATAAGCTCTCTCTTTTGCCTCACACTATTGCCACTATCTCTCGCACTTTGCCATTCCCAAGGGTACTTCTGTGGCAAAACTGAAAATCGAAAGCATGGATGATCTCAAGATCCTGATCTCGTCGATACAAGTGCTATACGACATCTTGGCGCCGGAGAGACCTAAACACACCTGGACGTGCCACAAAAACACATTCAGGACGCAGCATTGATTAAGAATAATCTCCGGTGTAAATTCAAACGTCTTATCCGACAGATTCGGTCCTCCGAACTGTACTCTATTCATTTGAAGTGGTGCCATGTACAAAGAACGAGCTCAGATCCCTCGATATCGCGTTACGAAATGTCATGCACATGAACAAAAGAATGCACCTTAAGTCGTATGTTCCGTGACTTTACATCTCACGCCGTCAAGGTGGTCGCGAAATACTTAATCTTGAATGTCTTCACGACAGAATTTTCCAGGGTACAACACATATAGTCGCAAACGTTAGAGACCCTCTTCTTAAGATAGTCATGGAACACGAAGAAGTGAACAAAGGAGCGTTTCTGTACAAAGTAGCGGAGGAGGCTGCTAAAACACTTGGTCTTGACTTCAATATCAGGGGTGAGCCAAATGCATCAAACATTGTCCATCTCGAGTACTCACTTCTGAAGGCCCTGATCAAGAAAGCACAGAAGAAAAACTTCTTTGAACAGCTCCTCGACAGGAGGATGCACGGCATCTTCCACAGAAATGTGAAGGAGCAGTCGATATCGTAAGAGCTAACGTTTGCTTTCCTTCAATCACCTGATTTGAAGTTGGGAACGGAGGGTCTCATTTTGGCGTATCAAGACGAAGTCATTTCAACTTTAGCATACCGTCGCCACATTTTAAGCCAAGACATTCCCGATAATAGCTGCAGAGCGTGTGATGCACATCCCGAGCACCTAGGACACATACTATCTAGTTGTCCAACTCGTGCGGAAGGGACGTACATCCAAAGGCATAATGCGGCACTAAGAGTGCTTTATCATCATCTCTCATTCTTAGAGCATTAGCCCTATCACCACTTCCCCAAACTTTTCTAGGAAAATAAAGTCAATTGTCCAAAATGAGAAGTGCTGCATATACTGGAACTTCATATTTTTGACAATTGTTTCTGTCGCGCACTCGAGGCCTGACATAGTTCTCCTTGAGTTTGAGAAAAGAACATGTTCGTTATCGAATTTTCTGCACTGAGATATTTTAGAAGGCCGTCTAACGATTTTTCTCATTTGCGACTTGAAATATTCGGGAGGTGCCCTCAAAAAAGAATCATCAAGAAATCAGAATAAGCAAGTACCTGTTCAGTGAAAGTTGGTTCAAGCTGGGCGTATGAGGTTTTGTATTTGCCTCATAAAATGACTACTGAGAACCGTAGAAAAATACTGAAAAGCTTGGGAAAGATCTGCTTCCTACTCAAATTCCCAATATCAAGTCAACAGTAATTTGGGGGAAAGGGGAAGGGATAGAGGAATTGAAGGGTAAGAAAATCCTCATGCTAAAAGCTTTTTTAGTCCACTTTTTTTCATATATGTTGTAATATTTCTTATAAAAGTGGTTAAAAAATAAGAAAAATGACAATTTTTTTAAATTTGAGTCTACGTCTACGAAACCCTTACTTGTTGTCGCTTGCCATGTGTACAGTGAATAATAGTTTATTTCACTTTAGACATATTACTCAGAATTGTGACTTCTGTCAGACTCTGACATTCGATTAATATATTTCACTAAAAAAACTGATTGTACGTGTGAGAAAGTATAAAAATATCAAATGACAACGGATTTAAAAATAGTATAATAATTCTATTTAAAGAAGATCTTAAGACGCTACATTTTTTAAATTCCTATCAAAAGTCTCAGTAACGTATTTCACTATGAAAAAAACTGTACATATAACAAATTAAAATAAATCACTAAAAGCATTAAAATATATAAGATTTGAAATATAAAAATATTGATTTAATTTAATTTTTGCATTCAATATCAAACAGTATCATGTATCAAACGTTGTAAATCAAGCAATTGTAAAGTAATTTTGAAAGTAAATAATTTTCTATTTCCAATTTTCAAACTTAAAGCCATACATTTTTTAATGTTTAATCTCTTAAGTTTTGCATAGTATGCATATTTATGCGTGTTTTGAATTTTAATTCATGTAAAATTCTTTAAAAGTATCGGTATTAATTTATGAATTTTTAATCAGACGATATTCCACTTTCTATGTTTTAATATCAAACTTGTAACCGTTTTACTAATATGAAGTTTTTCGATGTAAAGAGCTGACATTTGCAATTTTTTTATTAAAAGTTATTCAGCTTTGAAGAATTTGTATTTCAAACTGATGAGAGTTCTATGTTTTGTAAGAGATTTTATCCTTGAGATTATCTAATAATGTAGGTGTCAATTTCAAATTATTAAGGATAGCCGCTGGACCGGGAAACCGGGAAAAGACTGGAAATTTTTTGTGAACGGAAAACCGGAAAATGACAGTAAATTTATTTTTTTCTCGGGAATTTTCTCAATTTTTAGAAGAAAACTCTGTGCACTTTTCAAGACTTGATTGATTAAAATTAAGACCGCTTGAATTTGAAAATATTTGATAAAAAAATTTTTAGGTTGAGCAATGATAAAAATAAATAAATAAATTATTTTCAAATCCGAACTGCAGTTGGAGTCTTAAAAGTTGAACAATCTGTTGAAAATTAAGCAATTTATAGATCTTATCTTTGAAAATTAAACTTTTTTAATTTTAAAGCCCTATCAGTTAAGCCGATTTTAACGTCCTATTTAAAATTTATGAACTACTTTTTATTTTTTAATAATTTGTAATTAATAGATTCACGAGTAAACGCTTTTATTCAATTCCAAATCCTATTAAAATTTCTTTCTGTTTAAAATATAAAAGTTTTAATTCATTTAATTAAAAAAATTGTTGTTGAAAAGAAGAAACATTTTGTAATATTCAGCAATATTTGTACTTTCATTAAAAATTAGGATTGATACATCATATATACAGAAATAAACAATTAAAATGCATTTTTTTAAATAGAAAGCCTTGAATCGCTACAATTTCAGATTGCGAAATTTCAGCTTCGAACGTTATAATTTCAATTATTTTATTTAAAAATTTTTGAATTTGTAAATGGAAGTATTGAATTTTGATGTGTAGATGAGAAAAGAGCGATCATTAATTTGAAACGACTTTGAATTAAAATAATTAGACTTATAATGATTTATGTATAAAAAAAATTAAATCTCACAATTTTAATTTTAAAAGAAAGAGAAGAAATTTTTGTATTTTTTTTTCTGAGTTGGAGAAGGAACCTTTTTTACATTTGTATTGAAGGCGCGTAAATTTGGTATTTTTAACATTTTAATTGAGTTTGAAACGAGCAAATTTTGATTTTCAAAATTTTATGAATTGGAGAAGGATAATTAATAATTTTTAACATTTTTATTGTGTTTAGGAGAAGAATTTTTTATTTTTAAATTTTTTCTCTGTTGGAGGAACCACTTTTTCTTGTTTCTTATAATTTTTATTGAGTTGGTAGGAATGAAATTTTGGTTTTCAAGTTTTTAAAAATGGTAAGAGACTAATTTTTTCTTCTTAACATTTTTATTGAGCGGACGGGAGCAAATTTAGGATTTATAACATTCAGATGAAAGGTAGAACTTTTTATTTTAAATTTTGCACCGAACTAGTAAATGAATAAGTTTTAATTTAAAGCGTTTAAAATGATAGCGTGGTTTTATATGTTTGAACCAGAAATATCGTACGGTTGAATTTATAAAAGTTGAAATTGTTGAATTTCGCAGTTTAATGAAATTTAATTTTAAATGGTTTATTTGGAAAGTGTTAAAAGCTTCCATTTTTTACGTGTAAATTATTATGCGTTTGAATTAAAAATTTCGGAATAAAAAAATTGTTAAGCTTCGATGGTAAAAGGTTGAAATTTTTAAATATTGCCATTAAAATTGAACATTAAAAACATGTGTAATTTCTCTCATAATAAAACTAAAATCTCTGAAAACATTCTACAATCTATACTTAATTTTATATGAAACAATCCTTATTTCAATAAAATGAATGCATATCAGAATTTTCACTTTCTAGATTGAGATTTGACACCACTCTTTTGTATTATTTATAATTCTGTATTATAATTTTAATTCTATATTATTTCTAATTATATCTGTAAACTTTATCCAAATTCAGTAATATCTTGCATTTACCGAACTAATTGGGTAAATTTTACTGAATAAATTTTATCCGTGAACCAATAACAATCTTCCTTCCCTTAGTTAATATTTCACAGCCTGAAATAAATATTTATTTGCAACAAAATTTCATAATTTTGGTTTGGATGAAGCAATGTTTTTTTTGTAATAAATAAATGTTTAATAGGACGTATTCATAACGATTATTTCCTCAAACTAAGTAAATTTTCTTGGATTCAAGATACACTGGAACCTGGAATTAGAAACCTCATATTTACGATATTCCGAGAATTGATGCCCTCGGAAATTTCTTGGTGAGGAGAGCCGTGGGACCCAGAGAGAGACGATGCTCAGTCAAGCGTGACAAACAGCATGAGAGCCGTACTCTCAACGCGCTGTTTGCATCAGGTTGCGTCATCCGTCCAAATCAAATAGAAATGATTCACGCGGCCCTGCCTGTTTACGTTCGGATTCCCTGGACTTCGGATCAAGGCCACTGCAAGCCATGACCGAAACCGTTCTTCATTCCAGGTACCACTGTCTTTTTTCACAGAGTGGCGCAATATTAACATTGCTAAGCCTCGAAGGAAATGCGTGAGAAAATTTCCTGAGAAACAGGCTTTGATGCATTCTATACATCTTAAAAAATTTTCAGACCTTCCGATATTGCCTTTCGAGCTTTTCATTATATTGAACGATGAACCCTTGTGTGACGCACACAATGATAGCACACGATACGGGGAATCCCGCGCTACTCTAAAAGACCGATCGGGAATGTCATTTCGGAATGCCGCTTGCGTGAGGCAGCGTTCACTGAATCTTTTGTGGAACGAATTTGATTTAAGTTGGCATGCAAAGTTTATAGTTAAATAGTTTGATTAACTGCTAGCACCAATTTACATTTCTTCATTCAGTTTATTATGCTTCCATCATTTTTTAAGTGCACACTCAGAAAAATATTTGTCTTGAATTAAAGAAATCGTTTCTTTAAGGCCATGTGACGAGTGGGTCACGTTACCGGCTTCCTAGCTTACCGACACTTTTTCTATTTTTAAACTTATTTTCACACGAATAGCCACATCGAACTGAAAATTGAGGATAATAAATAAGAAGCACTAAGAAACGCGCCTCTTGTCCTAAATTGTCATGATTATGAAAAAATCAAGAAAAAAAATTATTCACAAAAATTTTTTTTTTCATAATTATACAAATTTAGGACCAGAGCCGCGTTTCTTAGTGCTTCTTATTTATTATCCCAAATTTTAAACTTGATGTGGATATTCATGTGAAAATAAGTTTACAAATAAAAAAAGTGTCGGTAAGGTAGGAAGCCGGTCACGTGACCCACTCTTCACGTAGCCTTAAAATAATTTTTTTTATATACCGAAAAATAACTTTAGAATAAAGAATATAATTTTGAATTGGAGAAAAAATTTTATTGGAAGAAAGATGATTTTCTTAAACCAAAGAAATTTCTTGAACAAAGGAAATTTCTTTGAATCAAAAGAATTTTCTTTGAATCAGAAAATCTTTTCTCTGAGTTTAATACGTTTCATGATGACAAATTTTAAGAAAGTTTGCGAATTTTGCCTAAATTCGGACTGAATTATTATAATCCAATAAGAAAATCCAACTACTTTTGCTCAAAAGTTTTTTTTTTATTAAAGAGTCTACTGTTATTTTTTTCGGAATTCATCTCGTTCGGTTTAGTCAAAAGTTCAACTAATTGGTTGAAAGTTGAACTCACGTATTTAGAATTCGTTTTTTTTTTAGTTTTGATTCATCTCCTTGGTTGAAAATTTAACTATTTTGTTGAAAATTCGTTTTATTTTGGTTGAAAATTAATTTTTTGAAGAAAATATAACTATTCCATTTCAGGTTAAAAGTTTGTCTACTATTTGGTTGAAATTTGACTTTTTAGTTGGAAGTTAAACTATTCAGGTATTTTGTAAAAATTCGTCTTTTTTGGAAAAAATTAATGTTCTTGGTTGAAAAATCATCTTTTTGGTTGAAAATTAACTTTCTTAATGAAAATTTACCTTGTCCGGTTTAAAGGTCAACAGTTTTCTAAACCATTCTGAAACATAACACTTAAAACCTTAACTTTACTTTAAACTGCTTGAAAGTTCGTTTTTTTTCTATATTGAAAAGTAATTTTTCGAACTGAAAACTAACCTAATCCATTTTGGATTGGAAACTTACTTTTTTTAGTTGAAAATGAAACTATTCGGTTGAAAATTCATCTTTGTAGGTGAAAAGCTATTTGACTAAAAATCCAACTACATTTTTAAAAGTTGAATTATTTTGTTAAAAATTCAACTATTTTGATAAGACAAAAGTTGAATTTTCAATTTCAAAGTTTTGTTATTCCTTTTTTGTAACTATGTCATCTTTTTTGGTCGAAAATTCAACTTTTCGGACTCAAATATAACTATCTTCTAAAAAATTCGTCTTTCTGGCTTGAAAATTTGAATATTTATTTAAAAATCTATCTTTGTAGGTTAAAAAATTTAACTTTTTTGTCAAGAAATTTAATTATTTATTTGCAAATTCAACTATTGGGCTGACAGTCTAATTTTTTGGTTGAAACTTTCAACAACAAAAAAAGTATTTTGGTTATTTCATCTTTTTCGTTTCAAAATTAAACTGTTTTGATGAGAATTCAACTTTTTGGGTTCAAATTCAGCCCTCTTCTGAAAAATTGTCTTTTTGGCTTGAAAATTCAACTATTTGCTCGAAAATACAACAAAAATGCCGCTATTTGTTAAAAAATTCAACTATTTTTTGGAATTCCTAATTATTTTGTTGAAAAGCAACTATTTTGTGAAAAATGCATCCTTTTTGGTCGAAAATTCACCTTTACGGTTTGAAAATTCAATTATCTTCTAAAAAATTCGTCTTTCTGGCTTGAAAATTTAAATAGTTATTTAAAAATACATCATTGTATGTTAAAAATTCTAGTAGGAACTATTATTCAATATAAACTATTTGATTAAAAATTTAAATTATTTTTTCGATAGTTTAATTATTTTGCTGAAAATTTATGTTTTGTTAATTTTGTGTATTTCGTTTGAAAAATCTATTGTTTCGTTGAAAATTCAACTTTTTGGGTTAGAAGTTCAACCCTCTTCTAAAAAATTTGTTTTATTTATTTTTTTAGCCTAAAAATTCAACTATTTGGTTGAAAATGCAACATTTTTATTTAAATGTTAATATCTTTTAAATAATATGATGTTAATGTGTTTTGTCTACATGGTCGATAAAATTTTTTTTTTTAATATTGATTATTAAAGTTGTGAAAAAAATCTCTCTAGCTTCGCTGGGATTCGAACTCCAGATCTTTCAGATTTCCGGTCTGATGCTCTAACTAATTAAGCTAATTAATTAATGACCGGAAATCTGAATGATCTGGGGCCCAAATCCCAGCGGAGCTAGAGAGATTTTTTTCACAACTTCAAAAAGTTGTGTTTCACAGCTTTAATAATCAATATTAAAAAAAAATTGATTATCCATCATGTAGACAAAAAACACTGACATCGTATTATTCAGATAATTCACTTGTCAAAAAAAATAACATCAATTAATTTAATATTTTTCGTTTAAAATTGCCACTATTTGGTTAGTTAAAACGTTAATTATTTTGTGGAAAATGTAACTATTATGATCAAACTTTAATTGTACAGTTGAAAATTTAACTATTTAATTAAAACTTTAATTATTTGGTTGAAAATACAACTATTTTGTTAATGTCATCTTTGTTTTTGAAAATTAAACTGTTTTGTTAAAAAATAGTCCTTTTGGATTGAATTTTTTTATACTATACAAGTCATTTTTCTTTGTTTAAAATGTATCTTTTTAGGATTAAAATCTTAAGAATGTAAAGCCTTTTATATTGAATTCAATATGATATCTACATAAACTTAATTTTAAATATGTTGTCCCCTACTTTCGTGAAAAATAACCCCATCTCTCTCGCTTTGAGAGCATTTTGGGCTCTGAAGCTGATATTTTATTATTTTAAATAATTCTAGACTCATTACGTAAGCTTTTAGTTCACCACACGGTCATGTAGACATATTGGCAACTGAACTCACTAGAAACGCGAAAAAACCTAGAACAAATATGAAATCCGTATTTAATCAACGGCTACTTAATTTTCCTTGATGAGTGTGGGGGGGGGGGGCTTGAAAAATAGCGCAAAACTGGTAATGTAGTTTATGGATGGCCCCTAAAGAGCAATCAAATGAAAAAATGTCTTCAAGATCTCAACCTTAAACCCTCGGAATTTGAAAATCGTTGCATGTAATAATTTGCAATCACACAGTTGCTATACAGCGAACTTGGAAGTTATGTCCCCCTCGAGAAATCTGTAATACAGATTCTTCTCACCCCTTTCCCAGACACTTCCTTCTTTTGCTGCCCCTTTCATCTGGTGAGCGTCGTGGTCCAACTAGAGGGCGCAAAGGTCACGTGACAGAACGAGTGCCGGTGGTAGGTCTGCCAATGGTCAGGTAATATTTTATAATTAGCTTTGAGGCTCATGGTGTACATTCCGTTATGGTGTGCCGCGATGTTGTGCCCACACATCCCCGATTAAATGCAGTATTAACTTCGGGGCCTGTCGTATTTTAGGCGCGGGTCTGGATGTATCCTCCACGCGAAAAGGGGTTAAGACATGAAGAAATAAGACGGCGGGGAAAGAGTGAGAGTGAGAGAGTAAGAGAGAGAGAGAGAGAGAGAGGTAGTGAGTGAGAGTGAGTGAGTGAGAAAGATGCTGAGACGGAGTAGAATGAGAGAGGATTGCATCACATCGTCAAGTGATTTACGTGCACGAATGTAGTATAGGTACGATAATTAAGCGAGGAATGGGCCAGGTCCGATCACGCCGGACCTCTTTTCACTCCGCTCTCTCACCGCGTGGGCGGTCTCGAGCTCCGTCCAAATTTGACACGCGTATCATAACCCTCCTGACTTTGTTCTGGCATACGAGAATACTCATATGTAAGTAAGCCTATGAGCACGCATATGCGTGTGCAATGTGCATAAATGTGCATAGCTGCAGGTCTGATACAAATTTCCACATTGAGCGCATGCGAGAAGTGTTACTTGTAATTTACCTAATAATCGAAGGCTTCCAAAGAATTTTGAGTAAACTGAGTAGTAGGATGAATAACATGGACCAAATTGCCTTATCGAAGGAGGGTTGATAATTGCGTGTATCTTGGGAATCTATTTATTTCTGACGAAGAGATCGATGGAGATATAGCTAGGCGTATAAAAAGGGCAGGGAGGTTATTGGAAGTGGAGGCATTACCAGAAATAAAAATATAACAAATAAAGCTTAAATTGTAATATTTAACTCTGTAGTTGCACACACTGTTCTGTACGGTAGCAAAACTGGACCTACAAAGAAAAGGATAAGAGTAAAATTAACGCGGTGAGCATAAAATTCCTGCATAATGCATGCGGTAAAACGCTAATGGATAAAGTCAATAATGAGAGGATTCTTGAAGAATGTGGTGTGGAGGAAACACTGACAAGAGTAAAAGAAGTTTATTGAGATGGTTTGGGCATGTCGAGAGAATGAAAAAACGACTGAAGAAATAAATATATTTAGGTAAAGTAAATAGTATCGTGCCCAAAAGCAGACCGAGGAAAGAATGGTAGGAATGTGTGAATGTGACCTTAAAGAGGTATGCCAGGACAGGAAAGTGTTGCGACAAATATTTCGTAAGAAATGCATGATGAAGAATGTCAGTGGAGTCAGAGACGCCTGATACGAAGGACCTTGGATACCAATAGGCCTGCATGGAGAGCTTCGCATAGTGACTTTATGAAGCTCTTTGCCTGGGGTTATTGCTAGAGAGATTGATCAGTGACCTGGGTCAAAACAGTGTTGTGGAACGAACATGTCGTTTAAATATGCAACATGATGATTCTAGATCAATGTAAAAATCTATCCACCCCCTTAAACTTCCTCGTACACTTCCCCCTCTCACTGTTCTCATATGAATTTCTTGATCTTTATCATCTTTATGGTATAATAATAATAATAATAGTAGTACCGAGGGGGAAATCATTTTGATAAAATCCGCTAGACCGCTCGGTTACCTGCACTGGTAATCCGGCCTAATCCGAATACACTTGTAATCCGCAGTAATGCTGGTAATTCATAGTAATCCATAGAAATCCGCTTGGGATCCATGGTAATCCACTTATAATCCAGATAATTCGAAGTAATCTAGGTAATCCAAGTATATACTTTGTAGGAAATTCAACAACTTCCAGTGTAAAGAATTACCGGGGCAGACTTGCGTCTAGCTAGGAATTGTCTAGACCGTTTAATCTAGATGGTCTTTTCGGGCCCTAATCGGGTGCTGGCTAGGCCGTCATTACCAAACATTTTTTAAGTGTTTCATTCAAAAATTTTTTTTTCACATATGCAAAAAGAGTCAGGTTATTTGAAAGTATGAAAAATAAAAAATGAAGATCAAAAACAAATAATTTTTTTCTCATTATCTGAACTGTGTTTGAAATAATTTTTGGCGTCAATCATCTAAAATAGATTTTCACAAGACTAACTGACTAGCGCTAGATTAGTTCGTGCAGACTAGCATGTAAGCATACAAAAACGTTTCACTTCTATTTAGCGCCATAATAGAACGTCTTGAAAACATCATATTTGCGTTCTAGACTGTCTATCCTGGCCCCGAAAAGTTTCCCGATAATTGTTTACACGGGTGTTAAGAAGTCATTTTTTGAGTGAAAATTTCTACTATTGTGTTGAAAATTCGTCTTTTTGAATTGAAAACTCAACTATTTTGGAAACAAATTTATTTCTTTGGTTGAATATGTAACTATATTGTTGAAAATTCTTTTTTATTACTGAAAATTTAAGTATTTCATTTTTTTTTAAGATTCCTGATTTTGATTAAAAATAATTGGGTTGAAAATTAATCTATTTTGTTTAAAATTCATGTTATTTGTGAAAAATTTGTCGTTTTTGGCAGAAAATTAGTCTTCTTCGTTGGGAATATAACTACCTGGTTGAAAGTTTAAATACATTCTTAAAAATTCATTTTTTTTTTGTTTCTTGGTTTTCTTGAAAATTTCTTTCTTTGGTTGAAAATTTAACTATTTTGTTGAAAAATCGTTGTTTTTTGGTTGAAGGATTATTTTTGCGGCAAATTTAACTAATTCAGTTGACGATTCTGAATTTTAAAAGAAAATTCAGCTCCATGAATAAAAATTAGACTATTTTCTTGAGTATTCAAGTTTTTTTATTTTTTTAATTGAAAATGTAAGTATTTCTATTTGGGCTCGAAATTTATCTTTCTTAGTCAAAACTTCAACTGTTCGGAGGAAAATTTATCTTTCTCAGTTAAAAATTCCACTGCTTAATAAATAATTGATGTATTTTTCGAAAATTCATGTTTTTTGGCAGAAATTTAATGATCTCGGTTGAAAGTGTATGTTTTTGGTTGAAAAATTAATTATTTATTTAAAAATTAATTTACTTTATAAAAAATTCAACAATTTTGTGAAAAGGTATTTTCTCTCGTTAAATGTTCAACTGTTTTGTTTAAAATTGATTGTTTTATGGTTAAAAATTAATCTGCTCTGTAGAAAATTTCACAATTTTCTTAAAAAGCCATTTTTTTATTTGAAGATTCTTCATTTTAGGTGAAAATCAATTTTTTGAACTGAGTATTCGATTTTTTCATTTTTGGTCGATAATAATTTATCTTTGTTAGTTGAAAATTCAACTATTCTTTTTTTTTTTTAGAAAACTAGTCCTCTTGGTCCAAAATTAGACTATTTGGTCGAAAATTGCACTATTTTGTTTGAACTAAATTTTTTTTGCAGATTTATCTCTTCAGTTAAAAATTAATTTCTTTGGTTGGAAATTTAACTATTTCATTTTTTGTCGCAAATTTATATTTTTAGTTGAAAATTCAACTCTTTGGATGAATATTCATTTATTTTGTTAATAATTCTTTATTTTTGGTATGATATACATTTTTTTCTTTAAAATTCAACTGTTTTGTTGAAAAGTAATATATTTCAGTTGAGGATTCGAGTGTTTTGCTGAAAATTCGCCTTTTTTGGTTAAATTGAACTGATTTTTATTTTGAATGATCATGTAAATAATCTTCTCTCATTAAAATCTTAACTATTGCAATTTTTGTTAAAAATGCATCCCTTTAGTTCGAAAATTCAACACTTTGGTTGAAAGTGAAACACCTTTCGTAAAAATTGATATTTTCTTGTTTTTTGTAAGAAATTTTTTGGAAACAATTGAACCTTTTTAATTAAAAAGTTCAACCGTTTGGTTTAAAATGTATACCTTCTGTTATTAATTCGTATTTTTCAGTTGAAAATTAATCTTCTTGGTTGAGAATTGAATTATTTGATTTGAAATTCAACTGTCTTGTAGAAAGATCGTCTTTTTGGCATAAAAATTCACATTTTGGATGAAGTTTTTTCCTTTATTGACTAAAAAACCTTTTTTGGTTGAAAATTTAACTCTGGTTGAAGATTCGTCTTTCGTATATAAAAATTAATTTCTTTTCTTAGAAATTGTATCCTTTTTTGATAAAAATACAACTGTTTGGTTGAAAATGAATCTGTTTTGGTTGACAACTCAATTATTTTGTTGATATTTTCTTGTTTGAAATATCAACTAATACATTTTTTGTTAAAAATTTATCTATTTCGGTCGAAAATTCATCTCCTTGGTTGAACATTGAACTTCTTTTTTTCTCTCAAAAAACAGTAAGATTGTACCCCCTCCCCCCCTCTTCCTGAATCGTCCTATGTTATTCTTTGATGACCCCTGAATAATTTCGCGAATAAAATTGAGTTGGAAAAAATTACGTGTACGTGGTTCAAAATTCCAGAGAAAAAAACTTTACGTTATTTACGCACGACCCCTGTGCGCTTTATTGAGTTATAGGATGAATAGTCCCACGTACACTGTTTTATTCAAGAAATGTATTTCCTTGCCTGTTCGCGGGTGTCAATACCTTCTTTTTGCATCTGTGGTGACTTGGGTCCCAAAGGACGTATAAAGATTTCGTAGTCGATTTGACGTGCTCGAGGCAATGCCCCGAACTGAATTCTTGAGAAGATCAAAAGTGCTTGAGAATGCGGTGCATGAGATGATGGATTTCGTCGCTGATCTTGAAAATACACAAATGGTCTCCAAGGTGGCTTCGAGTGTCAATATTTTCTGGGGAGATCTAGAAAACTAAAAGCGTTCCATGTGTTTAACTTCAAATTTTGTTCTTGGTTGCACATGGCTGCAAGAAAATGCAAGAAAGTAAAAATAATCATACAAAACCCTAAAATACTACGGTGATGAATTTTCTGTTTTTTTTTTCTGTCAGATAGAAGATGGCATTCCGCTTAGCAAATGTTTCTGGGAGAAATAATAGAAACGTGGTACATTTATTTTCATTATTTCTAGCACCAGAAAGTGATCATAAAGTAATATGTACATTCTAGAATCTTCCAAACACCACAGCAATAAATATTTTTTAAAAAGCAACATGCCTGTTGAACATGTGTGCATGTTCTCATCCAGACCTCCGAAATGCAACAAGGATACAAAAATGGAGGTCATAATTTTAAATTAAAAGCCAAAGACAAATATCCATTGAAGAGAAATGAAACATTACAAAATTGTATTTTGATTTATTAGCAGTAGTTGGGATTTGAAAGCACGAGAGCGCGACAGCTCTGATAGCATACCACGCGAGCTACGCTGGCTTCTGCAATCAAATTTTGTAATGAAAGCTACTAGCTATTTTTATTATGAGGCACTACCAAAGGATAGCAGCGGTTTCTGCGGAATAGTAGGTGTCCCGAGATAGATTGAGTCCTCCAGGTTAGGTTGGGTTCGGGGTGATAGGTCGTGTTCCCTGAGATAGTAAGGGTCCCGAAGGTTAGGTGGGTTCTCGGGGGATAGGTGGTGTTCTGCGTGATGAGGGGTATCCCAAAGGGATAGATGGGATTTCGCGGTATTTCGTTGGTTAGGTTGAATTGCGTGGAATAAGGTGAGTCCCCAAGGATGGGTCGTGTGTTGCAGAATAGTAGGCATCCCAGGGGATACAATGGGATTACGTGGTACAGGTGAGGTCCCGAGAGATAGGTTGAGTCCTCCGGGTTAGGTTGGATTCGGAGTGATAGGTGGTGTTCCTTGAGATAGTAAGGGTCCCGAGGGTCAGATGGATTCTCGAGGGATAGGTGGTGTCCTGTGGGATGAATGGGATCCCAAAGGGATAGATGGGATTTCGCGGTATTTCGTTGGTTAGGTTGAATCGCGTGAAATAAGGTGAGTCCCCAAGGATGGGTCGTGTGTTGCAGAATAGTAGGCATCCCAGGGGATACAATGGGATTACGTGGGAGATAGTTAGGGATGAACGCGATTCTATCGATCTATGCGATTCTAAAACAGAAAACGAACACGCACATTGTCATTTTTTTCTGACTTTCATGCAGTTCTAAAACATAAGACGCTCACTCACATTGTCATTTGTTTCTGAATTTCACATAGTTGCGAAACATAAGACGATCACTCACAATGACATTTGCTTCTGAATTCCATGCTGTTCTAAAACATAAGACGCCCAGTCACATCGTCATTTGTTTCTGAATTGTATGCAGTCATGAAACAATAGACGCTCACGCATATTGTCCCCACCTATCTCGAAAACTTTTGATTTTTTGGACGCACTACAATATGTTCAATTGTTTAAAATTCCTTCAAATTAAATTGAAACAAAAAATTCTTTGGAATCTTCTGAAAGTTTCTCAATAATTTTCTTAAAATATATATTCAGTTGAAGTCTTTTAAAATTACTTGATATTTTTTCAATCCTCTGAAATCCAATTAAATAACGGAAATCAAATGAAAATTCCTTAAAACCTGTTGAAATACCCTGAAATATTTCTCATTTCCTGAAATCAAAGCAAATAACTGAAATCAATTGAAAATTCCTTGAAATATTTTGAAATACTCTAAAATTATGTAGTTTAAATTATTTAAATATTTTCAAACTGAATTGGATTCTTTTAAAATTCTCTGAAACTATCCTACAATCCTTTTGAATCCCTTGAAATTATTGAAACAAATACCTAAAAAATTCCTTTAAATATTTAAACATTTCTCAAAATATTTCAAGTTCTTTAAAATCTTTTAAAATCACTCGAAACTTTTTAAAGCTTCTAAAAATATGTTGGAATCTTTTAAGACACTCCAAAATATTTCAAGTCTTTCTGAATCAATCTAAATTGGAGGAAAACAATATCTTTCAACATTTTTATTGTATGGACGGGGGCAAATTTAGGATTTTTAACATTCAGATGATAGGAGAAACATTTTATTTTTAATTTTGTGCTAAATTGTAAGAGGGATTAGGTTTAATTTAGAGCATTGAAAATGATAGTGCTTTTGGGTTAAAAAAAGTTTAAGCTTTGATGGTAAATGTTTGAAATTCAAAAGAGTTATACTTTGAATCCTTTAACGTGCAGTGTTCAGTTTTTATTACATGAAATGAAAATTGTTTACTTTTAAGAGTTCGATTTTTTGAATTTCAATGACTATATAAAAATTCTGCAAACCGGGAAATGACCGGAAATTATTTTTTTTATTAAAACGGCCACCCTGTTACTCAACTGAAGAACAGTCAAACCAAACCATTTGAAAAGCTTGTATCCAAAAATGTTTCCTTTCAAGTTGAAGATTGAAAACATAAGAATGAAATCAATATAAATTTTAAGAAAGTAGGTCGTGAATACTTAAAAGCGTTTTTAAAATTATAGATATAGTAAAGTATTTTATTTACCAATAAAATTGAGCATCACCGTCAAGATAAAAACCAGAGTATAAACGATCATCATTTCTTAGAATTAGAGGGAAAACTGATGTATACGTTAATGAAGAACGAGTTTACTATTGTGCTAGTATCAATCTGATACTCTTGTGTGGAATTAGAGTATTAGCTTGTTTTTCTGGAACATTTATATTTATATTTCATAAGTCTAGTGCTACGATAAAAAACATAAGTCTCGAACAGAAAATTGTGCCTTCACATTTTATTCTTATCGCTAAAGCGATAAGATTTAAATAAATACCCACAAGCATATTTACTTGAGAAATATTAAACGAATATAAATACCTGACATTATTTTTCGACTTTCAAAACTATTATCAATTTATTGCAACGTGGTGGCTAGTCATCTATTAGGGATCCTTCCCCAGCTGTGACGAATCACAAAACTAAACATTTTACCGTGATTATTGCCATGGCCGGCACAAGCTCAAATTAGAACATAAATTTTGAGATAAGATCTTATTATAACCAAAGGTGTGATAAATGAGAGCCAATTTATTTTTCTAAATTTTAATTTTGGTTTTACCTGGAGTTACAAGGTTGAAAGTACCTGACGTCCTACAGCGATCTCTGGAATCGATGAGTCCACTTTTGATTGAGAAAATTCGACAGGGAAAAACGCTGCCACCAACAGCGATCACCCACACCACGCACTGTGCCACCAGCACCATCTCACTTGGCCAAGCTGATCACACTCGCCAATGTCATGTCACACTACAAACGATTATGCGGCCCATCCGGATATTCATCTATAGACTTCATAAATAATATAAACTAGAAGGATTATTTGTAAAATACTAGGTCATGTCTGAACTCATACCTGTCACAACACGCGGAAGCATCCGTCTTGTGCCGGCCGGCATTTCACAAGCCGGAACGGTCCGAATTCCATCTACCTGAGTCCCAGAAATCGAGCTTGAGAGGGCAGCACCGACTGGACTGAGAATTGGGCGCGAGCGGGAAGGAACTGGCGAGTGGGGAGGACGTAGGAGCTCGGTTTCGTGTAGGGATGGGTAGCGCTAGGTGAGAATCGATTCCTCAATTCCACCATATGTGTCAATTCCGAGGAATTGATGAATCGAAGGCAGGAATCGATTCCTACGATTCCAGTTGCGTTGCAACTGACGCAGCGCAAGTTTATGAAGACAGAAACAAACTTATCCGACGACCCATTTGAAAAGTGAGAAAGTCGATACGAAGGCAAAAATCCACCCGACGGAAAATACCTTCAATGAAATAACCGAAATGCGTCAGTAACAAATCATAGATAACCTTTAGGAAAACGTAGAACAAAGAATCGATTCCGAAGAATCGACGCCAAGAATCGATTCTTCGAAGGAATCGGAATCAACTTGCCCATCCCTAGTTTCCTGTTGGCTATCGACTAGTTACGAGTATTCGAGGCGAACGATTGATAACTGCGAAATTATTTGGACGAGTTCATTTTCTGCCGGATCGGCGTCGTAAAAATAAGGAGGACTCTGTGATTCCAATGCTTGATGTAGGCGTTACCAGTCATTCTTACTTTTTTCCAGATTTTTTTTACTTTATGTTCTTGAGATTGATCGTGCTTATAGTGTTTCAGTATGGGTATGAGAAATATGTGTCGCGAGTTATAATAGCAAAATGGGTCTAAATTTTTCGACTGACGCCATGTTGATTGTAGAAGCCCAATGAGAAAAAGTATTTAGTATTAAGAATTTAGTGTAGGTTAATTAAAATTTTCTTGTGTTATAGTTTGAATTGAACAAGTTGAGGATCTAAGAAATGTTAATCATGGGTTGGGTCTACATCCCATTTTGTAAATTCACACATCAACTCTTTTGCACCAATACTATCCTTAAACTTTAATTAAACTTTCCATAGTCTTTCTATATTAAAAAAAATTTAATTCTGGAGTGCTTTTCTCGCCAATCAATTCTTGATTTATATAAACTTTAAAATATCTACAATTGTGATAAAAAAATATAAATTTTTGAATGCGTAGTTCTAAAATATTTTAATTTTGGAAGTCACAAGCTTGAAATCTCAAAATAAACGAGGGTAAAAATTTGAATCGCGAAATGTAGTATTTATAAATTTAAAAATCACATACCATCATATTACATCACAAATTGCAATGAAAATAAGCCCTAAGAGACAAGATTCGCCTGAAGTTAAATAATGGAATACAAATTTCACAAGAGAGTGTTCTGATATCACTACGATTCACCAAACACTATGAATGAATGAAAAATTTTTATCATTACTATATTATAATATTTGAATTATCCATGCCCCCAAGTAACATATCTTCAATAATAATATGTATTTGAAAATTTGTATTCGAAAATATTTATTTACAATTCACATAGCGGGCCTGAAATTATAGTAAACATTGAAAAAATTATTACTGAAAGTTATTATATATAATAAAATATATATTATACATAACTTTATAGATTGCTTCCGCACATATGCTACTTGCGATTTTACCTGAACCATCCTAATTTGTATTTCTCGAATTTATTCACAATAAGAATTAATAATATTTTCAAGATGGCTATTCCTGTCATTTGTTGAAAATGAGAATGTGCATTAATGTTTACCTCATTTTTAAATTGTTAATATTAGATAATAAAAATATGGGTACGTAAACGCAAGCATTGCGCGCTTGCATTTACTACTAGTTTTAAACTTAATAAGTTCCAAATGTAACAATACTTACTCGTGAATAGCTTCAAAAATAAATAATAAGATGGTTATATTTCAATTCCGAGTTTAATTAGTTTTATTTTATGCTATCATTCTTCACCAATAATGTTTTTCTCTTTCTATAAAACTGTCTAATTTTTCTGGAATAGATATGTCAGCGTAAAGTTTGCATCTTCTTAAAATTAACTTTAAAATAACCTGAAAAACACGTGGAATTTAGAAATCAAAATTCTATAACATACCTGGTAAGAAATCAATCCCTAAACTTCAGAGTTGGATTTGGAGTAGTTTGCACATGTGTTAGACGATGAAACTTTTTTGGTACCTTCTGGCATGAGAAAATTATTATAAGCAAATCATTATGAACCGATAATAATTGTTCCAACAAATATTTTCGTGCGGATATAAAATAGAACCTTTCTTCATTTTTTTCCGAAAAAGACTGGCTGTGGCATTGGCGAAAGTTTGAAGACTTGGAAAACATAATTGATTCAGTTTTCATTAGTATTTGTAATCATAAGCTACTCGTAATATTTCAAAATGGGTTCAGATTACAAACGTTTTTTTTTTTGTTTTACATTTTTTAAATTTATTAGACGTCAATTGGGTAATCGTGCCACTTAGCATGTTTATTTTTGACCGTACTCTAGCTCCATTACAAGTATTATATGTATATATTCCAGCAAGATAATTATTACTCACCAATATTGCAAAGACGTCGCCAGTGAGTGTTGTTAATACAATTTGTTCTTGGGTTAGCAGAGGCCCATAGTGATTCGTTTTCTCGAACAATGAAATTGATTTATTCACAGGAGAAGTGTATCTTCCTAGTTCGAAAAATAAAAAAATGGGTTGCTGCGAAGTACATGAAGAAAAGGGAAGTCATTAAATAAGCACAAATGTTTCTAAGTTCGCATAAGGTTTCCTTTGCTTTTTTTTTATTACAAGGAATTGGTTGTAGATTTAATTTGTCCCATTCATGTTATAAAACATGAATTGTCTTTCTTGAAGAAAGACAATTGCGAGAAACATTGCATTTTCGAAAGCAAGATGTGGATGTCGAGGAATTTAATAGAATTCGATGAAAATTATACGAAATAAAAAAAGGTCAAACATAATTCAAACGAATAGAATAACAATTTTTAAATCTGAAAAAATTAATTGAATTCAGGTAAATGGAAGGGAATGGAAATAGTAAACGAGAATTTCATAAAATCTATAAGGATTCAAGATAAATTTAAGAGTATTCAGTCAGAATTTATAAAGAATTTTAAATCCAAACAAGTTTCATTCAATTCAGTGGATTTCAAGAGAATCACAAAGAATTTAGAGTTAACTGAGAGGAATTCGAAAAAATTCGATACAGTTTAGAAATACTTGGGTTCTCTGTTTTAATTTATCAAACGAATCGACTCAAGTAATATTTTTATTCAAAAAAATATGTAGTGAACTTGTGTTAAATGAGTGATTGAAAAGTGGTTTAAGAAAAAAAGAGACAGAAAGTTACGTCAGTAACAGTGTGGTAGCCATGACTACCGATAGAAATGCGCATAGTATGAATTTCTTGTATATATGAACGACAAAATGAATTGAAAAATCTGATTTTACGATAAAAAGTTTCTTTCAAAAATAACCTTACCCATCACTATGTTTTACATGGTCTAATTTAAAAGCACGTAGGATGCAGCTTTTGGGACGTATTGGAGTTTCCTCGATTCCTTCTGGGGTAAATGAGGTAACCGTGCCGCTAACTCTCCGTCTAGGTTGTATTTCAATTGGTTTATATGCAAGAAAAGTGTATTTTCGAAGTTCGAATTGCCGGTGTGGATTTTTAGTAGGAGTAAGCCGAATAAATTGAATTTGGTCATGTCCGTGGCCAAGCAGGTTAGAAAAAGGAAGCCTGGTAGGTTGAGATGTATAGTTGGCAGGAGGAGACCGAGACCTTGGACGAAAAGAAGGTTTGGCAGTAGAAGAAGACCTGATCGGAGAATGAAGTCTGAGAGGTGTATGGTGTCTTTCAGGAGCAGAAGAAGATGGGCCGCCACGAGGTACACCAGGAATAGGGGCACCATCAGGCAAACATTCAAACTGTGAACTTAGCTCTGTAAGATGGAACAGACGATTACATTTCTTGAAGAACAAATCTTATTGCATTACTAATAACAATCCAGAAAAGCATCCATCAAATATCTGTTCGCAGCATGAAGTTGGTTCACAGTGATGCTTTTGTCTGAATTTTCTTATTTATTTTGAGGTTGGTATTCTACCCAGCTGAAAATTCCTGTAAAGTTACCTGGGCCGAAACCTGACAAGTTCTATTGGCGGTTCCTGCACAGGTTCCTGTACAGCAGAGCTCACCAAAAGGCAGTCAGTGACTGCAAATACTGTCAGTGTCAGTCGCGAGACTAGGTCAAACAGGCCCGAAAACAGGCCTTCATAAATCTTGTCATTCGACTGGTCCCTAATCCTTCACGGTAAATTACAGTTTGAAATGGAAAAATGAAATGTATTGTGAATTCAAGTAGAAAAAAATCAGACCCTTCGGTGTGACAATGAGCTGCAACGAACCGTGACCGTAACCCTTTCCAGGATTCCTGGAAAGCGAAGAAAAAAATGACAGAGAAAATTGGTGGCAGTCATGCACTCGTCGTGTCAGTCAGCACCTGCTGAAAGTGGTGAGCCCTGCTGTACAGGAACGTACGCAGGTTCCTGGTACACCGGTTTCTGCTGCGGATCCTGCGAGGAAACCTGTGCAAGAACCTCTAAAGAAACCTGGATATTCAAATACCTGTACAGGTTCCTGCATTATCGTGGATGTTGCTGCAAGAAATTCCCTAGGAAGGGTCCTGTACAGGCTGCTGTGCAAGTGAGACACATTTGCAAAAAGTATCTATAAAGGATCCTGTACAGGTTTCTAAACACGTGGGACTCTCGCAAAAATATCTCTGAAGGATCCTGTGCTATTTCTGTCCCACATGAATATTTCTGTAATCCGAGGGTACTGTACATCACATTAGATAATTATATATTCAAAGGAGGGTTCAAACGTGCCTCTTTCTGTTATCACAAGTATGATTTCAGAGATCTTGTACTCAAACTTAAATGCATGGATAAATATAGTACTGGAAATTTACCTTAACAGTGCTTTACTACTGGATGGGGCTAAAAGTGTCTAACGATATCAAATACTTACTACTGCTTGAATAATCGCAACAGTGCTTGAAAAATGCCATGAGTCTTTCGTTTCTTCGAGTAAGTATTTGATATCGTCACATACTTTCCACCCTATCCAAAAGTAAAGCACTGTCGAGGCAATTTAAACATCCTTTTAAAGTAATTAAAATTGTTTGTAGACTACCTTATTTCTTAAATATAAAAACTTTGAACCATTAGGTGCCATCTTTCTTCGAGTATTTTCTACTCTTCACTTCGCCTAACGTTGTTTTTTGTAAATAAAAATGTTCATACATTGAATATGTAAAAGTACAGACATCTAATTTCGTTAATAATAATTTACAAATTAGAATGATTTCCATTACGCAAACGAGTTTACTTTACCGTTATTATTTCTCCTTTCCAGCTGAAGAAGTTCAGCTGTTTTCGCTGATGACAAACGCTTCCTATTCAAATCGTTTATTTTTCGCGAAATGTAAGTTCGACTGGATGACACAATATAATCGTCGTGAACTAAACGCCTCCTCTTGAATACTCTTTTTGTAGAATATCTGCAAATAAAATGTTACGACTGTAGTGTTCAAAATTGTAAATCATGCGTTTCAAGTGAAATATAGCTGTCTTAACCCTTCAATCACCAGCATTTTTGGCGCCCCTTTTCGTCAGCAGCTGGGTCTTCGGTGACCCATACATTTTTTCGTCTATAAAAAAGGTTTAAATTTGTTATTTTTTCACCCTGAAACTAGTGAAAAAGAATCGTCTGAATCTCAGGAAAATTTCTACGTTTATTCCTAGTTAGTTGATTAATTAATGAAATGGATAAGAATGGTACAAAGATTCCCTGCAGGAGTACACTCCGACTTGAACCAGCGAAGGTTTAGGAAGCAAAGAGGTTTAGTTTCAATCGTGTGCGTTGAGAAAACGCGTCCAGGCGTTAAGAGTCAAAATATTTTTGGGGTAAAAGCGACCTTCTCTGCCGAAGCTGACTGACTTGATTCGCAGAAAATGATGCATACCGTACACAGCCTGTAATTTATCTTCTTCGAAGAGACTTCTTTTCGGGTACCTTATTCTATCATCTTCAGTCAATGTGAAACGTTTCTGCTTTAAAGTATTTCCTCAGATCATTCCTGCCGCTCGTTTCACTAGCATGGTTTCATTTTGAGTATTTTCCAGCCTTTCCATATCAATTTCACTAAGTGAAACTTGTTCATTGATAAAAACCTGCACAGATATTTCGAATAATAATAATAATGTTACACTGAAAGAAGCTTGGTGCAGCATCCGTACATACAAATACTCTGTTTGGTACCATTAAAATACCAAAATCACAATTCAACTAAATGTTTAAGAACAGACCTTGGAACAGGCCTTGACACCAAATGGGACGCGTACATCTGATCATGAGTAAGGTTTCCCTTTGGTGCGCAGGCCTACTACCTCAGTATGCATGGAAAATCCTATTTTTATCGCACCCTAGCATTTTCTTTTTCCGCTTTTTGCTTTACTTCAATAGCTTATATTTCTGCTGAAACTAAATACGATTTTTTAGGAAGGAGCATTTTAAAATTTAGAAGAATTTGCCTGGAATCAGCTTCTATTGAAGTACTTTTGACGAACGTGTCGAAAAATATTAAGCTTCAATGTGAGAGATGCTTTTGGCAAAATCTTTAATTGGAAACCTTACGCTTAACTTGTACCCAAACCTATAAAAGTATTTTTCGAAATTTTGAAAAGTCATGAGATAAAAAGCAAATCGTACCCTACAAATCTAGACTGAGTACATAACTCAATACTGAATATATGCTGGGAAATGAGAAAAAATATTTGCTCGTGCAATATAACTTTTTGCAAAACTATAAGCCCGAGATTAACTACAAACGTTTATTTTTCATCGAGTTTAACTTCATATGGAATCGCATATAATCCTTTGCAGTGGCGCGCCGTTTTCAATTTTGAATACCAAATGAAGTTTTTTATTGCAAGTTACTTTATTTTATCACAAAAATATGTTTTAAGTAGATAAAAATATATTAGCAATGAAAAACTTTATGATTTTGTATTCAAAATTTCAAACGGCGATCCACTGCAGGAGAGTATATGTGATTGAATATGAGGTTACACTCGATGACAAATGAACGCTAACGATGAAACTTGGGTTTTTGGTTTCGCAAAAATTGATATTGCACAATATTTTCTCTTATTTCTCAAAATATATTGAGTATTAATTTATGTTCTTAAAAATACTTTTATGGATTTCGGCACGAGTTGAATGCAAGATTTCAAAATGAAGATTTTGCTCATAAAAACTCTGACTTGCAATGCGCACGACATACTTTGGATGAAAGTTAGTGGATTGACCCAAGTATGAACCTTTAATTATTAATAGAAAATTATGACATACATCCACTTTCATCAATCAATGAATCCTACAAAGGTTTTCATTACATAAAAAAATGACAATAAATGTAAAGTAATTCATGTAAAACTTGAGCGCTCAAAATTATATCAATAATATTATTTGTGAAAAAGTGTTTACATACTCTGCCGTTTCGGATCTCAAAGTCCATCGCGTTATTAAAATTATCACGTGCTTCCTCAATGTGTGCCGCTTGTTGATTCTCGAGTGCTTGTTGAATGTTGAGCTCTTGTCGATTCTCGAGCGCTAGTTTTGCCTCGATCTCTGGTTCTGTCTTGAACGCTGGGTCAGTCTTGGGCCCAGGTAGCACATTTTCTTTGGTATTCAGGGAAAGCATTAATGATTTTCGAGCAGTATATAATTCTTTTTGTTTTTGCGCTAAAGTAATATTTTTGTTTGTGGCTTCCTTTCTAGCGGCCACATTCTTCACCTGAAAATTAAATTGAATACAAAACTTGAACGTGTTTGAATATTCATTAAAAACGCCCCTGACGAAAGTATCAAATATGAATTCATTCCAAATTATTTCGGAACCTGTATGCGAACCAACCCGAATCAATCCGAAAAAAGTTCTACATTTCGTTCGATCCAAATCGGTTAAAAATTAATCCGACTCAATGCGGTTCAATCCGAACTAGCCGTCCGAACCAATCCGAACCAAATTTTCAATTCAAATGAATCGGAATCAATCTGAACTCGGATTGATGCAAACCTTTGTGCGATTTTAAAATTTTTATCCGTTTGCATAATTTCCAATGCCTGAAGTGGAATTCGAACCGCCCCTATCCATTTCAGTCCGAACTTTTTTATCCTCATCTATCCGTGAGATGGTATCCTATTTATCCGTTCCAATCCGTCTTCGACGATAAATATTCTATCCTTATATTTCTTTTTTAATCCATCTTCAACTAAAAATAATCTATCTATATCTACTCGTTTAAATCCGTCTTCAAGTAAAATTATGCTATCCGTATTTATCAATTTTAATCACACTTCGACTAGTAATACTCTATTCGCGTCTATCCTTTCGATTCTGTATTGAACTAATAATATTCTATCCTCGCGTGTCAGTTTGAATGAAAAAAATTTTGTACATATGTATCTGCAGTGAAAACTATATTGCTAATTCGTATTTGATAGAAAACCACAAATTACAACCGGTCAATAATTTTTTTTACATAATAATAAAAATCAAAGTAGTCCACCGATAGACAAGGATTAGATGACAGAAGGATTGGAAAGGATAAGCATTGATTGTCAAGGATGCCTTTTCAATCCGTGATAAGTGACGAGAGAAAATCAAAGTAGTACGCGCATAGAAAGAATACGATGATGGCTAGAAAATTATGGACTTATGCAAGTAGGCAATACATTTTGTGGTGAAAGGATTGAAGATGATAAAAAATTATTGAAAAGGATAAAGACTCTATCCATGTTACATAACGAGAAAAATCAAAGTAGCTCGCGGATGAACAAAGATAGGGTAACGGTTAGAAAATTATGGATGAGAATGGATAGCAAATTCTTTCTGTGGAGAAAAGATTCATGAGGATGAATATTGACTAGCATGGATAAGTATTCTATCCGTGATAGCCAACATTAATTGACAAAGTAGGTCGCGGATAGATAAGGATAGATTGACGGATAGAACTTCATGGATTATAACGGATAGACAATTCTTTCGGTGGGTAAAAGATTCATTAAGATAAGCATAGACTAGCACGGATAAGTATCGTATTCGTGCCTGATAACAAGGAAAGTTTATTCAGGACGCGAATAGAAAAAAATAGGTTGCCGAATAGAAAATTACGGTTTGAAACAGATAGTAAATATAAATATATTACTCATCCATTTCAATCCTTTTTTTTTCTAATGCATATTGTGGAGAACGGATTAAACAGAATAAGCAATGATTGGCACGGTTTTAGATTCTATCTGTGATATATATCGAAAAAAATCAAAGTAGGTCGTGGATATACAAGGATAACGTGATGGATAGAAAATTGTGGATGAGAACGGAGAGCCAATTGTTTCTATGGAACAAATATTAAAAAGTATAAGTTCCGATTGGCACAGATAAGTATTATATCCGTGATAGTTAACAAGGAATGTCAAAGTAGGTCACGGATAGAAAAGGATAGGGTAACGGGTAGGAAATCATGGATTAGAATGAATAAGCAATATGTTTCATGGAGAACAGATTAAAAAGGGTAGGGAATGATTGGCACGGATGAGTATCGTATCCGTGATAGTTAATAACGAACGTCAAAGTGGGTCTCGGAGAGACGAGAATAGGGTAGCGGATAGAGATTCTTGGATTAGAACTGTAAGAGAATACATTTTTCAGAGAGAGGATTAAAGAGGATATAAATTGATTAAAACGAATAAATTTTTAATCCATGAGAGGTGACGAGATCAAATCTAAGTAGATGGTGGATAGATAAGGATTCAGTCGCGGATTACAAATTAAGGATTGAAAAACGTATATGTATAAAAATGGATAGCAATGCACAAAACAAATACAGAAGGAATAAAATGGATAGTTACACTGAATAAGATAATTATTCAAGTGGACAGATGGATATACAACGGATACAAACGGATTGAAGAGTATAAAAAAATATTCAAACAGATACTTGTGAATAGATGATGGATTACAACGAATAAGGTTTCAATCCGTTTACTTCCAGCAGGGTTTACACATTCATGTCCCTAGTGGAGAGCCTGAACCGAATAGTGACCGTACTGGGTCACATTAAACTTTAAAGTCACCTGAAGGTCATCTGGCAATAAAACAAAGAAAAGCGACAAAATAATCTACGTTAACGACGGGCGATGGTTAACTACTCTCTTTTATCACTGCTGCTTGTAATTATTGAAGTCGCCTTTAGCTGACGTCACTGACAGAGTTTATGTTTTTTTTTTAATTTTTAAAGATGAAAAATAACATTATTACAATTACTCCGTAGCCATCTAACGCCAATTTTAACGCCCGATGACATAAAGGTGACTATATGGTGACCCTGTAAGGTCATAATTTGGTTCAGGCACTCCGTCAGAGGTGATATTTCACAGTTCTTACATCTATTTATAAATATTTCCTATTAAACCATCCCTTTCTTAAAATTTTCAATTCAAAAACTGAACTGAAATAAGGGATACATACTGAAATAAGAGTGGGAAAGAAGAAATTTTTAAAGAAGGGGGAAAATAGGGTAAAGGGGGGATGAATAAGAAGTCTGTATTTAATTTATTGAACGTGCAGTGATAAATTACCTCCGAGTCTTTCGTATCTTCCTCCGAGTCAGTAGTCTGCTGACTATTTACTTCTTTGAGGACCTTTTCCGTTGGCTTTTTCAGTCGGCGGTTGTGCTGAATGTCTTCATCTATTTGTCGCTACACTTCACTTTCACTGTCTCAATAGATGTAATTTTGTTCACCTCGCGACCTTACCCTCTGCCACCAAAAAGGTCCATCCTGCCAGGGATGCTTCCTTTGTTAAGCGGTCTGAGTAATGAGGATAACAATTCCAAACCGAAAATTTTTTACTTTCAAAATTAGCATTTTGAAACTTTGAAATTCCAACACACTTTTAGTTTGATATTAAACTTTCATTATTAGAGTCATTTTAATTTCCAAAATTAGCGTCGGACGGCATTGTATGAGCTCATAAAATTCCTATAATATTCTATCTTCTTAGAAAGAAAATATAAAATAACTTTTCATATAGATAAACGAACAAAATATTTTGAGTTAAAAGTGGGGAATTCAAAGCAACAAAGTTTTTAACTTGTGCCTTTTACGATTACATGAAAATCTAACAACTTTCTGAAGAGAATGAAAATCAATTAACAATGAATTTTTTATTTTGGAATTTAATTTTCATTGTAAAAACATTTTAAATATCCCTACTGAGTGTCCAATGGCATTTTATAAAGCAACTTTCATATTGGATATTTTTGAAAGGAAAATATGAAATATATTTCTGATACTTTTTGCATGAGAATCTAAAGACAATATTGACAGTTTTAAAAGTAGCGATTTGGAGCATTCAAATTCAAACTCTGTACTTTTTATGATCTCCCTCTCTCTTACTTTGAAATATTGTTCTGAAAAAATGAAGAGAAGAATAGTGCACTTTCATCAATTGAGTTTATTGATAACACTAGTCAATTTCTTAAATTAGTTCAAAAGTAACTGTTAATCACATTTTAATTATTTTGAAACATTGAGTTTTAACTTCCCAAGAACTATTTTAGATGTACATATGTAATCGCAAAAAAGTCACAGATTTCGAATTTAATACTTTTAAATAGCTAATATAAGAATTTTGAGAAAATTGATTGGTAACTTTTTATTCCCATTGAGTACTCCGTCTTACAATGAACCCTCGCCGAGAAAAAGTAACACAAACGAAACATACGCAGGAGAATCATTGCGTTGACGAACAAAGCCCGGCAGACGAAAAAAATTTCTTGGGTCAAGCATGCCCTGACCTGAAAATTGAGCACAAAGTTTGCCGTCCACTGTCTCTATGAGGAAGAAAAAGCAATATATTTAAAAATCACTTACTGCCAAAGTAGTGAGTTATTGCTGGACAGGAGATCCATTCTTCTTCTTCCTCGTCGTACCAACTAATGTTGTGGAGATTGCCGGCAGCTCTTTCATTGTCGAAATTTAATACTATGTCAATAGGCACGATTTACTTATAATTATCTTCCGTATATTGAACGTATGGATGGGAAATATCATCAAAAATATCAGCAGGTTGAGGCGACATTGTAGAAATATCCTCGGATACAGTAAAACACTTTTAATTATTGCAAGCACGTTCCGCACAACATCACACAAAGAGATAAAAGTCCAAGGAAGATGAGCATACTCTTTCTGCTTCTTTCCAAAATGGCTGAAAATGTCTGAGAAAGCACTGCATAATGTACAAGAAATTTGAATACATGCGCGCGCATACTTCAGGCGTGTCTTCAAATTTGCTATAGAGTATTTCCATGAAGCCACGAAATTTCAAAATGGCCGAATGGCTCAGGGATACGATTGCATTGCATACATTGCGTCGCGTGTATTATCTTAGTTAAAGAATTGCGTTTATCGGCAAATGAAAAATACCTAGTTATAACTTTTTGAGTTTATCTGGTAAAGTGAAGGTCCGTTATTGTAATAAACTAAGTGCAATTGACAATTTAAATGCCTAAGCTCTGAAAAGTAAAGAATTTTCCACTATTATTAGTGACGTACTTGTAGTGAGTGAGTTCGGTCTTGTATCGTATTTTATGATAACTCACAGTTATTACACGTGCAAACAAATGAAAGCTTAAAGGCTTTTAAGTTTTACGAAGCCGGATTTGTTGAAAAAGTGAAGTGCAAGAGGATAGATTCGTGCCGTTTAAGAGCAGACGGTATTTTCAAAGCTGTGCCCTAAGCATAAGCTAAATTTTGGCAAGAAATCCAGTCCGAATTGTTTACATCGATCAGATCAGCTGAACGTCGTAATAAATTAGAACTTGATTACTTCAGTCTTGTGTGAAATGTGTAATTTATCTTACCTGATATAATATGATTGGAGCTAATTGTTGCATTTATTATCAGTGACTCACTCAAAGGACCATGTTTAATCGCACTTAAACATAGTTCACGTCTTCTTTTCGATAACTCTATTTTTTTATGCAAACTTTTTGTTTGTTTCTTTTATAATAGTCCGAATTTTATGAAATGATGCTCCATGGTCCCTTCCTTTGTTCTTCGCACAACCAGCAATAAAACACCAAAGTACCATTTTCTGAAATTAAAAGAATTATGTGATCCTCGAAAAGTAAACACGAGTGCTCACTCACTACGGGTGCATCACTAATACTTGTGGAGTACTGCCTTGAGATAAACACGGGTGTGGCACAATAGGCTTTATAGCTTGAGCGCCAGGGGTGGGACCTCACGGGTTCCCCTGCATACATTACAAACAAACAAATATTGAATTTTCAGCCAATAAATATTATTTTTACCAAAATAAATGAATACATTGGTAAAATCGATTTTTCTACAAAATAATTAATGTTTCAATCAAGTAGTAGAATTTTTAACCAAGAGAAGCCAATTTTAAACTAAAAATATACTCAAACGATTTTAATAAGTCCATGAAACTACTGAAAAAAATTATTATGTTCTGGTAGTTGTCGAAATAGAATTGTCGTCGATTATATTCCACAATAAAATTACTTTTAGCCATGTTAAATGAAATTTCAAACAGTTTTGAATGTTTTCGATTCGACAGAATGCAGTTTTGCATCACAAAAATTGTCTTTCTTGTGAAAAGCAATACAAACTACAGAACCAAGCCTGATCTACTCAGAACTCCAACAAAATTTGACGTTTTTAAAACAGGGTGGCCTCAAGAATTCATTTTCGATATTCCTTATCTTTTTCCTTATATGCATTATCACTAACGTCACAGGAGTTTACTGCGCATATGGAAGTGTCAAATAACTATAGTACGCAAAAATAAATGCCTCATGTTTCTACTGCGCATCCAAAAGTGCAACAATACTTTATTATGCAACCTTAAATGCCCCAAAAGTCTAGCGCGCAGTTGGTAGTGCTACATACCACTAGTGCCAAACTAAAATTACTATTTTCTTCTGCTGCACAGCCGGAAGTGCGATATAACCCTAGTGCGTAACCAAATATACTACATTCTTCTACTGCGTAGCTGGAAGTGCCACATGATTCTAGTGCGCAACTACGAATGTCACATATGTCTACTGCGCTTTTAGAAGTCCAACATAACTTTATTGCGCAACCGGAATTGCTACAAAAGTATATTGCGCAGCCGGTAGTGCTATATAACTCTAGTGCGCAACTAAATATACAACATACTTCTACTGCTCAGCCAGAAGTGCAACGAATCTCTGGAGCGCGACCATCAATACCATATAAGTCTACTGCGCATCGAGTCGTGCGAAATGAATCTAATTTGCAACCATGTATGACAAGTCTAGAGACTCGAGAACTAGATAACCATTCCGAATGATACCGGATCAGGTATTCGAGAATTCCGGGACAGAAGCCTAAAATTCAGGTCTACCAATGCACACTGCTGGACACGGACCTGGAAATATCGATTCGGCTTTGGCTCTTGCACATCTCTATTCCTCGGAAGAGATGTATTTCATACACCTGGTGTACAAATTGCATTTTTGGAGAGTCTGGCTCTCAACTCCCGAGAGATTTCTGCTATGCTTCCGAAAAATTCCCGTTCGGTTCTTGAGAGTAAAATTCTGGGAGTACCGGCTTATCATTGGAGCATATTTTATTCCATCTTCAGCAACGTTTCGGGCTTTTGGTACTCATAGCTATTCTATTGGATCAGTTGATTTTAAAATTTCACCTATTCTTGAAAATACAACATTGGGAAGCTTCTTTTTACAATGAATCCAGTAAATTAAGGTGGTACAATGAGTTTCAAAACATTTGTTGCTAATAGCAAGATGTAAGATTTCTTGTGTCGTTTTAGCAAGTCTAACACCTAGAACTGCAGTTATTAATTCAAACTTTGAAATTGCTTGATTTCGTAGAGGAGTTATTCGTGCCTTAGAAGCGACGAGATCTGCGTCTGAATCATTTTTGTCCTGAACCTGTAGATACATTTCTGCTGTTTCCAAGTTTTTAACAGTACTTCGCTAATCCAATTATCTCATCCAAATCCACCTCTTCAAATTTTCTCAAGCGACATTTAGACCTCGACTACAACGGATGATGGAAATCAAATCGGATCAAAAACTGACATTGAAATTTTCAATAGTTCTCGTTTGCTAGGTATTGACCAACAAACGACGAGTTCCTTGTTGGCTTGACTATAATTCACAAAAAAGAGATAATCTTCTTTTTTATTTCCACAGAATTCCAAGAACTCGTTCATTTACTTCCTCATTGACTTCAATAAGCATATTTCGCGAGACAATATGTTCAGGTATAGTTTTTAGAACTTTTATTGAATTACTCAGGAAATTTCGTAATTTGAACCCTCCTTCCCTGCGGAAGAAAATTACGTCACTAACGAATTTTATAGCTTCTATTTAAGTTTCAGCTTCATGTACATAGTCATTCACATAATGAATAAAGATGATGGCTTTTACTACTTCTGGAAACTACTATTCACATTGCTTTGCATTGTGATTGTTTACAAACTAAGCCAAATATTAATACGCGGCTGTTCCAAATAACATGAATTTTATGTGATATACTGTAGGCGTCTCGTGTGTCATCATACTTTGCCTCGGAGAACATTGAGCATAGGTATCCTCACCAGCTATTTGAACACGATTGAACATCTCTTGAATATCAGCTTTGAAGTCAATTTCGTGTTGGCGAATGAAGAATTCATTTCTATTCGCACTTTCAATATCAGTGGTCACAATTTTGAAATCTTTTTCGAAGCGATACATTCCACCTTTCCATTCACAGCATACTGGAGAACTTCGGCCTTGTAATCCGATAAGTTTCGCAAGACTCTCATGTATGAGAGTAGTTGTGCTCCCATCATCTAATTAAGCAATATTGGTTAAAATACCTGATTTACCACGAATTTAAACGTGTGCACGTTAATGTGTCATTTTCTGGTTGCAGTGTATTCTTCTTGTGAAGCACTGATTATAAAATTTTGGACAGTTTCGATTTTCACGTACTTTTCTTTTCTGACATTTGTCTTGATGTTTGAGAAGATAACAAAAACAAACAACAATATTTTCTCTACATTATTTCACATACGGGGTTTTAAAACATAAGAACCTAATTAACTTCCTTATTAATTTTTTTTTGTTAATTTCTAGAACAATCGTGAGCTTGACAATTTGTAAAATTGCTGGGTCCGAGTTCTTTACATATCCACATTCAACTTTCGTAGAAAATAAAACTTTATACCTTTGTAAAATGTATTAGTACTGCCGGCTGGATGTGTTTTAAGAAAACTTGGTTTCTGTTCCTCGGTGTACAATCTCACACATACCCTACAGCTTATATTTTACAATATAGTAGAGTCCATAAGGATCTTGGCAGCTCATGTTACTATAGACAATTAAGTATTACCAAAAAAATGAATTTTTATTTCAGCCAGCGTTATTAAAGATTTTTAATAACCTTTTTGGTTTCCTAATTATCCTACATATAATATTACAAAAAAATTCCCGATCTCGAGCATAGTTCTGAATTTGATAATACTTACATTATTGCTGTTTCTGAATTATGCGCAAGATTTTGATAAAATGTAGTAGACAATCAAACTATATATCTCAAGAAAATGTATGTTTGCCAAAAACTGTTTTTCGATCTCGGCTGGCGTTATTAAAAGTGTTCAGTTATTTTTGTTTCTTCACATTTACATTATTCTACATAGGAGGTTTCAAAACATAATAGTTTCATAAACTTTGTTTTCAACAAAAATTTCTGTTCTGGGGCATAGTTGTAAATTTGATCATTTTTTCAGTAGTTGGGTTTGATGTCATTTGCATTAATTTAGCGTTTTAATACGAATGTATCTGCCTGCGTGTTTGTGAGTATATGTATGTTACGTATTATAAATATGTTTTCTGGCTACATCCGGAAAAACTTAGCACACACCGCCTTGTAAAAGGAAGATAACCTACAAATCGGAATTGCTCGTTTCTCGTACTCCGTCAAGCTCAACATTTTGGAGAGCGGCGTGAGTTCAGAGGAAGTATTCTCAATCAATAAAGATCAAAAACATTATGGTAAAAATATGAGAAGATTTGTTCCTGAGTCTAATAAGAGAATAATGGCAGGGAAGCCGCTACAAACAAAAACTTATGAATTTTGTAACCGACGTTTTGAGGGTAACCTCTTATGATGCAACTCAAAAAGTACATCATCAGCTTATTAGTCAAATTTGTGGGAAAGGCGAGAAAACCAAGCAATGTTACAAAAATATTCCCATAAATCCGATTACAAGAATGGCAGGGAAGCTGCTCACCTAATTTCTATATGAATACCGCTCGACCAAGCAGATCACAGAACCAATCGTTCAATTAAATTTTTCTTCAGAACAGAACGTTTTATATTTGAAAGAAGCACGCAGAGAAAATACCGCTCTAACGGCTTCAACACAAACCCATGGCAACCCAATTACGTCTAAGAATAAACTTTTTAATAATTTATAACCATCAAATTAAACATTACAAATTTATATTCATTAACCTGTATCCCTAAGCGTCCGCAGACAGAGAAAAAGTAGATGCGTCTGGAGAACTGATAATGGCGTCCACCGGGGCTATGGCCAGACAATCGAGAAGAGTAAAACAACGAGTCATTAATTATACCATTTACCTCCAGCAAGAATATGCGCTTACCGCTCAATCATGCTGCTCCAAAATTTAATCAACCTCCGATTACTTTCGAAAATAGGTATAAGGCCACTCCGGTGATGGCAAAAGTTACTTATTTAGATTTACCAACAACAGCAATTTCCTGACTTTTGCCAAAAATTTTTCAAAATCCATGACTTTTCCCTGATTTCCAGGTTTTCCCTGCTTCGCAGCCCTTATGCAAACGTAAGATTAGGTAGATAATTCATATAATTCGTGTTTCCGAGTTTTGTACATTTATTTAATGAAATCCAGTATAAAATAAAGCATTATGTCTAGATGTAAGAAATTATTAATTCATTCATTTTATTCATTTATTTAAATTCACTCGAATTGATAAAATTTTCCATCTTCATCACAGTTGCTACCTTGGCCATTTTTATAATGGCTGGGTTTGAGTTCTTCGCATCTTTTCGATAAAATTTAATAAACAATATAATCATAAACTTTTTAAAATGTATGCGTACTTAAAAATGTTTCTGAATCTTGTCTGGCGTTATTCAAGTGTTTCGATTATCCTGTTGTTCTCCTGGATGATTTTAAATAAAAGGTTTTTGAATATACAAACTTTACAACCTTGTTTTCCAGAAAAAATATTTTAAGTATAGTTCTGAGTCTCATAATTTGTATAATATTGCTGTGTCGTAATTCTGTGCATGTTTTCATAAAATTTAGTATACAATAAAACTGTATATAACATTGAAGAATGTATGCGTAGCAAGAAATGTTTCTCAACCTCGGCTAGCGTTATTAAGAATCCTTTGTAATCTTTTCTGCATATTCGCATTATTTTCCATACGAGGTTCAAAAATTTTATGAACTTGTTTTTAAAAAATTCCTAATATCTTTCAAAGTCGTGAGTTTGATGATTTTAATGATTCTTGCTTTGGAGCATTGTGTGTCTTTCCGATGAAATTTAGTGTGGCAAATGAGAAAACTAGTGATATACTTCACTGAAAATCCAGCATATTTATTATAAACACGGTACACAGAATTCTCTAAAATCATTATAAAACAGTACCGTTCATATACAAACAATGAAGGTCTTTCTTGCTACTCGGCTCGTCACCCTGGCGGTTTTCCTTAATTCTATTGGTAATTATCATACAATATCATATCTATGATTCTAAGGTTTTATTTTTGAAGGCACTGTATTTCGATATCGTCATTTTCCTGTGAATTTTGAAATAATATTCTTGATTTTATCTTTGGTCTCTCAGGCGGAGGCTCGCTAAAAGTGTAAGAATTTCGAAAAAGATCCAACATTTTTCTATAAGTAAACAAAATAAAACAATTCTAGTATGTATAGTTTTTCGCAGAAAATATTTATACAAATATAAATGTTATAGAAAATAATAATGTAATGATTTATGGAAAGAAGTACTTCTCTTCGAACATTTATAAAATAAAATTAAGCAAATGGAGCGATATTTCAAACGTGTACAGAGTAAAAACTGGAAAACGTTTTGAAATATTTCTGGAATTGGCCAAAACGAATCCAAAAGATTTTAAAACCATTTTTTTACATTCTTAAGAATTTTAAAAATTTTTGGGGGAAAATTTAAGTCTGTTCAAAAGATATTTTAGATTTTCAGATGTTTTGAAGAAATAAATAACTGTTATTCAATTTAAATATATAGTTTTTCAAGATTTTCATTTTATGTATCTACAACCAAACGATGTATATATATATATACACTTACAAGTTTGTCATAAGGACAACCGCAGGATTTCGCCAGGAGCGGGGGCTAATCTGAAAACACATACCCCCAGTGTAATCAACCATTATAATTTGATTGGCTTCCCCCCCCCCTTTATTACGTAATCATCTTTAAGACTTATTAGGATCCCTGATTTTGTAAACTTTACACAGCTCTTGAATATTACAAATATTACGGAATATTACAAAAAAAAAAATAAAGAAAGAAAGAAACGGTTTATGAAAATAGGAACTTAAACAAATGCTTACGTAATCACTCAAACAGAATCCCTTCCCTCCATGTAGTCATTCGTAATCATACACATGGCACCCCCCCTCCCGGCAATGGGTCGGACAACAATGCGTAGTATCCTAGTGTTAGGGGAGCCAATCAAGACGGAGTCAAAAAACCGCGCCGAGGAACTCCAGAAAAGGAGTTATATAAGCGAAGCGCCTACTCAACCGCAGCCAGAATAAACCGGCAAAAGAGAAAGAGAGGCGAAACTGAGACCCACCGCGAGCAGGCATCCAATAGAGGAAAAGCGATGCTTCAGGACCCAGGGAAACATCAACATCCAGGTTTCTCTCAAGGCCAAACATCTGTTGATCATAAGACCAAAAGGCAAATGCATCCACCCAGCATAAAGATAGACTCGGCAAGCAGGATGCGTTCCGCATTCACTGTCAAGTTTCGACAGTTCGCGCGTGAACTGCTGATCTGTCTTCACACACTCAACAAGTCAAAGCTACTGACCATCAGGCAGGATATTTTTGACATAATAGGAGTACTATCTAACGCTAGGAGAAGTCTAGAGCGGAGAGAGGGGTGTTTCAGAGAAAATCAACAGTTTTTATCTGACCCATCTTGACTCTTCCAAGACCCTCCAGTTACTCTCGCCCACCAGCCCACACCAGAGGAGATCGAGGCATTTTGGAGAGAAGTCTATGAAGTCCAGCCTTGAAGGAAAGAATACTCAAAGAATATAAATAGCTTCAAGAAGATGTGCAGTGCCCTCATAACACCTTAGGAGGAATGCCCACTTATCACTACTGAGGAGGTAAAAAACGTATGAAGTGGCATGAAGAACGCAGTGCTTCTGCCGAAGACGGACAACTTAGCTGACCCTAAGAATTATAGGCCAATAGCTTGTCTGAACACACTGTATATGATCCTCACAGGTACCCTAAATTTTGGGATTGTTCGCACAATTGGACCTGTATGGCGAGAGATGTACGAACATCGGGGCTCAAAGAAAGGCGTAGCAGGACGTCGGGAGAACCTGCTCATTAATAGATGTGTCTGTAAAGACGCAGCATCCTATCAGCGTTACCTATCGATGGCCTGGATTGATTTCCGGAAAGCTTTTGGTTCAACCTCCCTCAGACTTATCATATGAATGTTGGAAAGCCTAAAGGTGCATCCACACGTTGTGAGGCGAATGAGAGATAAATGCCATTTCGGGAAACTAGATTTATTATCTCATTTAGAAAACATCGTGTGATCACTAACAGTGTCAGCTTTCAGAGAGGTGTGTTTCAGGGCGACACCATGGGCCCTCTCCCCCATTTTCCCTCACATTGCTGCCACTATCTCTCGTACTTTAATATTCCGAAGGGTACCTCTATATGCTAAAAATCAAGAGAAACTACATATGTCTCCAGATATTGTCAAAGAGAACGCTCAAGAGATTGAAATGGAGTTTAGCATCCAGACGATCTACATGAATTCATTTCCTAACCACAAATGCCAAGTAAGTTCACTGCTTGTCTGCTGAGCAGCCTAAAATGCAACATAACTTTAGTGCGTAACCATAAAAGCCACAAAAGTCAACTGCGCACCGGCTAGCGCTATATTACTCTGGTGCATAACCACTGACGCCACAGGAGTTTACTGCGCAGACGGAAGTCTCACATAACTCTAGGGTGCAACCATAAATGCCAAATAAGTCTACTGCGCATCGAAAAGTGCAACAATACTTTATTGTGCAACCATAAATGCCCCAAAAGTCTACTGTGTAGTCGATAGTGCTACATATCACTCGTGCGAAACTAAAATTACTATGTTTTTCTGCTGCGCAGCCGGAAGTGCGATATAGCCCTAGTGCACAATGAAATATACTACATTCTTGTACTGCGTACTTGGAAGGGCCACATAACTTTCGTGCGTAACTATAAATGTCACATATGTCCCCAGCGCTTGCAGAAGTTCAACATAACTTTAGTGCGCAATCGCAATTGCTATAAAAGTCTACTGCACAGCCGGTAGTGCTATATGACTCTAGTGCGCAACTAAATATACAATATACTTCTGCTGTCCAGCCACAAGTGCGACAAGACTCTGGTGCGCGATCATCAATGCCACATAAGTCTACTGTGCATCCGGTAGTGCGACAAGTAGTATGACAAGTCTAGAGACTCGATGCATTTGGAGTGGTTCCATGGATGAAGGTTGGGTTGAGATCTCGCTATATCGGGTCCTGAAAGGTTATGCACATGAACAAAAGCATGCACCTTAAATTTTCTGTTCCATGACTTTACATATCACGCCGTAAAAGTGGTCGCAGAATACTGAATCTTTAATTTCTTCACAACAGAATTATTTTGGGTACAGCACATACAATCGCAAATGGACAAGACAATCTTCTTCAAATGGTCAGGAAAAACAAAGAAGTGAGCAAAGGGGCGTTTCTGTACAAAGCAGCGGAGGAGGCTGCTGAAACACTCATCCTTGACTTAAATATCGGGGGTGAGAAAAATGCATCGAATCTTATCCATCTTCAGTACTCACTGCTGAAGGCATGGATTAAGAAAGAACAGAAGAAAATCTTCCGCGGATAGCTCCTCGACAAAAAGATGCACGGCATCTTCCACAGAAATGTGGAAGATCTGTCGATGCCGTACGAGCTAACTTTTGCTTTCCTTAAATCACAAGGATTGAAGTCGGGCACGGAGGGTTTCATTTTAGCATTTCAAGTCGGTGTCATTTACACTCCAGAATACCGTCGCCAGATTCTGCGTCAAGACATTCCCGATGATAGCTGCAGAGCGTGTCATGCACACTACGAGCATCTGGGACACATAGTATCCAGTTGTCCAACTTATGCGTGAACGACCTACATCCATAGGCTCAATGCGGCACTAAGAGTGCTTTATTACCATCTCTGCCACTCTCACGGCATCAGCCCAAATACCGCTCCGCTAAACGCTTACCGTCTTGATTTTTGGCGCTCTTGGAGGTGCAAAGGTTTCACTGTTCAATAGCCTGAAAGGCATCTATGCGTATTAAAAAAATGCTGAGACACTTGAGGGGAAAATGCAGAAGGCTGTCGTCCTTGGGCCACTCCGTATTCTCAGGGTGCACGAGACTTTCGCCGGATCAACGTTTTGAATTCATCGCAGACTGTTACCACCTATCTCACGGTCGTCAGACGTGGTCACAGCTGAACTTTTACCGCGATTTCGCTGGAAGCAGGTGTGGCATATGGTAGATTGTGTGTTTGTATGTTAACAGTAGGGTTAGAGGATACATTGTGCATTATTCAGTGGCCGTTTGCGGAACTAATAATTTGTTAGCAACTGACGTTGTACGGTATAAAGATATCTAATGCTCATTCTTCAGTGGTAGTTATAGGCTCATAACATGGTGGTTTCTTATAAATTCTTTTAAATAAAACTAATGTATAGGAATTATAATAAATCCAATATGATACGCTTAAACTCGGTGCCTCAGGGGATAGCGCGTCAGGCTTCCGTGCAGGAGGACTGAAGTTTGATCCCTGAGCCGGTACATGAAAGGTACAATCTGAGTACGTGGTAACAACGAAACCCACCGAGATCTAAAACCATTCGGCGAAGATGGTCGGATTCGGAGTACTGCCTTGAGATAAACACGGGTGTGGCACAATAGGCTTTATAGCTTGAGCGTCAGGGGTGGGACCTCACGGGTTTCTCTGCCTACATTACAAACAAACGAATATTGAATTTTCAACCAATGAATATTGTTTTTAGCAAAAGAAATTAATACATTAGTAGAATCGATTTTTCTATAAAATAAGTAATGTTTCAATCAAATAGTAGAATTGTTGACCAAGAGAGGTCAATTTTGAACTAAAAATATACTAAACCGATTTTAATAAGTCCATGAAACTACTGAAAAAAATTATTGCAGACTAGTAGTTCTTGAAACACCATCGTCGTCAATTATATTCCACAATAAAATCACTTTTAGCCATGTTAAATGAAATTTCAAACAGTTTTGAATGTTTTCGTTTCGATAGAATTCAGTTTTGCATTACAAAAGTTGTCTTCCTTGCGAAAAGCAACAGAAACTACAGAACCAAGCCTGATCTTCTCAGAACTGCAACAAAATTTCACGTTTCCAATACAGGATGGCCGCAAGAATTCATTTTCGCCATTCCTCATCTTCCCCCTTATATTTCCCTGGAACATTTTACTCTCTTCCTCACCAAAGATATCTAAAGACCAGAAGCTGAATTTTGTATCATTTTTGACATAAAATCTTATATAAACGGAATGAAACTATTTCAAATCAAAGTGCATTATGCTAGACAGTTATTTGAAGTGCCGCTTATAAAAACTGCAGAAATTTCGCAAGATATTTTTCAAAGCCCCTGCAAAAGTGAGGGAATGTGCGAAATTAGTCTCCTATTTCAAAAAATCAATGTTTTGCTCACTACAAACTGCAGAACGCCCTGTCTCATTTAAGAACTTCAATAACTTTATTGTTTTTTTAAATTATTCCACATACTACATTTGAAAACTTTGAAACTTTATTAACTTATTTGTCAAAAGCAATATCTATCACAAGCAAAGTTCTGAGTTTGATAATATTGATAATGTTGGTGTATACCATAAAACCTTAAACCTTTAAAAAAAATATGCGTACTGCAAAATGTTTTTCAATCCTGTCTCACGTTATTAAGCATGTTTACTATTCTTATCTTTACACTTGCTTTATTCTGCATACGAGGTTACAGAACATAAAAACTTTATAAACTTGTTCTTTAAAAAAATTCTCTGTCATGCCAAAACATCACCACAAACAGCATCACAAACAGCAACACAGGTGTGAATTGACCACTGGAAGACGGAAAAGGCCAGATCTACAAATCTAGTTACCCTATTGCTACCGGGAAACACCTTTACCACCCTTTCTAGTGGTTATGCTGCTCGAGATTCATTCTTATTACAAATTAGAACAAATTCACATTCTTTTATATTTTGATGATCGGCTGTCCATTTTTATCCGTTTAGTAGTGTCGTTACATGCTCCAGAGGCCACCTTTTCCAAAACTTTACAGCCAAATATTGCAACATACGCCACTGTTCACGGTGAATCTTGCCGGGTTTCGTGAAGGAACCAGAAGTTCTAATTTCAACAGATTTTCCTAACAATATATCGTTTGGTGAAATACCTGTAAGTACCAATGTGAAAATGTTCTTGTAAATTGAACGGGAATCTCCCGTCAGGTTCCTCTCCAGAACCGAATGATAATTTCTCAGGATGTGTACAAGACCCGGTGCCGATTCGATATTTTCGGTTCCGGATCTAGCAGCTTGTATGAGCAGACCCGTTTTGAAAATTGCTGTCCAGGTCTCCTAAATACCCTATCTGGTTTGATTGAGTATTATTCAGATCGGGGCTCTAGTTGACCTTCCGAATGCGTAGTAGACTTGTGTGGCATTGGAGATTGCGCACCAGAGTTAGGTCGTACTTCCGGCAGCGCAGTAGAAGTATGTTATATATTCAGTTGTGCACTAGAGTTATATAGCACTTGCGGCTGCACGGTACAAATTTTCAGCATTTGTGGTTGCGCAATAGAGTTACGTTGCACTACCGTATATGCACTCGATTTATGTCCCATTTCGGACTGCGCAATAGACTTCTGTGTCATTCTCAGTTGCGCTTTGAATTTAGTTCACAATTTCGAATGAGCAGTGGATTCATGTGACATTTGTGGCAGTGCACTGGAGATGTGTTGTAGTTTCAGATGCGCAGTCCACTTCTGTGGCATTTTTAATAGCGCGAAATAATGCTGTGTACTTATGAACTATAACTGAGTCTACTTCGTAGCTGCAAGTGCAACGTACCTAAACTGCGCAGGCCTTAATGTCATACGATTGCACTGCAAAGTCACAATCCTTAAATTAGTCTACTGCACATCCGGACGTTCTATATTACTTCTTCTCGAAACTACATATTCCAAATAAGTCCACTGCTCGTCTGGAAGTGCCTTATACCTCTATTTCATAACTAACAACGACACAATAGGTTGCTTCGCAGCTGGAAGTGTCACATAACACAAGTGCACAAGCAATTCTGCCAGAAATGTCTATAGAGCAGCCTAACGGGCGACATAACTTTAGTGCGCAACCACAAATTCCACAAAAGTCAACTGCGCGCCCGATGGTGCTATATAACTCTGGTGCATAACCACTAACGTCACAGGAGTTTACTGCGCAGATGGAAGTGTCACATAACTCTAGTGCGCAAAAATAAATGCCTCATAAGTCTACTGCGCTTCCAAAAGTGCAACAATACTTTATTATGCAACTTTAAATGCCCCAAAAGTTTAATGCGCAGTCGGTAGTGCTACATTACTCTCGGAAGTGCAACAAGTCTCTGGACCGCGACCACCAAAGCCACATAAGTCTACTGCGCATCCAGTAGTGCGACATGAATCTAGTTTGCAACTATGCATGACAAGTCGAGAGACTAGAGAACTAGATAACCAATCCGAATTATACCGGGTCAGGTATTCGAAAATACCGTGGCAGAAGCCTACAAAGCAGGTCTACTAATGCACACTGCTGGATACGGACCTGGAAATATCGATTCGACATCGGGTCTTGCACATCTCTATTCTTCGGAGATGTATTTTATACCCCTGGTGTACGAATTGGATCTTTTGGAAGTTTCGCCCTCAACTCCCGCGAGATTCCTGCTATACTCCCGAAAAATTCCCATACGGTTCTTGATAGTTGAATTCTGGGAGAACCGGTTTATCATTGGAACATATCTTATTCCATCTTCAGCTACGTTTTGCGCTTTTGGTACCCAACGCTATTCTATTGGATCAGTTGATTCTAAAATTTCACCTATCCTTGAAAATACAACATTGGGAAGCTTCTTTTCACTATGAATCCCGTAAATTACAGTGGTACAATCAGTTCAGAAACATTTGTTGTTAATACCAAGGTGCAAGATTTCTTGTGTCGTTTTAGTAAGTCTTACACCTAGAACTGCAGTTATTAATTCCAACTTTGAAAGTGCTTGTTGTTGTAAAGGAGTTATTCATGCCTTGGAAGCGACGAGAACTGCGTCTGAACCATTTTGATCCTGAACCTGAAGATAAACTTCTGCTGTTTCCAAGTTTCTAACAGTATTTCGCTAATCAAAACATCTCATCCAATTCCACCTCTCCAAATTTTCTCAAGCGACATTTAGACCTTGACTACAACAGATGATGGAAATCCTATCGGATCGAAAACTGACATTGCAAGTTTCAATAGTTCTCCTTTGCTAGGTATTTTCCAACAATCGACGAGTTCTTCATTGACTTGACTCTAATTGACAAAAAACAGTAAATCTTCTTTTACATTTCACAGAATTCCTAGAACTCGTTCATTTGCTTTCTCGTTGTCTTCAATAAGCATATTTTGCGAGGTAATTTCTTCAGGTATAGTTTCCAGAATTTTCAATAAATTACTCAGAAAAATTCGTAATTTGAACCCTCCCTCGCTGCGCGAGAAAATTACGTCACTAACGATTTTTATAGCTTCTTCATCAGTTTTAGCTCCATGTATATATTCATTCACATAATGTTTGAAGACGATGGTTTTCACTACTTCTTAAAACTTGTTTTCACATTGCTTTGCATCGTGATTCTTTACAAACTAAGCCGAATTTTAATATGAGGTTGTTCCAAATAACATCACTTTCATGCGATATAGTGTAGTTGTCTCTTTTGTTTTCATGTTTCGCCATGGGAAACATTGAACAAAGGTATCCTCACCAGCAATTTAAACCCGATTGAACATCTCTCGAATAGCAGCTTTGAAGCCTATTACGTGTTGGCGAAATTTAAAGATGACACCAGACAATAGCACTAGATTGTTAATCGGGAAATGATTCTAGTTTAATTCACTTCAGTGATGTAAGGATAATCTTTCTTTAGTTCATCTATGTCCTAGTTTTGTGTAGGTAAATCAAGATTCTTTACAGCTCTCACCTTTTTGATGTTGAAGAATACATTTCTGTTCGCACTTTCAATATCAGTGGTCACAATTTGAAATATTTTTCGAAACGATACATTCCATCTTTCCATTTACAGCATACCGGAGAATTTATGTCTTGTAATCCGATAAGTTTGGCAAGACTCTCATGTATGAGAGTAGTTATGCTCCCATCATCTAATAAAGCAATAGCGGATAAAATTGCTGATTGACAACGCATTTAATCAGAAGTTATCTTTAGGATCACTGAATCCATTGATCGTTGTGTGCACGTTAATGTTTCATTTTCTGGTTGCAATGTATTCTTCTTGTGAAGCACTGATTATAAAATTTTGGACAGTTTCCAATTTCACGTACTTTTCGATTCTGACATTTGTCTCGTTGTTTGAGAAAATAACAAAAACAAACTATTGTCTTTTCTGTCATTTTCGAGCGTTGCTTAATGTTTGACTATTTGAATGCTGAGCATGATTCCAGAGAATGATTTTATTCATTGCCAGTTTTTCAGGAAATTCTGAACTTTGACCTAATTCGTGAGAATAATAATTTTTAAAACTACTCCGTCTAAATTCAGTGCATCTTTCGGATGCATTTCAGTAGGAAATAGATCTACTAAAGAATGTTTCTTAATCCCGACCAGCATTATTAAAAAGTTTCAGTAATATTTTCTCTACATTATTTCACATACATGGTTTTAAAACATAAGAACACCATGAAATTCCTCATTAAATTTTGTTTAATTCATAGAACAATCGTGAGCTTGACAATTTGTAAAATCGCTGGGTCCGAGTTCTTTTCATATTCACATTCAGCTTTCGTAGAAAATAAAAGTTTATACCTTTATAGAACGTATTAGTACTGCTGGCTGGATCTATGCGTACTTAAAAATATTTCTCAATCTTGCCTGGCGTTATTCAAGAGTTTCAATCTTCTTTTTCTCTCAAATGATTTTAAATAAAAGGTTTCAGAACGTAAAAGCTTTACAACTTTGTTGTTCACAGAAAAAATTTCAAGTTGAGTTCTGAATGTGGTAATTCTTATAATATTGCTTTTTCGTAATTCTGTGAATGCTCTCGTAAAATTTAGTATACAATAAAACTGTATACACCATTGAAAAATGTTTGCGTAGCAAGAAATGTTTTTCAAACTTGACTAGCGTTATTAAAAATGCTTGGTGATCTTTTCTAAACCTATATACCTATCTACCCTTCACCTATATACCCATCCACACATCACTACTTTACCACCGAGCAATTCACGCCTTCCCCGAAAGGGAAACGGCGTAATGATATAATAATAATAATGTAATTTATTGGCCAATTCAAAACATTACATAATTCATATGACAAATTTTTATTTTATCGCGCATAATGATCTTCTTTCTTACTTTTATCTATCCCGTGGCAAAAAACAAGCAAATAAAAGCGCTACACGACAGGCAATATTTGAGATTGCTGTGGATTCAAAATCGAGTAGTTGATTTCGAAGCGGCAAATTCATGTTAGCATAGGGGTAGCAAATACCTCAATCCGCCACTGAAAACACTAAAGCGCAATGTACGTGATAGAGAAACAGTAACCCTTTATGTTCATTCCAGGTCAATCTCTGTACTCGAATTCTGCTGAACTGACCGGAATTTCTTTGAAAGGAAATTACAAGTGAATTGCAGTAAATTTAAGAAAATTCACCTGGAATTAGGAGAATTCAAATGCACTCAGATCAAATGAATTCGATAACATTTGAAAGAATTTAAAGGAATTTAAGAGAATTCTAGCGAATTGAATTGAACTAAGAAGTACATTTCCGTAGATTTTGTATATTTCAAGGAATTAGAGAGAATTCATGTAAACTTTAGTGAATGAGCCACAATTTACAAAGAGTGATGCTTTTCCCATCACGTATCTGGCGAACATTTAGTGCTTGAACTATAAACCTTTTTCGACTTCTTTGTGCAAGAACGAAGGATATGACTTCTATTTTATTTAAGCTAAATGTTTGTCTGAGTAAAGCGTTTTCATTAATAAAAAACCTGAGCCCTGACGCTCGAGAACACGTAACATTAATTTTTAAAAGCACAAAGATTGTTATATCAAAATTGCACAAATTTGTCGAGATGATTTTAAGGCAAAAGGTCGTTCTTTGATAGAAATTAGGGCAAAAGTACCTTGTATACTTGATGTTTCAACACAATAATTGAAAGCCACGAACGGACTATGGCTATTTTTTTCGTTCTATTTTACTGAAATCATATACAAATATGAAAGAAGAACGAAATCCACTTGACACCATTCAACTTCGACTAAATTACTTCATTTCATTTGAATTTATATTGAATTACTGCCGTTTACGTAGACTCGTCAAGTTATAGAATTGCACAAATATCCTTCAAAACCATAACATTAATTGAACGCACTGTTATCGATGACTATTTCTTAAGCTTAAGCAATTAGTAACTGCAAAAAAAAATGTTACAAACTACAAGTACACAAAATTTGTATTTTACATAATATTTACAATTTTTAATTCACTATAGCACATAGTTGTAGTATAATTTGTTTCAATAAATAATCAATAAATCAATTTAAATAATGATATTCAAACATTCGAATATTATTGTATTAAATATTTGAATTATATGAATTCTAATAAATAAAATGTTTATGTTTATTCTCATATTATATTTTATTTTTCGAAAGTGTAGTTTATTCCAACTTTAGCTGGAGGCAGAAGGACGCATTTTACCGCGCATAATGTTCGTATTTATTACTTTTATCTCTTCCGTGGCAAAAAACAAACAAATAAAAGCGCTACACAACAAGCAATATTGGAGATTACTGTGAATTCAAAATCGAGTACTTGAGGCCAGTCGAGCAACAAGTTTGACGAAAATTGATTGTGGTCAGTTTGACCCACCTCTTATAATAGGCAAACGCCGATGAGTGAGTGTAGGTCTACAGGCGACCCATAGTTGCCACTTATTACTAAGATTAAACACCCAAAAATTTAATTCTTGTGTTTAATTGTGCTACGTACATACTCAATTAAGGAAGATGCGGATTGAATTCATTTTCATTTTGGTAAGATTGTACAATGCATCAGAATCTTATGTTTATAATTTTTTCAAAAATCCTGAGTATTTTGTTTGTAATACTTTATCATTCTGTTCGAAAGTAATTATTTTTCATTTGTATTGTAATTGACTCATTGATTAAAATCTTCAATTCATATATTACCACTATACATTTTTAACTTCGCTATTGGCTAATTATGAACAATTACATTTGAAATAATTGAGAATCGTCTAATTTATAAAATTTTATTGGCAAGTGTGCATTCAAACTCAAACTCAGAGCTGTCAAATTGAGTATACTCTAAATTAGGTAAATTTCGCGCAGAGAAGCTTCTCTGCGGTATGTGGATTTAGAATTTGCTAAATTTGGGAACGAATTTTGAAAAAATAAGTACCAATGAATTAGTTAACAACTTCTCGACATTTGTATTATTCAAAGTCCATTTCCAAAATGTTTGAGATCATATTTCTGAAATATTATTTCGTCATTTCTCAAGAAAAAGTCAGTATTTTTAAATAATTCAAATATCGGAAACTTTATTTAATAAATTCTTGAACATCTTAATGTGTGGAAATTATAATATTTCAAAGTGAAAACGTAAAATATCAATTTAATTTGTTTCCAGGCATCCTTTGCAGGACATGCTGCAGGAGCTGCTACAGGAAATGCTACAGGAGCTGCTAAAGGAAATGCTGCAGGAGATCCTGCAGGTGTTCCCTATCCAGATAAAAAATTAATTGGCATGATGGGCTTTGCAAAACAAGGTGGCACGATTGGAGGTTCGAACGGAAAAGTGGTTTTTTTACAAAATCTGCAGGATTTGAAGAAGTATATCACTGACGCAGTACCTCAAACTTTAGTCGTAGCTGCAAATATTGATGCACCTAAAAGAGAGACCATTTTCCTAGGGTCTAATAAGTCTCTTATTGGTTCTTACACAGCAAATCTTCTCAACAACGTTTATTTCCATACAGCGAGGAACTCAAGCAACATGATTTTCCAAAATTTGCTTTTCAAACACAACCCTCAAAATATTGGCAACAGTGATATCCAATTGAGAATAGAATTTGGTGGACGTTACTGGATAGACCATTGCATCTTTGACGGAGGGCGTGTAGACAATAGTGATTTAGGAAAACTTCTCGCAATTGAATCTGTTAAGTTCGTGACAGTAGGCTATTGTAGGTTTTTGCACCATAGACATGGGGTGATACTTGGTTTTCCATCAGATAAAACAAGTGATGCAGCCACACACAACAATTTACCTGAATTAACTATGATGTTCAATTACTTTGAGGATATTGTTGAGCGAGCGCCAGGTTTGATGCGCTATGGACTTTTCCACGTTTTTAATAATTATATTACAAATTTTACCCTAGGTTTTACAGTTGGTTTTCAGAGTCAAATTTTCTCAGAAAGGAATGTTTTTACTAATCTTAAACCATTCGCCTCTATAGTTTATGATGGAGGTACTGGTTCTTTTACAGACAATGGAACTGTACCCACGCCGATCAAAGGCAAGTCTAAGGAATGTCAGTGGCGTCCAAGTAAAGATTATCAATACACTTTGCAAACAACAGATTACACTCGAAGCTTTTGTGAAATATCCACGGGCGTTCAGAGCAAAAAATTTGAATTTGCTGCAAATAAACAAAAAAAAATTATTAATAAAAAGCATAAATAATATAATGGTAACTTCAAAACTGATTTTTGAGGAAAATTATTTTTTTTCTCACATGTTTCACATTTTTCTATAATAAGGAACTTCTGTAATTTAGTTATTGTATTTAGTATTTGGTACACCATATATTAAATTCCTTTAGAAAGATGTGAAACAGATTAGACAAAATTATTCTCTTCAATAAAAATGAATTAAATATTTGGATCGATTTATATGGTAATGTGAAGCCGAATAATTCTAGACGTATACAAACTTAATACATGTATCTTCAAGACAGTTAGAAATTAAAAACAACAAGAAATCAACAATATGTCAGATTTTTTATTTTTTCCAAATTGTTGACTAAAAAGATACAACTTAGGCTACAAAGCGTATTTAGTTCTGAAAACCATTTTTCCTCTCATAAGCTAAATTACCCTAATGTACATTTTGATATTTATTGTCGATAAACAATTGATATAAAAGCACCAAAATTATTAATTAGAATTTCTAGAATTTAATATCCTTTGGAATATTTTCTTGGAAAACTCACTTAACATACCGCATTTCAAAAATGTTTTATTTCGAAAAATAATTATCTTTAATTCTGTTTCGATAGAAGACATCCATAAAAAAATTTTGTGTACGGTACACCTTAATAGTGCGAGTTATCAGAATTCTCTGAAAAACAGTTTATTATCCATAAAAACTTGCTATTATATATAAAAAGCGCATCTTCTTTTTGAATTACGACATCGACTGCCATGCTTTGGAAAAATACCGTTAACTGCAAAAAAAATCGAAAAATGAATTCTTGATACCGCTGGAATCGTGAATAAAAGATACACCTGATTATCAAAATAATTTTTCCAAATTATTAATATCCCTAAAAATAATCATTGCATAATTTTTGGAAAACACCGTTAACTGCAAAGATGGGCGATTTGTAATTTGAGAGAGAAACAGAGCCAGAACTGACCGTTAACTGCCGGCGTAAAACAGACGGCTGGATATGGCACAGAAAAATTCGAGAAAACGCCGTAACAGACAGTTACGGATTTTACTAAAATATATCATATAGCTATCTGCAGCCAGCCTACTTGGTTTCGGCTCCGGAGGTGCTTATGGCGTTCTACTGAATTATCCAACCACGAGAAAAAGAGTTTATATTTCGTGAAACGCAATAATTATAATTATAATAATATGAAGTTAAAATGTAAAATATTGCTGCAGGAAATGCTGCAAAATATCCGTATCCAGATAAAAAATTAATTGGCATGGCGGGCTTGGCAAAATCTGGTGGCACTCCTGGATGTTCGAAGGGGAAAGTAGTTTATGTAAAAAAAAAAAAATCTTCTCAACAATGTACATTTCCATACAGCGAATATCTCAAGCAACATCATTTTCCAAAATTTTATTTCCAAACACCACCCTAAAAATACTGACAACGGTCATATCCAATTAATATTAGAATTTGGTGGACGTGGTTGGGTAGATCATTGCATCTTTGATGAAGGAAGTATGGACCTGAAGGATTGAGGAAACCTTCCAAGAAGCTGCTCATTTCGTAACAGTTAGGTATTGTACGTTTGTGCGTTATAATTTTGGGTTGATACATGGTTTTCCATCAGATAAATCGACTGATGCAACCAAATACAAGGGTTTACCCGAAATAACTATGATGTCCAATTTCATTAATGATATTAATACCAGAGCACCGCGTTTGATACGCTATAGAAATTTTTTAGTTTTGAGTCTTTAAATTGTCTAATTACTGAAATCATGGTCAGCTACTTGAAATATCAACATAGACCAAGATTGCGAACACTGAAATGGATTCAGAAACCGGTATCATACATCTCGTTACTTTCTGCATTATGAATGAATAATTAAATTTTTAGCACATTTTTAATCAGAAACGACACGGTATCAATAAATTTATTGCTGAGCGTAGAGTGACGCCTTTGTCCTTAACCCCTTGGAGGCATCAAATTTGACGTTGAAAATTCAAAAGAAAAACGTTAATCCACTTTCCACCATGTTCTCTTTTATGCACTCAATTGATATTGATTTCTTAAGTTTTCCTGTATGCCTCACCGTTTTCGAGATAATTAAAAATGTTCAATTTTTTTATAATTTTGGAAATACTTTTACTGGGTTTATTCATTTTAGCCGAGGACCATTAGAAAACCTTTGAAAACTTTAGAAGACCCGGAGGACCATTCGGGTCTGGAATGCACTAAAAATGTAGTCAATGTTCGCGAATCTCTCACTATTTTCCACATGAATTGAAATTTAAATTCCTATTTGAATTTTTTTAAACTTTTTATTGGGTCAGTTCAAGTTTGTGGATCACAATTCCGCTCTGCAGAATCCTTAAAATTTGCTCAGTTTTTATGTATCTGATCGTTTTCAGTATTCAAAATTTTGGTTATTGTTTTTAATTTTGAAAATCTCATTATTGGGTTAGTTCGAGTTGCTTGAAAACTAACCCCCTCTGTGAAAGCCTTGAAATGTCATTCATTTTCACGTATCTCTCACCATTTTCAACACACCAAATCAAAATCTTTATTTTTTTTATTTTCGAAAATCTGTTAGCTGGTTTAGGTCGTGATGACCGAGGACCACCTCCCTTCAGTAAACCCTGATAACTTTGTCAGTTTTCTCGTATCTCTCACTTTTTTTAAGATAACTCTGATTTTTGTTTTATTTTTTCTAATCTTTTGATTGTATTAGTTTGACTTCTTCACTTACAAGCCCCCTCTGCAAAATGCTTAACATTTTGTTCGAATACATTCTCCCTTTTCAAAATCCTTGAAGTTTTGTTAGTTTTCACGTATTTCAGGTCGTTTTCGAAATATTTCAAAATTTCCGTTTTTCAAATTTCGAAAATCGGTTCACCGGGTTAAATCGGGGTGGCCAAGGATCATCCGCCGTACGAAAACCCTAAAAATGTCCGTTTTCGCGTATCTCTCACCGTTCTCAAGATATATGTAACACCAAATTTTTATTAATTTTTTTTTATTCCTAAAATCTTTTTTTTAGATAGTTCGAATTAATCAAAAACAAACCCTCTTTGTAAAATCTTTCAAATTTTGTCCGTTTTCACGTATCTGTGACCCTTTTCATGGTAATTCAAAATTTTGGTTTTTTTTATGTTCAACATTTGGTTACTGGTTTGGGTCGAGGTGACCGAGGACCATCTAATCCATCTTCAAGAAACCCTGAAAATGTTGTTAGTTTTCGCGTAACTGTCAGTGTTCTCGAGATAACTCAAAATTTGGATTATGTTTCGCTTTCTGAAAATATATTTTTTTCTTTACCCTATGTTTAAAGCAACTACCAATGAATTTCATTTGATTTATGACGAAATTGACTCAAGACACTGATTTGTATTCTGAATTTTCAAATATTTTAATAATTCTTTATAATAAGTAAGTCAGAAATGTCAACTCTTTTGAAATTTGCTCCTACCTGAATTATCGATTTATCTAAACATTTTATATTATCGACTTATTGAATCTTGCTCTCGATTCTCGACAGCTGATTAGCTAATCCTGCTGTAACTTGAATTGGATGTTAATCGCTAACTGAATGGATTAATAGAGTATAAGGACTACGCATCTGGTTAGCTAAGATGCATATCCTTTTTATAATAGGATTCATTTTGTGAACTTATAATGAAGCCTTTTTCTAGAAAGCCAAAAATGTAATTCTTTTTAATAAATTATATTTTTGTGTTCAACAACTAATAAATATGACATGGAATTATTTGGTCCTTCGAGCCGAATGAGGGTTTTAACGAGTGGATTGCCGTGTTTTTTGCAGGATTATGTGACTGTCATGAAGTATTTAAGGTTCATCGCGAACAATGTTCCGCGGAAAATCAGTGCCTGATTATATAATAGTGTAAATAAAGATTTTTAGTGGTATGTAATTTGAATGGAGGAGAGTTGACCGTTTACTAGGAGGCTCTAGCAAAATTTACCGTCAAACAAGGTCATTTCGCACATTCCTTAATTGACAGTTTGAATTACTTAATGTGGTCTTAACCAGAATCTGGAACCAGTTAAGGCTTCAACTGATTACAGATTCTGGTTAAAGCCATCTTAAGTAACTTAAAATATCAATTTACGAATGTCGGAATTCACTCCACATGTCCGAATTTACCCTTTTCAAGGACACTATTTTTAAGAAAATTAGAAAAATTAAATAGAAAAAAATATGAAACGTGGACTGTAGCTCACTGGAAATTTAAACTGCAAACTAGGAAAGTATTATTAAAAAGGATAAAGAAAACTTTGTTACTAAGGGACATTTTTAACGACAGTAAAAAATCGACCTTATCACTAACGCCTCCTGGTGACCGGTAAACTTTCACATAATAAGATAATAAAATTCGAAGTTACTAGCTGGTAAAAGAAAGCTTTGTTATTTCAAATTATGATAAGCATTGGAATTTTATGTCAGATCGGTCATTTGTCTCATGGTTGAATACAGAAACGTACATATTTCTAGATCTAATAAAAAATGTTTGCTTCGTGTTAAATGACTATTTTTTTTTATTAAACGTTTTTGAATACTCAAATTTGAGCTGTGATTAAAATCTGAAGCCTGAGAAGTAGGAAATAAGTATTATCAGTTTGTTGACATTTTTGAAGATTACAGATATGTCGAGAAAGTATCTAGAAACATTTAAACAACATCTTTTCATTTTACAGGATTTTAGAAAACATTAGGAAAAAATTAAGTCAGTTCAAAAGATATTTGAGACTTTTAGAAGTTTGGAAGAAATTTAAAAATACTACATAATTTTTTGAAAATTATTTCAAGTTTTAAAATATTTTTAAACTCGTCAAAACTTTCCAAATTTTGCAATAACCTTTTAAACTCACTCGAATTGTTCCTAAAAGTGAGAGAAAATTTGGCAACATTAAAATACCGTATAGTACCGAAAAAAGAAGATGTTCCAAAATGACCCTTTTGAATATTTCCAAATTTGAAAATTCCTGAAATAAAATTGCCGACATTCTGAAGTAGCCAACGTCATGAAATTATCTACACGGTCTACTTTCATCAAACATTAATTATCTTGGTGGAAAATTTCTCTCTTTTATTCAAAATTCAACTATTAGGTCAAAAATTAATTCTTTTTCAATTAAAAATGCAACCGTTTACTTGAATGTTGAACTTCTTTGTCAAAAAACATTTTTTGTTGCTGAAGATTTATCTCTTTGATTGAAAATATAACTCTTCCATTTTTAGAAAATTCATCTTCTTGATCACAAAATCATATTTTAGGTTGAATGTTTAACTCTTAGATTGAAAATCAATCTCTCTAGATGAAAATAATTTTTTTTTTTATGTTGAATATTAATCTTCTTGGTTGAAAATTTATCCTTTTTGCGGAAAAATCCAGTGGGTCCGTAATTTCATTTTCATAGATTTTTCAGTCATCCCTAAAACTAAATTAATCTTCTTGATTTAGTAATCATCTTTTGGGTTAAATGTTGAACTATTTGATTGACAACTTTTTTTTCAATTCATCATTTTACTTATGTTAGATAAGATGATAAAATGCAGGCTTTCTGGCAGATTAAAGAAATCTACGTTATTGCAACACGTGATGGAAATTGAAATTTAACGTTAGACATCTCAGCCTTGGTTCAAGATACACGGAATATTTTCAAGTTCATTGTTAAATTATGTAAACATTTCTCCTGCATGTATTAAAATTTGTTTCAATGTGTTTGTTTTTGCAAGTGGACTATCGCAAGAAATGAAATCAGGGAAGAGTCAGATCTTGAAAAATATCATGCAGAAGTCTGGGAATTTTTAGAAGAGGCACTTTAAATAACTGCCAACAAAAATAAATTTTAGTTCGAAATTTTTATTTCAAATTGATTTATTCATTCCATAAAAGATGCTATGTTGAAAATTGTACAAGATTAGAATTGTACTTTTTGGGTTAAAAATTCCACTATACTGGTATAAAATATTTTTTTTTGTAAAATTCATATTATGGTATTGAAAATTCAACTTTCTTTTTTGGTTGAAACTTCAACTATTTTACTGTAAAAAAATAACCTTCTCCGTTTTAAATTTCTCTTTTTTTATCAAGAATGTAACTGTTTGGCAGAAAATTAAATTTTTATTGAAAATTCAGATTTTCGAGTTGAAAATTCATCTGTTTTACAGAAAGTTTGTATTTTGCCTTAAAATTTCAACAATTTGGAAAAACTTTTTTTCTTGCTTTACTAAAAAATCAGTTATTCAGTAAACGTTATTTGTTCTGTTTTAAAAAAATAATCCGAGTGAAAAATTAATCTGTTTGTTTGAAATATTGACTATCTTTTTTGAAATTAGATCTTTTCTTTCAATTATTCTCTTTACTGAAGATTTAACTTTGTGATTTTTGGCTTAAAATTTATCATTTTTATTGAAAATTGTACTGTTCGTACGAAAATTAAACTCTTCGGACAAAAAGGTAACTATATTGTTGAAAATTCTTTTTTTTTTAGTTCAACTTTGTATGTAGAAAATTCGAGTATTTGCTTAAAATTTGAACTGTTTTGCTGTAGATTCGTGCATTTGGAGAGAAAATTCATACTGCTGGATTGAAAATTCATCTTTTTTTGTCGAAAATTTGATTACTTGGTTGAATATGCAACAGTTCTTTGTTGGTGTTCAATCTTTGTAGGTTAAAATTATTTATATTATATTGTAATTATTTGAATATTGATGTACTGATTGAAGTACAAAAAGTAGTACTTAAGACTCAAAAAAATGTCAGTGCGATATTTTGTTTTCCGATAAAAACAAAAATATGAACACAACACTTTCAAGTCCAAACTTCAGTATTGCATAACTTTGAATTGGAACAGATGCAAGCCAGACATTCACATTTTTACAAAAACAAATTTTTACCTGCAAATATTTATCAAGAGTAGAAAAACCTACAGATAATAAAAAATATTTTCTCGATTTCAAAATTAAATTTTCAATGCTGCAATTTTGATAAAGCAATAATAAAATATATTAATAATATTATAACTTAATTTTGTACACAATACCTGACAATTTATATTGCTTATGCATGTGTAAATTTCGATATGAACGTAAATAACTGATAATTTTCGATAAGTTAGTTGAGCAAAATTGTTTGTTGTAGAATTGGAAAAATTGAAAAAGTCACGGGAGAACGTTCCTAACCTATTAGATTTACCATTAGAACAATTTTTTTTTAACTTGCAGTGTCTGATAAGCGAAACCGAGGATATTATATTATCATTTAGGGTAAAGCGCTTAGTTTCAGAAAGATGAATTTAAAAGAAAATATGAGATCCTGTGAAATAATTTTTTTAAATTTGTAATAACATTAAAGGAATCGCATATCAGTTCATCTCATATACCAGATCATTGGAAAATTGTGATATTTTAAAAGAAATATGTGGCTCAGCTATGAAACTGATAGCGATGATTTATTAAATTGTACAATACTCGCTTGCCGTTATGAAGAGATTTATAAATTAAACAATTATACATTATATAGAATGTTATCAAAAGAAGTGACATACATTATAACGTTAGTTATGCTAAAAACAAAGGAATGGATCAAACTGAGAATGATGTTGGATTAAATTTTTCATGCTGATTATTCAGATTCATTAAAATTTCCTGGCTTACCAGTTCATGATTCAACATTGAAAATTGTAACAGCTGTGATGCTTATAAAAAATTTATGTAATAATGATGGAATTAAAAATAAGGCAGATTACAAATTTTTCAATTGCATCAATCCAAAAAAGGTGTTCAAACGGTTCTCTAGTGATTTTTGTGTTCAGAAAATTTTGTTCAGGTAGCTTAAAAAACTTGTTGAACGCTTCAGCACTTCATACTGATAAAACACATCCAACAAAAATTCAGAAGAATCAAAGATAAAAAACTACATGAAGGACAGAACAAAAAAAAGTACGCATTATTAAATTAATTCAAAAGTATATTCATCAGAAGATAGATTCTGATTCTAAATAATTCGAAAACCACAGAAATGACCTTACAAAAATATAATTTCCCTGTTTTTGTTTCGTCAAGTTTTAAAAAAAAAATTTATATATCTTTTTATCAGTTGAAAGCTTGTAGATGTTCAAAACATTTTTTATGTCAAATAAAAAGAAAGTAATGTAAGAAAACAAACAGAGAATTAAATTATTATTCACGAAAAGAATAAAATGATGAAGATAACCATTTGTTGAAGTGCGCAGTCTGTGGACATATAAAACAGAGCCATATGATAATAAACTTCAAATTAATTATACTTAATTAGAGGATCCTAATGTACGGTACATCATTTCGTATTATGCTCTATTTCTACAATTTTGTTTCTGCAGCTTGAAAATTCCTCTATTTCATTGAAAATAAATTTTTGCTAAAAAATTCATAAATCTTGTTTGGAAATTGAACAGTTTTGTAGAAAATTTATCGCTTTGGCTTGAAAATTCAACCATTTGGTTGAGAGTATTTTCTTGACTGAAAACTCTTTATTGGTAAACAATTCTTTACTGGTAAAAAATTCAATCATTTTGTTGAAACTTCGTCTTTCTATTTTGAAAATCCATCTCGTTGATAGATATTTCCTGTATTTTTTCGTTGAAATGTCAACTGTTTTGTTGCAGATTTGTCTTTCCTTGTGGATCAATCAAACTATTTTTTATTTAGAATGAAAATTTTTTTTGGTTGAAAGTTCAACCAATTGCAGGTAAAAAATTATATAAATCTGGAAAACACTTTACCCTCATATATAAATTATACTTGGTTAAGAGTTGAACTGCCATGAGAAAAATTAATTTTTTTGGTGGAATATTCATAATTTTATTTTAGCAAATCAACGAGCTTGCGTCCTTTTATACAGTAAAAAAAATCATAAAATGGAAGAAATAGATATAAGAAAGAAATAATGGCTTAAGCTAAGATGTTATATCATATAATTGACTGCATTATTGCTAGTTGTGTAGGGCCAGTATAATATAATATAATACACGCATACAAATTTTAAAGTAGATATAAATAAAGTGTAAGTTGGTTGTATAGCTAATATAGAATCTGTTATGCCACGCCATTGTTCATTAGGCTTAGAACACTCCGCAGAGCAAGTCGAAAGCTCAACTGAGAAATATCAAAAAAATCTATTGAGTCAGAAAATAAATTAGCATTCTTACATAGTCTGGAGATTACAGCATTGCGACCATAGTTTATTCGATAATCAGTCGTTTTGAACGACATGGAGAGAAATCTCAGCTAGCAACGTCGGACAATCAATGCTGCCGTTCAGGATATTATAGAAAAAATTAAGATCGGCGAACTCGAACCTAACATTAATCTTAATAATGTTGAGTAGAGATCTAATCGCACTATAATGACTTGACAGAACTCTCTCCAGTCTGATTTTACTTATCATGTATTGCAGAAACCAAATAACCGACGCATACTCGAAATGTGGTCTGACCATAGAGAAGTACAAAACCTTTAGTGTGAGCACATTATGAAATGTAGAGGTGTTTCTTGAGACACACCCCAGAGATCTAATTGCCTTGTTGACTGCGTGGGTGATCTGGTCTTCATAAGATAAATTTTCTTGGAGGTGAATACCCAGGTCTGTCACACGTGAAACCCTCTGCAAATCACAGCCAGCAATTGTGTAGTTATAATTGAAACTAGCTCTCCTTCGAGTGAAGTTTATCACCGAACATTTCTTAATATTGAAAGGCATCCTATTCTTACTGCACCAGTCTTGGAGACGGTATAAATTGTCTTGCAAGTCAATGCAGTCCGAGTGGGATTGTATTTCTTTATCGAGTTTGAAGTTATCTGAAAACAATAGAAAAAAGCGCGGTTTGATCACTGTATGCACATAGTTAATGTGCAGTAATAGGATACATTTTTGCACTAAGAATTAACAAGATGCTGACAGTATGTAAAATCTGACGCACATGAGATGAAAAATAAGCCTCTACGTGAATTTTTATTCCCTACAATCCATGCGATATTTTATTAGCGTGATTTATTGCAATCTCAGTCTATTTTAAACTCGATGTTCAAAGGGCACATAAAATGCCATTCCATATACGTAAGATATCTTCACTATTAAAACTCTTTAGAAAGACCTTAATAGCAATGCATTCTTCAAAACGTCAAACAATCGGCTAAAACCTTGAAATTTCAACAAACTTACTTTAGGATCATGCTCCCCTCGCCAACCCACAATCTGGCTCGAAGGAAAAAAATGTTTTGAATTAATGACGGACTGGCGTGGGGTAGCGAAGGAATCATGCTCAGTCATGTTAAAGTTAACGAAATTGAATAAGACAATTTCTCACCGTGATCCTTAACTTCTAAATAACTTGTATCGATTTAATCCGAGATACGAGTCCCGTAGCCTGTCCATACAGCACTCTTTTTGTGCATAAAGAAGGTTTTGGTTGTTTTGGAAAATTGGCAAAGTTGTAGCCTCTGGAAGCTACGACCACGATCGTTAACCGAACGATCGATCCCGACGCTACCGGAAGTAATACGTCATCCGATTCGTCACTTCCCACAACACCAGAAGCTGATCGAGTCGGGAGATCACTGAACAAGTATTACAAAATTAAAGAAACACTGACTTTGATTTAAAGGATTCAAATAGCTGAATTGTCTAAATGAAGCACAATTGATTTTGAAACGTTTCACGAACTGACGTGGCTACATTCGCCTACACCTTGATTGAAACTGAACAGCGCAGAAAAAGGGGCCGAGTCTGCACAACAAAAGAAGCCTCACGCTACTATCTGAGTTTCTACACAACGAAAAAGTAGTGCCCGAAACTCAAAAACAGAGGGAAAACTTTAAGGAGAATAAGCATTGGGCGAAGACCATGTTATGATCAATGAAACCTGGAGGTAAATCAAAAGAGGAACAATAACATCAAGCAAAGTATTAGCAATGTATTAAATTCACATTTCAGTTTTTAGAATTCTTTTTCAGATTTAATAATAAAAGAAAACACGACAGATCTTTCTAAAATTTCTTGACTATCAATTGTGGTGTATATAATGCAGAGATAGCTTCGGCGGATGCAAATCGTAAAACAACTTCAACGGCTGATCGTAAGACTAAAAGACGAATGCATCAACTTACCACAAAGATAGGCTGAGCTAGACAGTGCGCATCTGGCAAGCATTTTCACCTCATATCCAAAGTCGGAAGAACCTATTCTGGAGTGGTTGGTGAAAGGGCGCACAGTACTCCTTCCAAAGATGGGCAACTTAGCTGACTCGAGAGATACATATACCAACCATTTATCTGAACACACTGTATAACGTCTTCATAGCTATACCAAATAATAGGATGGTTCAGGCAATCGGAACTGTGTAGCGAAAAATGTAAAAACAACGCGGCCTGAGGAACGGCGTAGCAAGATGACGGGAGAACCTGCTCATCGCTAGATGTGTCTGCAAAGACGCAGCATCCTACCAGCGCTTCCTATCGATGACCTGAATTTATAACCAGAAAGCTTTCGATTCAACCTCCCATAGACTTATTATCTCTCTGTTGGAAAGCTGAAAGGTTGAACAGCACATCGCGAGGTGTATAGAGAGATTGATGCCGCTTTGAAATACCATATCTACTATCTCATGTAGAAAATATCGGGTGACAGCTAACAAAGTCACCTTTCAGAGAGGTGTCATTCAGGGTACACCATGAGCCCACTTCTTTTTTGCTCGATAGAAGCGTTATACGACCCCTTAGTGCTGGAGAGACCTATACAAATCTGGGCGTGCCATAAAGCTGCATTCATGATGTGACATCTATAAAGGATACTCTCTGAAGCAGATACAAAGATGATGATAAGTCTATGAGAGATTGAATCGAAAGCTTTCCGGTAGTCAATCCAGGCCACTGACAGGGCGCGTTGATGGGCTGAAGTGTCTTTACAGACACACCTGTCAATTAGCAGGTTCTCTCGACAGCCTGCTACACCTTTTTTCGAGCCGCGTTGTTCGTACATCTCACGCCATACAGGCTCAATTCGCCGAACAATCCTGTTGTTTAGGACAGCTGTAAAGATCTCTGGCATCAGAATTGCAAAATTAAAAATGGCGGATCCAAGATGGCGACTATGTGACTCTAATGTTGAATTTTTCGAATAATTTGCACAAAACTTGCGGTATGTGCTGGCTGTCCTCATAACTTGGACGGTCTCCACTGCAATGCCGTGCAGGCTGTATTGAATCCGCCTTCTTGAATTTCGCAATTCTGACATCAGATTTGTAATCAGCGACCTGAAAAACCCCCGTACATTAAGTTACATAGCAATTGCAAAAAATTGCGAATTTTCACTAATATAATCGCCATTCTGAATCCGACATTTTGAATTTTGTAATTTTGACATTATTGTCAATCAGCACGGAGAAAAATGGAATTCGAAAAATAGCGACTGAGGCCTATATTTCGAGCAAATCGGATCCAGGATGGATTTTGCTAGAAGAATACTGTGCGCCCAGCGCTCTATGCAGAAGGAGAGTGCTGCCTACAGGCCCTACAGTGGTAGCCTGCCGTGGCTGCCTACAGTTTAGGAATCAGTCCCGACTCAGTCGGGAAAGAGGATCGAAATATTCATCGTGGATCCCGATTCCTAAATTATAGTTCTCAGTCCTAAATTTCCGAATACAATCCTGGATGTTTGCCATTCACTTTTAAATTTCTGGTCCTCAAAACTTGTTCCGCATTTGTCTCCGTGAGTGGCCCGAAAAACATTTGTCTTTTTTACGATTTGATAATCGATCACAAATACGGTACATTACGTGTACTTATGCCGAAAATCCGTCAAAAATCGTAATTTTTTATGAATTGAAAAAATAAAACCAACATCGAATACAAAAAGCTATTCGGAGTAGTCGAATGATGATATGGCCGTTTATGCATCGACGTAACCCTAAAAAGATTTTTGTCGACATATATTGCACATATGAAGACATGAGAATGACAAAACTCGATAAGGACTATTTGAAATTGACACCTCGAATATTTTATTTTAAATGTAACAAAGTTCCAACTTCATATTGTCCTTATTAAGTTATCATTTTCATGTCTTCGCATGGTCTATATATTACACTTAATTAAAATATTAGTGATGAAAAGTGTACACAGTAATACAAGAATTTGACTTTTAAGAATAAGTGAATTTCATTTTTAACTTAAATAATGTAAATCAATTAATTTCAAGTATAAATTGGTCTTAAATACCGTGTATCTGAGTGAAATATGTAGTAATACGATAAACAATCGATAGGCATGTTACCTTCCGAATGATTTTCAGTTGTGCGCTCTGAAATTAATTTGCGCTAGCAGAAAGGCCTGCGCGAACAGTTAGTAAAAATGTCGATTGACGCGTGGATCTCGGTAAGTTGAATATATATATATATGTATAATTTGATCGTTTGTGAAACTTTAATTCACATAAAACTTCACTAAAATTGTATACCTCCAGAAACTAAATGAAGCCATCAGTGTTGTTCGATTTCCTCATATAGGGAAATTGTGTCTAAAACGGTAATTCCAGTAAAACGATAAATCTTTAATAATTAACTGGTTAAAAGAAATAAACGCTAATTTTTGGTGCGAAAATATTGTGAAATGAAATACACCTCGATGAAAAATTATTTTAAACAAAATAAATATATAAATTGACATAATAAAATGTGATTATAGATTTCACCTACTTTATGCTGTGTGTTTTTTTTTTAACTTGAGACATTGAACTTACAAATTTACCCCACCTCACCTCCGGAGGCAGGGGGGGGGTTAGCTTTGTAATTGCAAATGGAAACCCCAATTTTTGATGACAGATTCAGATTCTTCTTTATGAAATGCGTAAGTTTTATTCGAAATTTTTTGTTCGATTCGCCCCCCCCCCCCACCTCCTGGGGTTGGGGTAAATTTTTTCAAAGTTGCTATTCCTCCTCGAAAATAAAAAGTTTTTATTACGGATATTTCGTTTATAGGGTGCCTATTTTTTGAGATATTTCGATGCCTCAAGATAAAAGGAACACCCAGTATGATAAAATGTTACTTCAAAATTAAATTACATTATTGAATGTTTTGCTATATGTTAAGGTTGCCATTGTTATTGGTATATTATCCCTGCGTCCCCCACGTGGGGTCTAGGCGGACCCCAGACGCAATAATTTCCTTATGACAGGCACAATTTTACATCCCGTCGCCTGTCGCGTTGAGTATCTTTCCTCTCAGTAGTTCTCAAGACGTCGGTAAGAGCGCATTAATCTCTGAAGTATGTAATCCTTGTTTTCTTAATGTTTTTGTTGAAAAACGTGATTAGGGTCTGTTCGGACCCCACGTAGTTTTATATAGTCTTGTTAAGTTGATGCCTCAAGACTGAATTTGCAATGAAATTTTGCGAAGTTTTCTCATATTCAAAGTGTAGTATTTGTTTGTTCCAGTTTATATTTTTGAAGTGTGATTTCGTTAGTCAGTAGTATGAGGTGGTTGTCTTTTGTATCTGATAAGTGTTTGAACTTTATTATAAACTCTCTACCTGAATCCTGTTCGTTTTGATTACCTACCATATTTTTGTTTGTGTTATTAAAAAACAAAAATTATTTTTTTGACGCCGGTCCAACGCCGGTCCTCTTAAACGTGAGTGGTGCCCCTCACTTGTACGTGGGAGACGCAGGGTTAATATTCTCAAGCCAGAATAATAAAGGGGGAAGATCGCTACTGAAGTGTAGCCCAATATTGTGTTATTACTTATTACCCTAGCGTTATTTTAATTTTTCTCATCAAATAACAGTTTGAAAAAAAATTTATTCGAAATTTCTGGCATTTGGATTAATAATTGGGGAATGAGAAATTTCAGGTAATATAAAATATATGTACCTTAAGTGTTCATTAAATATTATAGTAGTGAATTAAAACGTTCATCAATTGTATCCTATAATATTTTTGTTCAATATTATAAAAAGAAAAGTGGAACCGATTTTAACTCATTTTTACCTCTTTTAACGAAAAGTTATTTGCAGATGGGATTTTGTTTTTGATTACAATTGTTTGGCATCATACAAACAATTTGAGACAAACAAAATCAACCAAAATTAAAATCTTCTGAATTTTCAACTTTCCTCTAGCTTTCATTATTTATTAACCAGCCAAAACAAAATATTTTAAAATACACCAACAAAATTTCGCTACTTTTATCGGTGGTAAAAATTCCCGGCTTAAACATTTTATCCAAATTTATTGAATTGTCATGAAAAATTATGTGAATATAACATTTTTGCAACGCCCACCTTAAAAGTTGACGGTTTTATGCTTCTAAATGCGCAGTTTGAAAATAGCTTACTTTAGGCACTGGTGAAAAAGCTGCACATGTGCACTTTCGAGATGCGGTACTTTGGACACTAGCATAGGTAACTTAAAGCACTGGTGTTGGAATCTTCTTGAAATAAATTTAGATTCAACTTGAGCAAATCTTTTAATTATTGAAGTTTTGTTCTTAGGGTTTCGTAGCCCTTTTCGTCCGTCGTACAAAAAGGCATAAGCGCCAATATTTAGCACAGCAAAAGGACATAAGCGCCAAACTTTTTTTGTTCATTACATTTTTTTTACTTTGACTTTGACTATTTTTTTCGTTTTTGGGGCAGCAGAGGGGGGGGGGGTCGAGTCTTAACTCGACTCTATGCAATATAAAGTTAATATTTTTCGTTAACTCCTCCTAACGCAACTTTTTCGGAAGGGCGTTGCAAAAAATTGCGTGTGATACACATGCGCGTAGGCTTATGATGCAAAATTCACACTCGCACACAATCACCTATTTTGCGCACTTGTATCACAAATAACTATCTTATCACTTGTTTTTAATGCAACATTCAACTGTAGACAATTGTAGGCGATTTTGAATGGAATTTTTCAACAGTTTAGTTGTTAACAGTTGAATTTTCAACTTTTGAAAATGAAAGAAAATTCAAAATTCAACTAACCACTCGTTTCGGTTTGTTGATGGACTATGGTCACCTAATTGAAAGAAAATATGTAAAAAGTAAATGACCGATCCAATCCAAGGCATATCCAATATGGGATTTTCCAACGCACGGGTCAATTGAATAGAAAAGCCGATTCGAAGGTAGTATTGAATGCCGGTTTTTGGACATTTGATCGACGGGGCGATCGATTCGAAAAAACCGATCCGACCGTAGCACGGATTGAATGTCGGTTTTTGGACATTCGATCGACGAGCTGATCGAATCGAAAAAAACCGATCCGGCGACAGCGCGCGTCGAAGATCGGTTTTCGACATTCGATCTACGCGCCGATCGAATTGAAAATACCGATCCGACCGTGGCACGGATCAAATGTCGGTTTTTTGACATTCGATCGGTGGGTCGATCGAATCGAATAAACCAATCCGAAAATAGACGCACGTCGAATCGAAAATACCATATTCGATCCGACAAAATGCACACCTCTAATGGGCAGCTTTCTGGTAATCAATCCAGGCCATCGACAGATGGCGATTACAGAATGCCGCGTCTTTGCAGATGCTTCTGTCGATTAGCAGGTTCTCCCGACAGCCTGCTACACCTGTTTTCGAGCCACATTGTTCGTAAATCGCTTTCAACACAGGTCAAATTGTCCAAACAATCCTGTCGTTTAGGATAGCTGTAAATATCTTATACAGCGTGCTCAGGCAAGTTATTGGCCTGACCGAATCCATTTCAAATCAGAAAGGGTTCTACACTTGAAATTAAGAATCTCTCAGGGGCGAAATAGGTTGTTTTTTAGAGGAATTTCGGCGATACATATTTTTCCGATTTGCAAAGCAAAAAATTCTAAGAAGTTATGCGTATTTGAATTTTGTGCTTTGTTTTTTAAAAACCAGAATTTTTTTCTTCAAACTTCTATAACTTCTGACTCAAAAAACCCACCCTTAAATTAAATTTTTTTTTCTATTTTAATTTATACTTTGGTCAGGAAGATAACCTACTAGTTTGATGCTGGCTAATTAACATTTGTGGCCAGGAGAATTTTTTTTCTCACAATCCAATTTTCTACTTTTTCTCGGAAACAATGACAGATACAAAAAAATGTTAAGATTAAAGTTTGCACATCTAAAAAAGTTCTATGAAAAATGTCTCTCGTTTTTTTTTGCATTATCTTTCATCGATTACGCGAAAAATGCAAAAATTATATTTTTAAGAAAAAGGTCCGGCCTCAAAAAAACTTCCGGCCTCGCAAATGGTTTAGCCCGCATGATGTTGATAAGATGTCTTTCTTCTATCAGCACAAATTGTAAAAAGAATATGCGAAAAAATAAAAAACGTGGTGTTTTCCAGAAAATCTGGTTTATTTCCTTCTTCAAATTTTGAAAACATGACAAAATATATGTTTTCTTGAAAACCCCCCCTTTTTTATTCTTTCAAATATTTTTGGAACGTTTCTGCTAATAGAAGAAAGGCATTTTATCAGCATCATGTGAGCTAAACCATTTGTGAGGCCTCGATAACTTTTTTTCTCCTAAAAATGTAAATTTTCGTAGAACTTTTCCAGATGGGCAAACTTTAATCTTAACATTTTTTCGTATCTGCCATTGTTTCAAATAAAAAATAGAAAATTGGATTGTAGGAAAAAAATTCTCCTGGCCACAAAAGTTATTCAGCCAGCACCAAACTAACAAGATATCTTCCTTATTAAAGTATAAATGAAAAAATAAAAAAATGGGCAAAAAAATTAAGGGTAGGTTTTTTGAGAAAATCGACTTTATATTTTTTTCAGAAAAACCGCCGCCATTTTTTTACTTTTAAATGTTTTAAATTTTCCGGCGGATTACAATAGGAGACGATAAACGATAAACGCCTAATTTCCTCTAAAAGGCAGCATATTTCGTCCCCGAGTGGTTCTGCGATTTCAAGTGTAGAACCCTGACTGATTTGAAATGGATTCGTCGCCTGTAGTTGCTTGGGTCGTACACGTCTTCTTGCTTTAATAGGAGTACAGTGTGTCCGAACACCAGCCACTGCGGAATGGGCATCTCCGGCTTTAAATATGATGTCAAGATCCGGGCCAGACGTTTGTGTGTAGAAGTAAACTTCTTCTAACAGAATTTCTTGATATCATCTGGTCCAGCGGCGGAGAAGTTCGTTCTGCCCCTTAGTGCTTTCTTCACCTCTTCGGTAGTGATTGGTGTACATTCCTCCTAAGATGTTATGCGGTCACATAGCTCCTTGAAGCGGATATGCTCAGTGTGTTCTTTCAAGATGTGTCGACTCTCGTAAATCTCTTCTGAAAGTCTCGACCTCCTCGGGCTTTGGCGGATTTTTGACAAACAGGGATATCGCTGAAGAGGCGCAATGGGTTAGCGAGAAACTGTTGATCCTCTCTGATCCACCCCTGCTTCTTCTGTATTCTCCTCTTTGCGTCAGCAGCTTTGACTTGTTCAGTGTGTGATGGTGGATTCTCAGTTCGTGAGCGACCTTTCGGACTCTTTCCGTAAACGGCCTACAGGATGGTCTGTAGTCAAGCACTCACTAAATACGGGACACATTCTGTCTTGCCCAGTCAGTCTTCTTGTTGAGTTGATGCAAGTGCCTTTTGGTCGTTTGATCCATCGTCGGTTTTACCCTTCGATTTGAATCAGCCAATGCACTTGCCGCACCGTAAGCTGAACAATTGATGGTCTAGATATCTGAGTCCTCCAAGAGATCCTCGCGAAGGGCGGCATCCAGTTCAGCTAGATCTTAGGACTTAGGAGGAACCTGGATGTTAACGTTCCTCTTTGTCCCGAAATCTCCATATCTCTCGGGGGATGCCTGCTTTCCGCGGTTGATCTTAATGTCGCTTCCTCTTCTTCTTCTGCGGCTTGTTCTTGTATCGGTGGGTTAAAAGCGCTTCAGGTATGTATCCTGTTCGTAAGAATTTGTGGAACCACGGAAACTTTTACCGAAATGTAAAAGGTATGTCCTCGTCGATGGACCTAACGTTTGCATTCCTCAAATCATCCGGACTAAATTCAGGCACAGATGGTTTTATTTTCACGTCTGTGGGTGGTGTCATTTCCACCTTAGTATACCGTATCCGCATTTTACGTTAAGAAGTCTCCGGTGATGGGTGCATAGCGTGTCATGCTCATTTCAAGCACCTAGGACACCCACTATCCGCGTTTCCCACTCATGGGGGAACGACTAATGTCCAGGGACACAATTCGGCCCTGAGAGGGCTTTACTACCATCCTTATCGCTCTAACGTTGTTGGCCGCGACTCTGCCCTGCCGAATGCTCCGAGGAAGATGAAGTCAATTGTCAAGAACGAGAAGTGACGAATTTACTGGGACTGCAATTACACAACAAAAATCCCCATTGCGCACTCGAGGCTGGACTTCGTTCTGTAATTTCGAGAGACGAACTATGTTTATGATCGAATTTTCGTCTCCAGCCTACAACAATCTCACAGGAAACAGGAGGGAAAGGGGGAGAGCTATCAGTACCATATAAGGGAGCTGCGACGATTATACCCAATATATTCGGTTAAAATGATAGTCCCTGTGATAGGTACCTTCAGTGTTGGGAAACCATCACTGGTTCGTAAACTCGGTGCCATACCCGGGTGCTGAAAACATGCCGATGCAATTGCGAGACGGATGCAGGGAGCTGTCATTTTCAGGCCGCTCCTTGTCGTTAAGACACACGAGTGTTTCGCCGGCCCATCATTGTAATTCCATCGTACCCTGTGGCCACCAACCTCACGGTCGTGAGGCGTGACCATCGGTGTGATGCACCCTGGTTCTACTGGGAGCCAGGTTAATTTTAATAGATGGCAGTCGCTCCCAGGGATACCTTTAGGTGTTTGTTTAGTCAATTGTTTATTTGTATACAAGGAGGGCCTTGCGCGCCTACCCACCACTAAGATTTTTTTTGCAAGGTATGGTAAGGTATTTTAAGTAATATGGTTTTTCCTGTTCAATCGTAAATGGATTGAATTAGAATGAAGCAAAATACATTAATTAAGATACATTTATGGAGATTCGTGATTTTTGAAGTAGCGGTGGCGAGATCTTCTTATCTTTCTGGGTATAGGTAAAGAAGGTTCAACTGGAAAGGGGATAAATGTATTTTAATACGTCTTCTTAAAGTTGAATAATGTTGTTCTTTCTTACATTGAAGACAAATACTTGTATTTTAGAGGTAAGGGGTATGAAGGCTATTGGGGTATGAAGGCATGGGGGTTTAGAGGGTATGGGGTGATTCCTGATACGGTGGCCTAACACGGAATGGTAAAAAATGAATCAATTTAGTTTCCCCTTCTTTAACTGGAGAGAAAGGAAAAGGTGGTATATAGGGATGGCGAATAAAGGATAAAGGTATGAGTGGATGGAAGAAGGTGTAATATGGAGGCTTGGAGAAAAATTAGTAGGTGGTAGATAGTATAAAGTATCCGGGGGGGTTATTTGAATACATCAAGAATAGGGGGAATCCATTAATTACGTGAGGCTTGAAGGCAGACATGCCCAGCTAGGAGAAATTCCCTTCGGGAACACATGTTCCGCTTCCACCTCTATTTCGTCTGGAGAGCGGGAGTAGTGGTAGCGGCGTGCGAGAATCTCTCCTCTAGTGACGTTTCGTAGCCCCGTAGATACGAAAGATCTGTAGGGGTGCTTGGGGGCGACTAACTTTTCAATGTACAATTTAATAGTAACTAGAGTTTTTATTATTTTATATCAATTTTGCACATTTATTATTATTGGATAATTCACTTTATAAATGAGAAGGATTCATTTAAGTATTTAGATGAAGTTTATTTTATTATAAACTTGTGTCACGTTGCTCGGTTTTCAAAAGACAGGAGAAAACATTCGAAGTGATGAACGAGAAACAGTCTTCTAAAGTCTGAAGTTTATTACAATGTTGAATTTGAATATCCAACAATTAGCAATGAAGGTAATTGAAAAGAAAAGTTTACAAAGTGTTTTTGTTGTTATACATTATACAATATTTCAATATTGCAGTTTTGGTTGACTGATACTTTTTAAATTATTTAAAAATTGCTTTGTCAATTCTTGGGGTCGAAGCAGGAAAGGCAAAAAGGAAGTTACTCTCAAAATGGCAATTGTGCAAGGAAGCGAAAAAACATTGTATTGGTAAATCTTAATCGGTACAAAAAACGTTTGATTGAAAAGAAGCTTCCAGTTATGAGAAAATATTGTCCGAATGTGATCAACGCAGTAGGCTCGAATATTTCGAATATTGTATTTAATATAATATTTAGTGATACTAAATAGGATTGAAATTTTATACGTAATTATATTTCATTTCTATAACTTACCTTACTACCTTTTGCATAATGTTAATATATTGTCATACATCAAAAAGTATCAGTCAACATTTGTTTACATTGTACATACAATGTAAAAAATGGTGATATTTAAATATACAATAATGTGCAACAAGAAAGCACTTTGTAAACTTTTCATTTCAATTACCTTCAATAAAAATAAATGTCAAAAACTCATATAAAACAATTAAAACTCTCGTTACTATTAAAATGTTGTATTGAAAAGTTAGTCGCCCCCAAGCACCCCTGCAGATATTTCGTATCTACGGGGCTACGAGACGTCACTAGAGGGGAGATTATCGCACGCCTCTACCACTACTCTCGCTCTCCAGACGAAATAGAGGCGGTAGCGGAACACATGTCCCCGAAGGGAATTTCTCCTAGCTGGGCATGTCTGCTTTAAGGGGCGGTGGAGGGATGAGCAAAACCTTACGCTTATGTATGCCTATGACACACCGGTGTTGTTGGCAATCAATATTTTTTGAAAAAGGATCAGTTTAATATTAGCATATACAGGTTTTTAAATATTTTTAACATAAGTTTTACCATTGTCAATTTTTTTTATTTGGTGAAGAGGGTGAAATATTAAAGGCAGAAAGGTGATACACGGGTAAGAGGCCAAAGAAGGTAAGGTGTAGTGAGGGTATTGGTGGCGGGTAGAGGATGGTTGAAGGTTCTCGATTCCCGACTTCAAAATGACTTAAGTGCTGAAAATGTGGAAAAGAAAAGTATTTATGGTCAACGGCATAAGTTTGGGACAGAATGGTATAATTTTAGGGCAGAGCGGCATGAGATTAATGAAAAGTGACATAGAATTGGCGAAAAGTTGCATAAGGTTGGGGCCAAGTGGTATAATCTTGGGATAAAGTGGTGAATGGTGGTGAATGGTAGGGTATGGGTTGGGACAGAGTCAGACTTGGGTGGAAGTAGGGGGTAGAGTTATAATGGGGCACGTGGGGAAATGTGGCTCCTGACGTAATGTTGGTCCCAGGACAATGTGGTATGGCGTACGCGGAATAGAGAGAGAGAGAGAGAGAAGTGAGGAGAAGTGGGCCTAGACCTGCTTCAGCCTTTTCCACTGTCCATATTCCTTATACTTCATACCTCGTTCCCCCTTCGTATTTGTCATGCCACTTTCCTTGAGCACCATTCCTTTCACCACTGGCTGGGCCACAGATGAGCCTGGACTGAGTTCAGAATTCCTGGCTTGGCGGCGGCGGTGAGATCTGTTCATGATATAGATTTATATATGTATGTTCAAGTCTTTATTTGTTTGAGAATCTACTGCTTCACACAAAGAAGATACTGCTCTATTGTAATAATAACACATATCTTTATAAACTAAATTTAGTGAAGACCATTCAACTTCATCTATAAACCTAGTAAAAATAATTATTCTCTATAGTGCTGTTGTATTATTATGTCCGAACTACTTCATACTCTTAAGGATTTTACTAAAGAATACAAAAGCCTTGTCAATAGCATTTTTGGGGCTATCTAATATATTAAACTAGTCATCTTTACATTCACACACGTCAGAACTTTCACTTATAATATATGAATATCTTTCGCTATTAAATGTTTGACATTTTGCTAGAAGGTGGAAAACATTCAGAATCAGAAATATCCCGATGGCAGTAGTTACAATAATCATAAGCATCTAACTTGAGGGTCCTTGTCCTACTTGTGATTCTAGTCTGAAATCGTTTAATTCAACGAAGTTGCGTCATTATTCTGAGGAACGTCTAACAAAGTTATGTGACGTTAGAGTAGAAGTACAGAAGACGAATGGGCATTCTATAGACATACATTGGTTTTGTGAAGAGGCAAGAGAGAGGACTTCTAAGAAAGGCTTCCACGAAGGTAATGTCGCCACCATGACATAGTTGGCACTGACCGTAACGTTCTTGTGACAGAAGTTTAGGAACTTTTAGGACACACAGTGTAGGACTTTAAGGGCCAACTTTCAATATTTTTATTAAAGATGTCGAAGAGTTTTAGGCAAGGTTAGATTTACAAACTACAGCTCAACACAACTTTGGACAATTTCTATCTTAGAATCACCATACATTTTGTATTGTGCCCGTGACCTCCTTCTCTAAAGATTACAGTTTTTGTTTTTATCTATATTAGCTATTGACTCATTTGTCTGACCGTTTTTGTACAGTACTTCAAGTATCTTTCGCATTTCATCTTGAGTGTCACCAAGGAGAGCCACATCATCCGCATAAGCTAAAAACAGAACTTCAATTTGATGGTTTATTGATACACCTCTGATAGCTTTAGCTTTAAAAAAATCTTCTAGGTCAGCAATTAATAAAGTTAACATCGTCGGACTTAGAACATTTCCCTGCATGACCAATTTTGACAAAAAATATGGTCTTATAGAAAAGCCTCTTATAGAAAGTGAAATCAACGAAAGAATTAATAAGATCTGCAACAGTAGCAATAAGAAAAAAAAAAAAATGGACAGATAATTATAGTAAAACAGATCAGAATTTAACCCCACCTTATGTGATTAACAACGCGTATTGCTGAACACAAAAGAGATTGAAAAATTGGCACCAAAAACACAGGTCTATCTCAACAAAGTATTTCGTTTATTTAATGCTTCTTTTGTAAAAATTGGTTACCTTCACTTGGTCTATCTTAGAAACAATTTCATTGAAGTATATATTTAATTTTATTTGCAACAATAATTTTAAAAATATAGTAAGAATGCAAAAGGTTTTTTTTGCACCGAAAAGCTACAGGAAAATGTCAACAAGAATAATAATATTTTCAATCAATATACACGTTCTATCATAAAAAGGAGGTTGCGATTATATCGAAAGAGCTACGAGTAATCTCGAACTTTGAAGCCACATTCTCTCTTCAATTATTGGTAATATTTGTATTCGCCGCCTGTACATTAGAACCGAGATCAGAGCTGCCAACCACGGACTACCGAAGTTTGCGTAACAGTTATTAATCCGTATTTTTAGGTTATGTTGTCTAGCAGCTCTGATCTATATATAGTGAGTGGGATGATGATAACTGACATGAGTGACAGAAAAAGAATACCCGCAGATGGAGAATGATGCGCGGTATGTGGACAGTCTACGCGGATATAAACAAACGATCGAATTAACGAATTCTATTTTATCGGTGTGATTGGTTTTAAGTGAAGAAACGCGTGGATGGATCTGTATTGATCTGGACTAATTATATAATCGATTGCGATTTACAGGCAGTTAGTTGTACCTTTCTTTCGTCAGTTTTTTATGCATATTGAATAGTACTGTACATAAAGTCTGATTTGCACAATTCTTCAAAATTAAGATTACATTCCGTGTATTAAGAAACATTTTCTTTTACCTCCATCTTGCACAATTTGCAAAATCAAGATTATATTGCGTGTATTAAGAAATATTTGCTTTGACCTTCATTTTTGAAAGTCAAATATTCATGTTTTCAAAGAATCCTTGTAATTAATAGAAAGGGCATTAAGCCCCCTATTCTGTATTGGGGAGAAGATTTAAAAATAGAATTAACAGATAGTGGGCAAAAATCGAAGGTAAGAAAATGTTTGGTTTGAGTCATTAAAAAAATGATAACTTGAGGAAAAATGATATTTTTAGATCCCCAGATTCAAAAATTCAAAATGTAGTTCAAAAAAAAGAAGCGGTATAAGATATTGATTGATGTCTTTATTTAATGTGGGCGGCGAAGGTCGTAAGTCCCCCCTGACTCTCAGGATCTAAAGCCCATTGTGCTACAAACTTGTTTATTCTCAAGGCAGTACACCGAATCTGAGCACCTTCACCTAGTTAGATTTCGGTGCATTTCGTTGTTCTCAACGTTCTGGAAATATACCTCTCGGGTGCCAGGCGTACCCCATGGGACAGTGAACGACGCGGACCAGCGACCACCGAGCGAAAAACATCTCGTCATGGAGCACGATGGTAAAGAGATCGCTAACTCTTTTCCGAGTCTTCTCTAAGTCGACTAGTGACTAGTGTTTAAGGTGGGTTCCGAACCACTAAAGCCCCGATAGAAGTAAATAGAAAAATTTCCATTGGTACCGGCATAGGGATCGAACTCCAGGCCTCCTGCTCGGAAGCTTGATGTGCTATCGACTGAGCCACCAAGACTCTTCCACTCACAAAAACGTGTCAAAATTTTTTTAATAGAATAATCCTATATATTTCATAAATTAAAAAAAAAATATTTACAAAGCGCTGTACCCTCATATTTATCTTACAAAACTTTTGAATGTTTATTGAATATTTAACTTTAATGAATACTGGATTGGCTTAAATTTCGGCGTATGAGAATCAAAACTTATTTATATTAATATAACGATCTTTAAAACAATCAATTCGGCAGATCTTCTGACAGAACCTAACGTCAAGAGTTGCAGATGGTCGATTTAATCGACAGAATATCTTTTGGCCGGCCAATAATCGAGCTTATAACTGACTTTACAGGGTTAATCGTTTAAACGGTTTACCACAGCCACTTTGTGTTTATAAAACTTCCACATCATTCTATAGTTAGATTCTGCTCACTGTGTTCGATTATACGTGAAGACTGTCAGCTATGACATGAAAAAATTGTCCAGGTCTACATGAAAAAGAAAAAAATCTGCTAGTTTCACAGAATTACTAGAGCAAGCAAACGTGAGCTCTGCCCGCCACATAGTTATTCCAGTTCTCTTCTTGCTATTATTCTTAATATTAAAATATATAAAAGAACTGAATGACTTACCATTCCCTATTTTCCATCACATAATATCCTTGATTTATTCATGCCAAGTCCTGAAATCCTATTTATTTCTCGAGATATCCCATTTATATTCCCAGATACATTGGACATATCGTAGGGATATTAGGATGCCCAAAAAAATTGATTTTGAATTTTGCAAACGCTACCCTAAAATTTCTTCCTCTTAGTGAAAAAATATTGCTATAAATTTTCTTTTATTTAAAAAAAATGTCTAGAGGTTTCGTTAGACCATTTTAGGTCTAAAATTCGAATTGCTTCATTTTCAAATTAAAAAAAATCCAAATGTAAGGCTAACAAATTCTTTTACCTCTAAATTATTTTCTATTAATAAAGGAATAAGCCCTAAATTTTATGAAACAACAATTTTGGTAATATTATCGGGCCTAGAAAACGAAAATTAGTATTCTCATTAAAGTTAATGGTCTGACATGGCCCCTAAACATTTTTCCCCCTGGAATAATATGCTCAGGATTTCTTCTACGATATAAAGAGAATATTCTTAATAAGAAATAAATTTGAAATATTTGGACCAGGTGGAAAAAAATCTTGAATTTCGAAACACAGCAAAGATACACATTTTTCAAAGTTCAAAGATTCCTATAGTACTTCAAAATGTATTTTTACATATCATTTTATATCAAGTCTTATATGCAGCAATTACAAATTCAGTGAAATCCATTAGCAAATCGATAAGCAAAACTTCCTTATGAACAAATATTCTACTTATATTTTAGAAGAAATCCTTTACATATTTTTCCAGAAAAGAAAATGTCCAGGGGCCATTTCGGACCATTAATTTTACTGAAATTACAAATTTTCGTATTCTAGGCCCGATAATATCTCCAAACAATTTTGTTTGTTTCATAAAATTTAGGGCGTATCCCTCAATAATTAAAAACTAAGACAGTTAATATTTGACGTAAAACGCCCTTGCTTAACCTCTAAACAATTTTGTTTAAAATAAAGAACATTTAAAGCAGTATTTTTTCACTAAAAGGAAGAAGATATCCCTAAGGGATATCTGTGGTATATCACATCAGGGCTTAAATAATATATATCGTCTATTCACGTCTACTGTCTATATTTATCCATAAAACGTATAAATATAAAATATAAAATCCTCTATCTATATTTCTCAATCTTCTATTTTCTATCTCAGCTGATCATTGTTTATAATTTTCAATATTTTTCTATAGCTTTTGGAATAAATGTAGCCCGCCTTTTTCTAATTTCCTCTTTTCTACGTCATTCAAGTCAATTTTTTAGACTCTTTGTTACAACAATTCTTTTTTTTTTAATTCACTCTGTGTAAGTCAGCTTTCATTTTTATATTTTTATATCCCTTTGTCAATATAAATTTCCGCCAATACTTCTCAATCCCTCAATCGTTTCTAGCCCACAGCATATCCAATATATTTTTCTGAATCCTCTCTTTCCTATCTCAGCTTATTATTGTTTATTTGCGAAACTTTCCTGTATCTTTTTGAATTGGCATATCCTGTCTAATGTTTCAATTTCCTCGTTTTAACTCAGTTTTTTTAAAAGGCTGTGTATAGATGTCCGGTGCCGGGCGCTATGTTGGTATCCGGTAGATTGCTCCGATTGGTTACACGGCAAGCACGCCCGCGACTGATTTTGAGAATAAAGGGTGGTCACATGTCAAGGGTCAGTTTACAATAACGTCTTTTTTCAAGTTAACTGTTGGAAATATTGAGTGCTTTAAGTGGACCTCTCAGAGATATTCTCGAGAATGTAAAAAGAGAAGAAATTCCTGAAATACTGTATGAATAAGAAAATTTGAATTTTCACACAAAGAAAAATTATTTTCAACAAAGAAAGATACATTGTCAACCGAATAGTTTGATTAAAAAAATTTTCAAGCAATAAAATGAATTTTTTAGAAGACAGAAAAATTTACAACAAAAAAGTTAATTGTCAACCAAGAAAGATGAATTTTCCACCAAAAAAGAATAATTTTCCACCATAAAAGATACATTTTCTATCCAAAAAGATAAATGTTCAACAAAACAGTTGAATTTTTGACAAAGAAGATGACTTTTGAACATATTATCTTAATTTTCAACTAAATGGTTATATTTTTAAGCCAAAAAGACGAATTTTTTAGAAGACAGTTGAATTATCAGCTTGATAGGTTGAATTTTTTTTAAATGAATCGTTTTCAACCAAGAAAGATGAATTTTTAACCAAATAGTTGTATTTTCAATAATAAAATTGGTTTTTAGCCAAACAGTTGTATTTACAACCAAATAGTTGGACTTTCAATAAAAAGTGACGAATTTTTAATAAAATAGATAAATTTTTAACCAAATGGTTGCATTTTCATGTCAAGAAGATGATTTTTTTAGATGAAAATTAAATTTTGAACAAAAAAGTAAACTTTAAACCAAAAAGAATGAACTTCCAACCAAAATAGTTCCATTTTCTCATTGGGTTATATGAATTTAATTCGCATTTAAGCAACAAAAAAACAAGAAAAAGGTAAAGTTTCTTAAAAATAGGGGGAAAAGAGGAACCCTTTAAAAAAGGGAATAGGGAAAATAGCGTGAAGACCGTAATTAATTTTGGAATTATTCGATTTTAAACGTTTTCGGCTTAAAAATGTCCAACTTTAAGGCTCGTAATTGGAACAAAATTAAAACCTTGAATAAGGATTGCGGAAATCAGAAATTTTCTAACTATTTTCCTAAGTAATTTTCAATGATAAATTGTACAATTTTCAATGCTCTTAATTAAAATAGTAAAATTTTTTCTAGTTTTGAATTTTACTTTTAAAAGTTTTATTATGGTTAAAATTGAAACTAAATTAGGGAAACCACCCTACAAGAGATAGTGATTTTCGGTAGATTATCTATTCACATTATAATTAATTGATATATGAGCAAAAAATTAATTTTTAACTTGAAAAAAAATTTGTTTCTTAATTATTCATACTTTTAACCTGAATGAAAGATTTTAGGCATGTTTATACATTAGAATCAGAGTTTGAAATTTAATTAACAATATTTATTGATATAAAGCGTTCTTTTTTATTATTTATAAATATTCTAGAACCTTTTATTTGACATTACATTTTTCAACAGTGGATAACCAACAGTAGATAATAATCGAAAAATTGCGACAAATTTCGCTGTCAAAATTGGCAGACTGTTTGTGTTTCTTTATTTTAATTCGTGAAGTTTTTAAATTGAAGCTTTTGCAAATAGTAAACTAAAAAATAGTGTAAAATTGTACACTCAGAAAACGATTTGGTTGAATCAACAACAATTTTTTGGTTCAACCATAGAATATGGTTATTATATGGACAAAAGTTATTTAGTTGGCCCAAATTTTTTGGTTGTTTTAACTCAATCTTTTTGTAGATGAAGTATTTCGTTGATTCAGCCAAAAAGTTTGGCTGGGTCAATCAAATTGAATGTATCCAATTCTATATGTAAGTTTTATTTAAAAAAGGAAATCTTTCTTTATTTTTGGAAACTGATACAGTTAAATGCTGTTGAATTTTTTCCGATTTGTAAACTAGAAAAAGTGCTAAAAAGTTTGTTCATTTATATTAAAAATAATACATTATTGAAAGAAAATTATAATACATATTTTTTATTGTAGTTGGAACAATATTTATGGATGAAATAGAACCGGGGAAAAAACATTGCGTTCATTTGACCGTTCAGAACTTCAGGTACATGCATTATTGTGCGATTATTACGCGTGAAGTGTACGGAGTAATGTGCAAGTGAATTCCCCCTCGCCATCAGACTGGATAAGAACACTTGAACGACTAGAATAGAAAAAAAAGTTTATAACAATCAAGTTTTTCTTGTGGGCGTCAGTGACTCATTTTAACTAATAACTAAGGTGCCAAATGCATATAGCCTTCAAGAGAAAGGCGAGGATGTATCAAAAACAACAAGGTCGTAGGATGGATTCATACACAGCAGCAGTTCGAAAACACTTTTGCCACAGGTCGTTACACTGAGCGATTATATACCGCTTGTGAGATACGTATGCTTCTTGCGGCAGTGCGTTTGCACCGAGACTTGTGTCTAGGACGGTTATTTTCGAATTTTTTCATCGTTGCAGAAGACGAGAAAGAAAAACTATTTTTGCTCCTGCCAGATATCAACATGATATTCCACCCAAAAAAAATTTCTTTGTCCGAGTTCATGCAATAAGTTAGGAAACCAGATTCTGGTAATGTGCTTTCAAGTAAGAGAACCAGTTTCCTGCCTCCGCGAATATGGTTTTATTCTGTTTACTGTTACATTAAAACAGTTTTTGGAAGATTGAGGGAGAAAGTCCATGAATTTCAATTTTGTGAGAATTGCATCAATTATGTTCTTAAATTACATCTATATTGTAACCTTATCGTATAAATTTCTTTAGTGATAAAAATGCGGTTTTCGAATTGCCAGGAAGTATAAAGATAGATGTATGTTATTTAGATCTGATAAAATGATAATATGAAAACAAAGAACGATGATGCATTTGTTAACATTCATAAAAAATGTTATCATTTATCTACTTGTATATTCCTCTAAATATACAGTATACGTGGTGCAATATCTTCTTTATGCATCAAATGAAATCCTACTGCAAAAATATGATTTTTTGATCAATTCCAATTTTTCATATTGTTCTCATTTATTTAATTCACATGTAATTCCATAATTTCTTTTTAACTTATATTCAATCGTAAAGTAACAAAATATCGTTTCCGTAACGTGAACTCGGATGCTCTTTTAAATATTCAAATTGAAAATAAATTAAATATCAGACACATACAATCGGCAGAAATAATCTACACGCCTGTTTTTTGAGCTGTTGATAAAGTGCCTTCGTTGTTATGATATTAACACGAAAACGTTTAACTCATAATAACGCAAAAGGTGATAAAATTCTGAAACTAATAAGCCTAAGTTGAAGGCAAAATGTCTATTTTACAAAAATATATTTCAGAAAAACGTCTAATTTCGATGTTTTCGGAAAATTGAAATATGTCTGGAAGTAATTAAAATTTTTCAAGTTCTTAAGCTTATTTCAAAAGTAAGTCTCCATAGTACTTTCCTAAATTTTAAATATGTTTTTAGCATTTTTCCCTAGATTCTGTCCCAGGTCCAGCTTGGTGCAAAAAAGTCGCAAAATTGCAAAGATATGTAAATACTTACCAACATATTTTGAAAATCATTATTCATCATATTTTAATGAATTTTACTTATATTTATAACAATATTATTGGTTTGAAGTCTTTTAAGTCATGTGGTTAATACAATAATTATTTCAATTTTTGCGACTTTTTTGCACCAATTTCGACCATTGGTTAGAATTTACAGAAACAATTCTTAAAATATCTTTTAAAATTAGCAAAATACTATGGAGATCTATTTTTAAAATGAGATGAAGAACTTTAAAAAATACTAATTATTTATAGAGTTATGCCAATTTTTTGAAAATATCGAAATATTGCGCTTTTTTGCAATAACTTTTTATTAAATAGACTTTTTGCCTCCAACTTGGGCTTATTAGGCGTAAAACAATTTCCGCCAGTACTGTATACATAAATAATTAAAATATATTCATTTTATGAGTTTTGAAAGTTGTTATTACTTTTGTTAATCAGAAAGAAACTGTAAAATTTGCACTGTAAAATTTTGTTTGAATAGCCCTACTACGAAATCCAGTTAAATACAGTACCAAAATTTCGTGTCAGGCTACTAAAAGCAAGAAATGTAAAAACCGAAAGGTGCGGATAATACGATGATTCAAAGTTTAAGGAAAACTGTGCAACACTTCCGCTACGTGTTGCTGAATAATGAAGAATGATTTGAATTGAAGCACGCATCGCTAAGTATAATATTATTGAATAAGAATCCAACACAGAATATCATGCATTCTACGCAGGAAAATGATTTCAAGATTTTCGATATTCGTTCTAAAAAGCTGGCTGACTAGCAACGTCCATAAATTATTCAATTTAAAACAAGTGATATTTTTTCAATAGTCCACATAGTAGAATGTTTAAATTCTAAATCATTCGAGTTGAAGTTTTTCGAAATAAAAATTGCTTGACTATTAAAGCTTCACTTTTTTTTAATTGCAGAATATGGAGTTTAATTTATAATAAACGTAATATTAAAATTTTTAATGTTTAAAATTATTTGATATTTATTTCTCTCCAACTATAGGCTCGATCTGACTAGAAGACTTAAGAAAGTCGCATCAGCTGCATCCAATTTTTAAAGATAATGATAAAAAGCAGTATCAGGCACCGATTGACTGAAATAATGACTTTATTTGTTTAAGAATATACAGGACATAACTCTTATACTTTTCAAATATTTTCTATTGTATAATCTTTTATAAACGGAATAAAACAATACAATTTCAGATTAAATTTTTAAAATTATTTACTTCAACCCAAACAAATGACCTTTCTACCATAAAAGATGAATTTTCAATCTAAAAAGACGAGTGTTTATCAAAAGAGTTCAATTTTCGACGAAAAAAAATGACTAACAAAAGAATTAAATTTTCAACAAAAAATTGAATTTTTAACCAATTTTTTTTTTATTTCTGACCTACAAAGATGAATTTTCAACCAAGTAGTTGAATTTTCAAACAAAGAAAATTAAACTACAACCAAAAATAGTTGAATTTTCAAAGCAAAAGAAGTATTTTTTAGAAGACAATTCAATTTTCAACACGAAAAGTTGAATTTTTAATAAAAAATGAATTTTCAACGAAAAATGTAGTAGTAGTGATTTAAAAAAATTAAACTACAACGAAAAACATTTGAATTTTCAAAGCAAAAGATGGAATTTTTAGAAGACGATTTTCAACATCAGAAGTTGAATTTTTAATAAAAAAATTAATTTTCAACGAAAAATGTAGTAGCTGATAGTTAAAAAAAAAAAGAATTTCAAACAAAATAGTTAAATTTTTTAACAAAAGTGTTAAATTTTTAACAATATAATTAAATTTTCAATCAAGTAGTTGAATTTTCAACTAAAAAAAGTTGTTTTTTTCAAACTGAAAATATGAATTTTCAACAAAAACGTTGATTCTCAACCAAACAGGTGAATTTTAAACCAAGAAAAAGGACGAATTTTTAACTAAAAAAGGCCAATTTTCACAAAATAATTACACTTTTAATCAAAGAGATGAGTTTTCAATTAAAATTATGAATCTGTAACTAAAACACTTAACATTTCAGTTAAGTTTTTATTAACAATAAAATTACTTTTTCAAAAAAATAAGTGATAAATTTCAACTAAAAATATGAATTTTCAATAAATAATGCAATAGTGGATATTTCAAGTAAAAAGTTGCACTTTCATAAAAAAATGTCTACTAAAACTGATGAACTTTTAAAACTGAAAGACGAATTTTTAACAAAAAAATAGTTAAATTTTCAACCAAGAAAGACCTCAGTTGAATTTTCAACACCAAAATGTGAATTTTCATCAAAAACTTAATTTTTTAACAAAATAACTGAATTTTCAACCAAAACTACAAATTTTCAACAAAATTAGTTGAATCCTCAACCAAGGAAGATTACTTTTTTACTAAAAAGTTGCATGTATATCCAAAAAAGATGAAGGTTTTACTAAAACAAATGAATTTTTTAACCAAAAAGAGGAATTAAAAAAAATGGTTGAATTTTCAACACCAAAATGTGAAGTTACAACGAAAAGTTAATTTTATAACAAAATAGTTCAATTTTCAACTAATAAAGGTGAATTTCCAACATAACAATTGAATTTTTAACCAGAAAAGACGAACGTTTAACAAAATAGTTGAATCCTCAACAAAAGAAGATTAATTCTCAACGAAACGGTTGCATTTTTATAAAAAAATAAAATAAAATAAAATTTCTACTAAAACTGATGAAATTTTTAAATTGAAAAGCGAATTTTCAAAAGAATAGTTGATTTTACAACCAAGAAAGGTTTCAGCTGACTTTTCAACACCAAAATGTGAATTTAAAATAAAAAGTTAATTTTTGACACAACAATTGAATTTTCAACCAAAAAGGATAACTTTTTAACTTTCATACAAAATTGCTGAATTTTGAAACAAACAATAAAATTGTCAGGAGGGAAGATATACAAGGAAAATAAATTTCTGACAAGAATATTATATCAGGGTGGCTGCAAAACTTCATTTTTAAAAGTCCCTAATTGTTCCCTGACCATTACTATTAACGACCTTTTTCCTGATTTCCAGGTTTTCCCTGACCCAGGGCTACCCTGTAGAATGTAGAAGTAATTAGTAAACGACTTGGCTGGTAATTGGGGGTATTTAATTAGTACATTTTTAATGGACCTGACGTTCTGAACGTTCAAATGAACGAAATATTTTTCCCCATTCTATTTTAACTACAAATATTGTTCCAACTAAAATTTAAAATTCAATTTTAGTTTTTTTTGTTATCTATGTTTTGTAATATAAATGAATGAATATTTTAGCACTGTTTCTAGTATAAGAAGCATCAGTAAAAAATATCGTTCATTTGAACGTTCTGAACTTCAAGCACATAAATTTGTACTAATTCTGATTTAGAGCGATCGAAGGAAATGAATTCTAAGGTTTGAATAAAAAAATTAAACATGTAGTAAAAGTAAAAATGAAGGCAATTGCTAGAATGCACTATTGCTGCAAGTTTACCTCTTGTGTAAGTTCCGTAGCACCAACAGGTTGAGAAGGAGATTGCGAGGACGTCGGTGGATCTGGAGATGTCATATTCCTGGTAAGATCTGTCGAATTTGGAATACTTGGTCCTGGCACGGCTGCGTCTCTCCCAGTATCCTCGACGTTTAATAAATACGCGTGTATATCATTATGAGCACTGTTCATTCTATTATATCTACCCAGGGAGTTCAAGTCTTCGAAGATGTCTCTCTCGTAATTAAGAAGCATCGAATCCAAGTTTTTCGGATGAACAAACATGGGTCGATGCACGATAGTGTGTGCATCCGAGTGCCATCCGGATCCATTGTTTAGATCCAAGGAACCAACACCAATAGTCTGAATATCAATACCTAAATAAGAGTCAGGATCCACTCGGAGCAACGAAAGCAGCAGAGCAAGCTGCAAAAGCTCCTCGCGGTACAGTTTTTTAAGACCCAACATTTTCAACTTTATTTTTCTATCTTCTTTTTCCTAGATTTATCACAGATTCTCAGAAAAAATTCTAGTGAAAGAGAGTCCTTGAATTCTGACGTGCCGTCACAGTGGGCTGGCTCTGATGTTAAGAACGATCAGCACGTAAAACATTTCAAGGAATCGACAAGTTTCGATCACTCATCAAGAACTTCCCAAGTTCCGATTTGATATTTTGTTTACTATTCAATTTAACAAGCACCTCGCCTTGGCCGAATAGAAGCAGAGAAGATTTGACAGCTGATTTTGAGGTTATGCAGACTCCTTGAAGGCGGTTTCGAAATGGAAGTAATTTGTTGTCACGGGCTGCACTTTTCGCGGAGAGTTATCTCCAGAGGATAAACCTGTCTGTTAGGCCGCTGGATTGGAAATAAAGGCTGTGGTCCACCTTCGGCGGGTATAGGTCAGTTACATGAGTACAGAAATAACCTCAAAATACACGCAGGCCACGTCAAGCATCGCTGCACTCGACGCACGGTTTACACGAACAATAGATACTCCTGGTGAAATGTAAGTACTGTGGAGAAGCACTATCAACTTTTTCGATCACTGACACTCTGCACGAGTCACGAAATCGGCAGAAATCTTATGACTTGGAAGATACGGTTTTTGACAGGTCACGAACCCGGCCTCGGGATTTCGGAGCACTTGTATTTCTGATGAGCGCGCACTCGAGGCTCGCGACCGGCCGCAAATTTTGCACGTTTTTTAAACCATTTTGAGGCTGGATTGTGATTTTGTTGAAAATTTGAGTTAATTACACCTGTGTGGTGATTTTGACACGCGATTTTACGGAGAAACGTAGTAGTACACCTTGCTGGGAGAGATCGCACACGATATGTGACTCAGCAGGTCACTCTGGCAACGTCGTATCTCAGGGCTGCAACAATTGCACTTTTACCCACGCGTACTCACTGCAGACAATGCTGACAAACAACATCAAGGAAAAAGTTTTTATTATCATTCAAGATGCAAATTTAACTTAAATTTAATTTAATTTAGATTAGGGGCCGTACTTAAATTACCTAACATTTCATTTTCCCTGATCATTAAGATTTATTATACCGGTTTTTAAATCTTGTAATATTTTTAACATATAGGATCTTTTACAAACGGAATAAAACAATATTTCAGATAGGAATTTAAAATTTTCAAATTTATACAAAAAATAAAGAGTTTACTAAGATAAACGATGACTTTAATAAAATACTTGAATTTTCAGCGAAAAAATTTAATTCTTAACAAAATAATTGTATTTTCAACATAAAAAGAAGAATTCTCAAGAAAAAAGTTTAATAGTTGATATTTCAATCAACAAAGTTGAAATTTCATTTGAAAAAAAATATTTTAAAACCAAAAAGACAAATTTTCAACAAAAAGTTTTGAATTTTCATTCAAAAAAGATTTCAGTTGACTTTTCAACATAAAAACATGAATTTTAATCAAAAAGTAAATTTTCTGAGAAAATAGTTGAATTTTCAACATAAAAAGAGTTGGATTTTTTACCAAAAAGAATGACTTTTAAACAAAATTGTTGAATTTTCAAATAAATAATACAATTTATATCTGTAACGTAATTTTTAAATTGATTTATTTATTTTAAAAATGAAGACTTTTCTACCATAAAAGGTGACTTTTTAATAAAATACTTAAATTTTCAGCGAAAACATTAATTTGTTTACAAAATAATTGTATTTTCAACCTAAAAAGAAGAATTCGCAAGAAAAAAGTTTAATAGTTGATTTTTCAATCAACAAAGATGAAATTTCATTGAACAAAAATTATTTTGAAACCAAAAAGATGAATTTTCAACAAATAAGGATTTTTCAGCAATAAAAGAAGAAAAAGTTCAACTAGATTGTTGAACCTTCAAGCCAAAAGACGAATTTTCTGTACAAAAATTGAATTGTTCACCAGAAAATAAGAAGTTTTAGAAAAAAAAATTGATTTTCAACACAATAATTAAACTTTCAACTAAAAAGATGATTTTTCAACTAAAAATATGAATCTTTAACAAAAAAATGATTTCTTAATAAAGTGGTTCAACAACAATTTTTAAACAAAAAGGTTTTTAAATCAAAAAGACAAATTTTCAAGAAAAAGTTTTGAATTTTCATTAAAAAAAGATTTCAGTTGACTTTTCAAAATAAAAACATGAATTTTAATCAAAAAGTAAATTTTCTGAGAAAATAGCTGAATTTTCAACCTAAAAAGAGTTGAATTTTTAACCAAAAAGAATGACTTTTTAACAAAATACTTGAATTTTCAGCGAAACAATTAAATTGTTAACACAATAATTGTATTTTCAACCTAAAAAGAAAACTTCTCAAGTCAAAAATTTAATAGTTGATATTTCCATCTAAAAAGAGGAAATTTCATTTCAAAAAAATGATTTTAAAACCAAAAACATGAATTTTCAACAAATAAGGATTTTTCAGCCATAAAAGAAGAAAAAGTTCATCTAAATTGTTGTTCCTTCAAACCAAAACACGAATTTTCTATACAAAAATTGAATTTTTAACCAGAAAATAAGAAGATTTAGCAAAAAAATTGATTTTCAACAAAATAGTTAAACCTTCAACTAAAAAGATGAATTTTCAACTAAAAATGTAAATTTTTAACAAAAAAAAAAAGATTTCTTAACAAAGTGGTGTAACCAAAATTTTATAAACAAAACAGGTTCTAAACCAAACAGACAAATTTTCAAGAAAAAGTTTTGAATTTTCATCCAAAAAAGATTTCAGTTGACTTTTCATCATGAATTTTAATCAAAAAGTAACTTTTCTGAGAAAATAGTTGAATTCTCAACCTAAAAAGAGTTGAATTTTTAACCAAAAGGAATGACTTTTTAACAAAATACTCGAATTTTCAGCGAAAAAATTTAATTGTTAACAAAATAATTGTATTTTCAACATAAAAAGAAGAATTCGCAAGGAAAAAGTTTAATAGTTGATATTTCAATCAACAAAGAAGAAATCTCATTTGAAAAAAATTACTTTAAAACCAAAAACACGAATTTTCAACAAATAAGGATTTTTCAGTCATAAAAGAAGAAAAAGTTCTTCTAAATTGTTGAACCTTCAAGCCAAAATATGAATTTTCTCTACGAAAATTGAATTTTTAACTAGAAAATAAGAAGTTTTAGCAAAAAATTGATTTTCAACAAAATAGTTAAACTTTCAACTAAAGAGGTGAATTTTCAACTAAAAATGTAAATTTTTAACAAAAAAAGGATTTCTTAACAAAGCGGTTCAACCAAAATTTTATAAAAAAAACAGGTTTTAAACCAAAAAGACAAATTTTCAAGAAAAAGTATTGAATTGTCACCCAAAAAAGATTTTAGTTGACTTTTCAACATGAATTTTAATCAAAAAGTAAATTTTCTGAGAAAATAGTTGAATTTTTAACCAAAAAGAATTATGTTTTAACAAAATTGTTGAATTTTCGAATAAATAATACAATGTATATCTGAAAACGTATTTTTCAAATTGATTTATTTATTTGAAAAATGAAGATTTTTCTACCATAAAAGATGACTTTTTAACCAAATACTTGAATTTTCAGCGAAACAATTAAATGGTTAACAAAATAATTGTATTTTCAACCTAAAAAGGAAGAATTCACAACAAAAAAGTTTAATAGTTGATATTTCCACCAACAAAGATGAAATTTCATTCCAAAAAATTCATTTTAAAACCAAAAAGACGAATTTTCAATAAATAAGGATTTTTCAGTCATAAAAGAAGAAAAATTTCATCTAAATTTTCGAACCTTCAAACCAAAAGACAAATTTTCTCTACAAAAATTGAATTTTTAACCAGAAAATAAGAAGTTTTAGCAAAAAAATTGTTTTTCAACAAAATAGTGAAACCTTCAACTAAAAAGATGAATTTTCAACTATAAATATAAATGTTTAACAAAAAAATGATTTCTCAACAAATTGGTTCGACCAACATGTTCAAACAAAATAGTTGAACTTCAAGCAAAAAAGATTAATTTTCAATCAAAAAATTGCATTTTTATGCGAGAAAGGTGAAATTTCTACTGAAACAGATGAATTTAAAAAAAAAAAAAAATGTCAAGAAAAAGTTTTGAATTTTCATCCAAAAAAGATTTCAGTTGACTTTTCAACATAAAAATATGAATTTTAATCAGAAAGTAAATTTTATGGGAAAATAGTTGAATTCTTAACCAAAAAGAATGACTTTTTAACAAAATTGTTCAATTTTCAACCAAATAGTTGCATTTTTAAACAAGAAAGATGCGATTTTCAGTAGAATAGATTCAGTTTTTAATTAAAAAGACAAATTTAAAACAAAAAGTTGAAGTTTCATCCAAAAAAGATTTCAGTTTGACTTTTCAACATAAAAATATGAATTTTACTCAAAAAGTAAATTTTCTAGGAAAATAGTTGAATTTTCAAACCAAAAAGACAAATTTTCAACAAAACAGTTGCATTTTTATCCAAGAAAGGTAAACTTTCTTCTAACACAAATGAATTTTTAAATAAAATAGACAAATTTAAAAAAAAACTGTTGAATTCTCATCAAAAAAAGATTTCAGTGGACTTTTCAACACCAAAATATGAATTGTAGGCAAGTAAATTTTCTACGAAATAGTTGAATTTTCAACGAAAAAGGATGATTTTTAAAAAAATTGTTCAATTTTCAACCAGACAGTTGCATTTTTAAACAAGAAAGATGCAATTTTTAGTAGAATAGATTCCTTTTTCTAATTAAAAAGACAAATTTAAAAAAAAGTTGAATTTTCATCCAAAAAAGATTTCAGTTTGACTTTTCAACATAAAAATATGAATTTTAATCAAAAAGTAAATCTTGTAGGAAAATAGTTAAATTTTCAACCCAAAAAGACAAATTTTCAACAAAACAGTTGAATTTTCAATCCAAAAAGACAATTTTTCAACAAAACAGTTGAATTTTAACCAAAAAGGATGACTTTTCAACAATACTGTTCAATTTTCAACCAAACAGTTGCATTTGTATTCAAGAAAGGTGAAATTTCTTCTAAAACAAATGAATTTATAAATAAAATTGACAAATTTTCAACAAAAACACAGTTGAATTTTCATCCAAAAAAGATTTCAGTTGACTTTTCAACACCAAAATATAAATTTTAAAGAACAAGTAAATTTTCTACGCAATAGTTGAATTTTAATTTTTAATTTTTATACAAGAAAGATGCAATGCCTACTAGAATGTATGAATTTTGTGATGAATTTCCTATGAAAATAGTTGAATTTTAAACCAAAAAAAAAAAAAGATATTTTCAACAAAACAGTTGAATTCTCAACCAAAAAGGATGACTTTTTAACAAAATTATTGAATTTTCAAACGAATAATATAATTTATATCTAAAACGGTAATCTCCAGGAGGAAGCATCTGCAATGAAAACGAAATATAAATATAAATACAAGGAAAATATAGTACTATGAAGAATATTATATCAGGGTTACCGCAAAACTTCATTTTAAAAATTCCCTTATTTTTCGCTGACCAATTTTTAATTTTCCATGACTAATAATATTCAAAGACCAGGATCTTAAACTTGTAAAATTTTTAACCTAGAAGCTTCCATACACGGAATGAAACAATTTTAAATAAAAATTGAAAAATTTCGACTTTTTTCTGCTTGACACTTATTTGTTTTATTTACTGCAAGTTATTTATTTCATTTGCGAATTTCCAAACATTATGTATATGAATGAAGTACCCCCCCTCCTTCCGTAACAAATCGTAACAAAATCTCCCCCCCCCCTGAGCCGTTACGTAATTTAAGTACGGTCCCTTACGTAACGGATTATATAGGCCCTCTCCAGGGCCCCTCCCCTTACCCCTAAAACGAACCACAATAAAATATTTCACCCCCCCTCCCTCACTCTTACTGTATGCAATTTATGGTTTCCAGGGTGGTCCTAAAATTCGACTTTCGTTTCTTGTTGATCGACCCTTCAACCCCAAAATTGTTCGTTTTCCGGAAAAAAATTCCGTAATTTTTTTGTCAACTTTAACCCTTGCGCTCGGGTTTTTGAAATTAACATGGGGTTTTATATGGGAAAAGCTCGATTAAAAAAAATGGGACAAAGAAGTACTCGTTACAAACTTTTTGTGAATTAAAGTATACTTAACACTTGAGGAATGTCTAAGGAATGATTTATACCCAATAACTTTTAATTTTGACCCTCCAATCCCCTTTTATTGTGCCCGGAAAGTGCCCCAAAAAATGCAAAATAGCAGTTTTCTATCAAATGCATGATAAAGACGGTATTCTTTGAAATTTGTTCACCATGAATTATTTTTAATCGATAAGTGACAAGTTTCATAGTATTTTTTAAATAATTTCAATTTTTTATAACAGTTATTATTTGGTTACACAATTTTTATTTGTTTAAACCATTTTTTCTATGTAAATCGTGAAAAGTTTTTTTTTCTGCAACAAATGACACAATTAACGAATGTTAAGAGTAATATCTTTTTGCTTAAGATATTTTGCTATTATAGAAACAATGTCGCTTAATATTACTATGTCGCTTAATATTCAGTATTTCCTTATCCAGTATTTCCTTATCTCAGAATGTATACCCTATATTGTGTAAACAATAATAATTGGTTTAAAAATTAAATTTAACTGCTGTGAGTAATACTATATTATGCACCTAGGGGAAAAAGTGCCTCTCCCCCTTGGCGCATACGATATTTTTGATAACAAATGAATGATTTCAGACATTTTTCGACATATAGTCATGATTTTTTTGAATAAAGAAGCATGAAATTTATGTTTAACTTATTCCAAATTATCAACAATTCAATAAAAAAATTTCTGGATTCAATAAAAATATGTCTATAAATTTGTGGAAATTTATGGAAATGTTGGTCATTGATGGTAATTTTACCGGTAAATATGGTAACTTACCATAAATAACCCAACATTAATTTTTCGAAATTTCTATGAATTTCCGGAAATTTATGAAAATTTTCGGTCATGGTAATTTTAGAGGTAAATATGGTAACTTACCATAAATTATCAAACATTCATTTTTATGAATTTCCATAAATTTCCGGAAATTTATGAAAATTTTCGGTCATGGTAATTTTACAGGTAAATATGGTAACTTACCATAAATTATCAAAAATTCATTGTTTTAAATTTCCATAAATTTCCGGAAATTTATGAAATTTTTTGGTTATTTATGGTAATATTACCGGTAAATATGTTAAATTACCATTAATAATCCAAAATTAATTTTTAGAAATTTCCAAAAATTCATGAAAATTTTCGGTAATTTATAGTAATTTTACCGGAAAATATAGTAACTTACCATAAATTACCCAATATTCATTTTTTTAAATTTCCATAATTTCCCGGAAATTTATGAAAATTTCTGGTTATTTATGGTAATTTTACCAGTAAATATGTTAACTTATCATAAATAACCCAAAATTCATTTTTAGAAATTTCCATAAATTTCCGAAAATTTATGAAATTTTTCGGTAATTTATGTTAATTTTACCAGAACATATAGTAACTTACCATCAATTACCCAATATTCATTTTTAAAAATTTCCATAAATTTCCGGAAATTTATGAAAATTTTTGGTTACTTATGGTAATCTTACCGGTAAATATGGTAACTTACCATAAATTACCCAATATTCATTTTTATAAATTTCCATATATTTCTGGAAATTTATGAAAATTTCTGGTTATTTATGGCAATTTTACCGGAAAATATAGTTACTTACCATAAATTACCCAATATTCATTTTTAGAAATTTCCATAAATTTCTGGAAATTTATGAAAATTTCTTGTTATTTATGGTAATTTTACCGGTAAATATAGTAACTTACCATAAATTACCCAATATTCATTTTCAGGAATTTATGAAAATATTTGGTAATTTATGGTAATTTTACAGGTAAATATGGTAACTTACCATAAATTATCTAAAATTCGATTTTAAAAATTTCCATAAATTTCCGGAAATTTATGAAAATTGTCGGTCATGGTAATTTTACAGGTAAATATGGTAACTTACCATAAATTATCAAAAATTCATTGTTTTAAATTTCCATACCTCGGCTTCGATCGTCCTGCGAGCATTGCCGCTCGTCGCGTAAAGTCCCTCATTATGCACCTCGGCGTATAATATATTATTATGCTCCGAGGAGGTGAAGTGGGACATTTTCGCATTTCAAAAATTGGTGATTTGCATTTCAATTGGTCATGCATACCAAATATTTAATATTACCTTTTTTGTGGGTGACTCTGAAACCAATTTATTCAGATTATTAAACTTTCCAATTAGGAAAAGAAAACAATCCAAAATATTTAAATGTATTTCTAAATAAATTTCTAAAATTCAAAACATCCTTTTTACAAAAATTTAAATAAAAAGAAGACTTCTTTCGAAATAATTGAGGTAAAATATCTACACTCAATTAAAAGAAATCTTAAAAATTATTTAAGTGTCTCTACTTAAAAACTTTTTAATTGAAATTGAAAAGAAATCCATTTTATCATGAATAATTTTTGCAGAATGAGCAAAAAAAAAAAAGATTCACAATTAAAAAATAAACTTCCAAAAAAACTCACTTTTCGGCTCACTGGAGACAAGAATAACGCAATGAAAAAAGAGGGAGAAAAAGGGAAAAAACCAACCAAAAGACAACCTCTCACTTTTTCCTTTCTCCGTCCTTTTTATACTACGAGGGGACCAACATGTTTCAAAGCCAATTTAGACCTCATCAGGGATTATTTATAGGGAATAAATATAGGTATGAAAAAATTAATATACCTGTAAAGAAAATATTTCAATCAGTATTAATTAAAAAATTGATTAAGTTTAATTTAATCAAATATATTTATTGAGAAATTGATTGTTTAATAAAAAGGAATTCTATCTGTTATCTAGTCAAATTTTTTTGTGATTCTTGTCTCTGATGAGCCGAAAAGTGAAGGTTTTTTGGAATTTTTTTTTTTAGTTGTGAATCATTTTTTTTTGCTCATTCTGCAAAAATTATTCATGATAAAATGGATTTCTTTTAAATCTTAATTAAAAATTAATATTACCAAAATACTACTTCGTTACCTTTTCATAAACGGCTCAAATTACAAAATTGTTCAATATTGAACTTTCTAATTTTGAATAAAAAATAATTAATTGAAAATGCAAGTATTTGGTTCCAAATTAACTTTTTTGGGCTGAAAATTAATTTTTCCATCTGAAAATTTAACTATCACATTTTTGGGTAAAAATAGATCGTTTTAAATTCAAAATTCTACTATTGGGTTTACAATTTTTTTTTGTACAAAATTAATCTTCCTGCTTAAAAATATAACTATTTAGTTGAAAGTTAAACTAATTTGTTAAATATTTATTTTACTTGTTGAAGATTTACTTTTCTGGTGGAAAATTCAAATAGTTTGATCGAAACTCGTGCTTTTGATTTACAAACTCATCGCTTGTGGTAAAAAGTCATTGTTTTGGGTCGAAAATTCAACTACTCTGTTGAAAACTCATATTTTTTGGTCGAAAATACTACTACTTTATTAAAAATTGAACTATTTTGTAAAAAATTCATTTTATTGGTCAAAAATAAACTATTTTGTTGAATTTTTTTTTCTTAACGAAAATTTAACAACTCAGTTGAATGTTGAACTGTTTTATAAATAGATTATTTTATTGTTTAAAGATTTAACTATTTTTTTGAAAACTCATTTTTTTTTGCTGAAAAAGAATTTTTTTTTTAACACAAAATTTAAATATTCCATTTTGAGATAAAAATGGATTGCTTTTAGTTGAAATTTCAAGTATTTGGTTGAAAATTCATGTACTTTGTTGAAAATTCGTCTTTTATAGTAGAAAATTAATTTTCTTGTCCAAAAATGCAAACTATTTGGTTGAAAGTTCAACTATTTTGAAAAAAATTATTTTATTATGTTCAAAGATGTAAGTATTATATTGAAAATTCGTTTTCTTTTCGGCTAAAAATTAATTTATTCAACTGAAAATTTAATTATTTTATTTTTGGATAAAAATGGATAGTTTGTAGTTGAAAATTCCACTATTGAGCTTGAAATTCCTCTTTTTTTCTAGGAAATTAATATTTTTGCTTGAAAATATAACTATTTGATTATAAGTTAAACTACTTTGTTAAAAATTTATTTTACTTTGTTGAACATTTATTTCTCTGGCGGAAAATTCAAATAGTTTGATGAAAACTCGTCCTTTTGTTTTGAAAATTCATCCATTTTGTTAAAAAGTCATTGGTTTGGGTCGAAAATTCAACTTTTTTGTTAAAAACTCATCTTGTTTGGTCAAAAATTCAACTACTTGATCAAAAATTGAAGTATTTTGTAAAAAAATTCATTTTATTGCCAAACATTAAAATATTTTTTTGAACATTGTTTCTTTTTGTCTAAAATTCAACTACTTAGTTAAAAGTTGACTACTTAGTTAAAAGTTAAACTGTTTTGTAAAAAAAAATCATTTTATTGGTCAAAGATTTAACGATTTCGTTAAAAATTGTTTTTTACTGCAAATTGATTTGTTTTATCAGAAAATTCAACTATTCCATTTTGGGTTAAAAATGGATCGTTTTTAGTTGACATTTTTAGTATTTGGTTGAAAATGCATGTATTTTGCTGATATCCCGTGATTTTTGGTAGAACATTAACCTTTTTACTGAAAAATTCATCTTTTTGGTTAATAATTTAATTATTTGGTTCCCAATTCATTTTTTTTTAGTTGAAGATTCAACTACTTGGTTGAACTAAAAATTCCTCTTTTGGCTGAAAATTGATATTCTTATTGAAAATTTTTCTTTTCTAGTTTAAAATTGAAAAAATCTTTGTTGTTCGGAAATTAATCTTTTTGGTATAAAATTTGTCTGTTTTTGGTGAGAAATGTAACTGTTTGGGTCTAAATTAATTTGGTTTGGTTAAGAATTCAACTAGTTTGTTAAAACTTCATATTTTTTAAAGATTTACCTTCTTGGTTGAAAATTTAACCATTCCATTCTTAGAAAATTAACCTTCTTGTTGAAAATTTCCCTATTCCATTTTAGGTTATAAACGGATCGTTTTTAGATTAAAATTGAACTATTTTGTTGAAAATTCATTTTTCTTGCTGAAAATTAATTTTTTCAGAAAATCTCACTATTCCATTTTAGGTTAAAAATGCATCGTTTTTAGTTTAAAATTTAACTATTTAGTTGGAAATTCATGTATTTTGTTGAAAATTCGTGTTTTATTGTAGAAAATTAATTTTCTTGGTCGAAAATTTAACTACTCGTTAAACTATACTTTGTAAAAAATTCATTTGATTGGTCAAAGATTGAACTATTTTGTATAAAAAGAAAAATTTACGGAACATTTTTTGTAGGAGTTGTTTCCTTTTCGCTTAAACAACTAAATATAATTTTGAAAAAATGTTTTTGAAACATTCTCTTTTCTAAAAAGTGTCCTCTATGTGGACAGTTTGTAACAATTTGTTCGAAAGTTGAACTAGTTTGATAAACATTCATATTTTTGTAAGATTCACCTGTTTGGTTGAAAATTTAACTACATATTCTATTTTTAGAAAGTTAATCTTTCGGGTTAAAAAATTTTGATTTCAAGTTTCAACCAAATACACTCAACTCGCGATATAAGAACCCCCGGTTTCCGATATTCCTAGAATTGATCAGTCAAGCGTGAAAAGCAGTCAGAGGGCCGCACTCTCAGCGCGTTAGTTGCATCAGGTTGCCTCATGCGTCCAAATCCAACCGAAATTATTCATGCGGCCCTGCCTGTTTACGTTTGGATTCCCTCGATTCAGGATCAAGACCACAGCAAGCAATGCTCGAAACCGTTCTAATATCGAGAGCTGAGTGTAGTTGAATTTTCGTCCAAGAAGATTAATTTTCTACCAAAAAAGACGAATTTTCAAAAAAATAAATGAATTTTCAACCAAGTAGTTGAACCCATGTAAAATCCCTCTAATCTAAATCATCATTTCCTTGAAGAAGCCGCGACGGAATGGTTATTCTTTCTTTCGCAAAAATTTAGTAAGAGTATTTCATATCATTGCGTCTGATTAAACTGATCCAAGCCGCGACTTCCATATATCCAGCATCCATGTACGTAGACACCAATCGATGATCGGAACTTAATTACAATAAATAACGTTGGTCGTGCAACAGCCACCATAAACATTTCCCATAGCCGACATCGAATGACGACAATCGCTGCGCTGATCTGGAGTTTGTTAGGGTAATAAAATATGCTGCTCGACTTCTCTGCTTCCAGGCATCCTGATGCAGATATACATTACATTGTCAGCCGATGAAATGCAGAAATCTATAAGTCAGCATGATCATTCAGAACGGACGATCGGCAAAAGTACGTTCCACCATACAGGTCACGGATCATTAACTGAGCATGACGTAATCGAAATTGAAATTATTTCAAGGCCATTTCGGTATCAGTATCAGTTCATAGCGCTCTCTTAACAACTTGAGAAAGTTTCAACTCTGACATTTCGATTGTGAATCATTCGATTTTAATGTATTACTCATTAGGGGCCGTCCAAAATGGGGTCGTCCATAAACTACGTTACCAATTTTGTGCTATTTTTGACACCCTCTCATACGAAAAATTAGGTAGTCCAAAATTCTCTCAAAACCGGGAAAATAGGATGATTTCTCACGAAAATAGGGGAACGATACAGAAAAAATTGGGGGTAAGAAACGTTGCAGGTAATCGTTCAAGCAGGGTAATAGTCAGCTGATTACTTCCAACGATTACTCCCTCCTTGATCGATTATCTGCAACATCTTGTATCCTTAATTTTTTTTTGATAGGGGCGTAAATTCATTTCAATAAAATTAATGTAAATAGCGCATATTAAATTCAATAGGCAACAGTTTTGAATTCTAAGATTCCAAATCGAAATATATTGCATTTTCAACAAAATAGTTGAATTTTCAATCCAAGAATTTGAATTTTCAATGAAAATTTTAATTTTCTATCCAGAAAAAAGGTAATTTTTCACCCAGGAAAATGACTTTTTTACCATATCCGATGAATTTTCAAGCCACACGAAACTTCTACAAAACAGATCAATTCTAAACTAAAATGATAAATCAATCGTAGCAATTTTTTAAAAATTATTTGAAACGAAGTAGCTGATTTTTCAACCAAAAAATAAGAATTTTCAACCAAGAAAGATGAATTTTCTACCATAAAAGGTGAATTTTCAGTCCAAAGGGGCGAAGTTTTCAACAAACCAGTTGTATTGAATTTTTATCCAAAAAATATGAATTTTCAACCTACAAGGTGAAATAATCAGGTCAAAATTTTCAAACGAAAAATATTAAAATTTAATAAAAAACAGTTGAATTTTAAAGCCAAAAAACGATTTTTTCGAAGATAGTTTAATTTTCAACCCGAAAAGTTGAAACTTCTACAAAAAAATTTCATTTTGAACCAATGGAATTTTGAACTAAATAGTTGAAGTTACAACTAGAAAATATTTTTTTGATCCAAAAATGGAAGTCAAAATTTTCAGTTTAAAAATCAATTTAGAAAACTAATTTTTAATGAAATAGATTAATTTCCAACCAAAAAAATGAATTTTCAACAAAAAAGATCATCTTCAGGCAAATAGTTTTATTTTCTACCAAATTGTTGAAGTTTCAAGCAAAAAATACGAGTTTACAACAGAATAGTTCATGCTTAAGCCAAAACAGATTAATTTTCAGCCGAACATTTTAATTTTCAACCAAACAGAATTAAAGATTAAATTTCTACCAAAAAAAGACAAATTTTCAACAAAATACATCATTTTTCAGTGAAATTGTTGAATTTTCAATTAAAAAATATAAATTTTTAATTGCTCGAACAAAAAATGGAATAGTTACATTTTTAGTTTAAAAAATTAATTTTCAATAAAGAAAAAACGAATTTTCAACAAAACACTTACATTTTTAACCAAAGTGATGACTTTTCAAATAAAATGATAAATATTTAACAAGCAACAAATGAATTTTCAACAAAAGCATTAGACCCAAAAGAGGATTTTTTAACCAAAAAGATTAATTTTCTAAATAAAAAAGATGTAAATTTTCAACGAAAGAAATGAATCTTTGAAATTTGGTATTTGATATTTGAATTGAATTTTTTACTGAAAAATATAATTTTTTAATAAAATACAAACATTTTCAACAAAATAATAAAATTTTTAACCAAACAGTAGAATTTTTACGCAAACTTAATGTTATCTAAGTTCGTAAAGTTACTTCTAGTTTGCTGATCATAAATTTTAAAGAATTCTTATTTTTTCTCTTTTTTTAAGAACCATACCCTTTCTCTCCTTCTTCTTGTTCTTCGCTTGAATGCGAAATAAATTAATAGAAGCCAACAAGAAAAATTAACTACTTTTGGTTGTAAAGTCTACTATTATATTTTTGGTTTGGAATTCATCTTCTTTGGTTAAAAATTACAGAATTTGATGGAAATTTTTATTATTTTGTTAAAAATGCAAATATTTGGTTAATGGTCATCTTTTCTGGTCAGAAATTCAGCTACTTGGTTGAAAATTAAACTATTTTGTTAAAAATTAATTTTTTCTTTGTCGAAAGCAAATCTTCTAGGTTGAAATTTCATACTTTTTGATTAAGAATGCAAGTGTTTGGGTCTAAATTAATCTGGTTTGGATCATGATTCAACACTTTGGTAGAAAATTTAACTATTCGGTTGAAAATGAACTTTTTTTGTTAAAAATCAAACTATTTTTATGAAAATTTAACATTTTGGTAGAACATAACCTTTTTTGTTTAGAAATCATATTCATGGGTTGAAAATTCAACCGTTTTGTAGAAAATTCGTTCTTTTGACTTGAAAATTCAACAATTTTGTTGAAAATGAATGTATTTTGTTGATAGCCCGTGATTTTTGGTAGAACATTAACCTTCTTACTGAAAAATTAATCTTTTTGGTTAATAATGTAATTATTTGGTTCACAATTTATTTTTTTAGTTAAAAATTCGACTACTTGCTTGAACTGAAAATCCCACTCTTGGCTAAAAATTGATATTTTTTTTGAAAATTGATATTTTTATTGAAAATTGATCTTTTCCTGTTGAAAATTCATATATATTAATGTAAATTCACCTTTATTGTTCGAAAATTATTCTTCTTGGTTTAAATTTCATCTTTTTTTGGTGAAAAATGTAACTGTTCAGGTATAAATTAATCTGGTTTGGTTCAGAATTCAACTAGTTTTTTAAAAATTTATATTTTTTTAAGATTTACCTCCTTGATTGAAAATTTAACTATCACATTCTTAGAAAATTAATCTTCTTTATCAAAAAATCAACTTTTCTTTTGAATGTTGAACTCTTTTGTTGAAAATACATTTTTTTTATAGATACATCATTTTAATTGAAAATTCATATTTTTAGTTACAAACTTATGTATTTTGTTGGCAATTCGTCTTTTTTGGTTGAATTAAACTGTTTTTTATTTCGATTTAAAATATTTTTTGTTTGAAATATCATCTATGACATATTTCGTTGAGAGTTCATATTTTTTTATTGAAAAATCAACTACTTAGTTTAAAGTAGAATTAATTTAAAAAAATTATTTTGCTGTTGTTGAAGATTCATCATTTTAGTTGTAAATCCATGTTTTCGGGTTTAAAAATGAAATTCTGAAAATTTAATTATTTTTTTTTTTAAATTCAACTATTTTGTTAAAAACTCGCTAATGTCGCTAACTCCACGCGCTTGAATACTTTTTGCCTCGCGCTTCACGCTCGGCTTTTTCCGGTTTTCGCACATCGCGCTCGACTTAGATAAAAAGAAGAAATTTACTTGCAAATATTATAAAATTGACAAAATCTTTACGTTTTAAGTGATTGTTAAATTTATTTTTATTTTAGATTAAAGAGGAAGTTTATTTACTTAAGGCTCTATCGGCTTTAAGAAACACATTCTGATTACAATACGCGCAAACTTTTTTAAAGTCTAAGGAAAAACGTTTAATTGCTTCAGAAACAGTTTAGTTTTAACTTACTGAAAATGCTACCAAAAAATTGAAAATTCCATTTCTGGTCAAACAGTGCTTGTTTTATTCATAAAAAACTATATCAGAAAAAAGTCGACATTAAAAGCCAGATAAACCATATTTGCAAAAAAATTTTGTCTCTCTCACGAGCCTTGATCCGGGACTGCTTATTCAGATATTGCAAAATAACATAAAAACATAATTATTTATCGTCATTTTAATACTTGTTTCTTATTTTGCCTGCATCTTTATTCACAGTTACCCTAAGGAATGTATTATTTCAAAAAATGTATATTGTTATATTTTATAATGATATTGAGAGAAACGTTTCTTTATTATTTGGTTTTTATGATTAAAAAAATAATTAACAACAAAATTGTAGATCTTTTTTGGATTTTTTATCAAAAATAGCTGGCTAACGAACTTGTCCTTTCCTTTTAGGGCTTACAAAATTGTGCCAAAGCTCAATCCAATCCGAGCATTTTTTCGAAAGTTATCGCGCCTACAGGCTACAGACAGACAGACAGACTACAGGCATACTACAGGCAGACTATCAACTACTTTATTAATTTTTTGTTGCTGTTGAAAATTCATCTCTTTGGTTGAAAATTTTACTATTTCATTTTTATAAAATTGAGCTTCTTGGTTAAAAAATCATCCTTTGGGTTGAATGTTGAAATCTTTTGTTAAAAATTAATTTCTTCTTTAAGATTCATTTTAGTTGAAAATTCATCTCTTTAGTTGAATACTGAACTATTTTATTGATAATTGTTTTTTTTTCTCGTAGAAAATGATATTCTTTAACTGAAAATGTAACTATTTCATTATTGATTCAAAAAATATATTTTTAATTGGTAATTTATCTTTTCTAGTTGAAAATTCGTCTTTTTTTGGTAGAAAATTAATCTTCTTACTTTAAAATTTATCCTTTTTGGCCTGAAAATTAAACAAATCAACTATTCGGTTAAAAATTAAACTATTTTTATGAAAAAATAACTATTAGGTAGAAAATAAACTTTCTGGCATTAAAATAAAAAAATGTTGTTTAAAATTGATGTAAAAATTTCTGGGTTGAAAATTAACTTTTTTGTTGCAAATTCAACTTTTCTGGTTGAAAATTCAAGTGCCATCTCAAAATTTAGTCTATTTGGATTGAAAATTCAACTGTTTTTGTTTGAATTTTAAACTTTTTTGTTTTTAAATTCGACCATTTGTTTGAGAATGCATCTTTGTAAGTTTAAAATTCAACTGTTCTTTAAAAAATTCATCCTTTAGGATGAAAAATTCATCTTTTATGGTAGAAGTCATATTTCTTGGCTTAGAATTCATCCCTCTTGGTTGAAAATGAACTTTTTGTTAAAAATTCAACTTTTCAAGTTGCGAATTCAACTGTTTTATAAAAAATTCGTCTATTTGGCTTAAATATTCATTGGTTTTTGTTTCAATTTCAATCTTTTTTGTTTAAAAATTCGACCATTTGTTTGAATATGCATCTTTGTTGGTCGAAAATTCAACTATTTTAACAAAGTAATATTTTGTGTTCGGATATTCAACTGTTTTGTTGAAATTTCATTCTTTTTGATTGGAAATTCATCTTATATGTTAGAAAAGTCATCTTTCTTGGTTGAAAATTAACTTTTTTATTGAAAATTCAACTTTGTTAAAAAAATTCGTCTTTTTGGGTTGAAAATGCAACTATTTGTATAAAAGCTTAACTATTTTCTTGAAAATTCTTTTTTTAATTAAAAGATCAACTATTTGTTGTTCATGCAACTGTTTCGAACAAAATTAGTTTTGTTGTTGCAAATTCGTCTTTTTGGGATGAAAATTCATTGTTTTGGTTGAATATCTTTTTTGCTTGATAAATCTACCATTTTTTTAAAAGTTCAATATATCTCGACTTGAAATCTTAGGAATTCGAATTTTTTCATAATCATTTTAATATGGTTTTTACATAAATTTTATTTCAAAGAATTTATTGCTCTATGAGTTCCCTATTTTCGTGAAAATCACCCTATTTTCCCTCTTTTGAGAGAATTTTGGGCTACGTTACTTTAAGGGTGTGGGGGGGGGCAGAACTATGTTCGTCAACGAAGGGTGAAAGGGGAGGGTAAAAATAGCCTAAAATTGGTAACCTAGTTTATGGGAACGCCCTTAAGAGTAAATGTTGCTGCTAATAAAAGAGACTTACACTATTTATGGATAGCATCGGACCACTAACCGGGTGAAATATAAAAAATTAGCATTGACTGTGAACAGTGATAGCGCCTTCCAGAATATATATAAAAATATATTTTAAACCCCGTTGAAAAGTTTATTGAATTTTGCGTCCAATGAACCATGGTGGGAGTATTTTGGCCTTATGTGTATTGAATAATCACGTGGGAAAATAAAAAAAAAGTTAGGTTGAAGAGCGAAATTCCTTAAAAATCGGAATGTTATTTTTCTTCTCCTCACGTGATTATTCAATACATATAAGATCAAATTACACCAGCTAGGGCTTATTTAAAGTAGTATTCAATAAGCTTTATAACTGTTTCCTAGAAATATTTTTATCTATATTCTGGACGATTCTATCACCTTTCCAAGTCAAGGCTAATTTATATTAGGTTACCCAGTTGCCCGACACCATCCGTCGGCTATGTACCTTAGATATTAAGCAGGGAACAGGCCTGGGACTCATTTGAAAAATTCAAAATAGTATCAATAATAGTATAAATTTCGAAAAATATTAGCAATATAGCGTCATAAAAATTTGTTTGATATTAAATTTTGAACTTCAACTTCTAATTTTATCTTTGCCTTTCTTACGTGATTTTTAATTATCCCTAAGGCCAAATTACTTCAACTAGGGCTCATTTAAGGGAGAATTTAATAAACTTTAACGGGTTTTATAAATATTTTTATCTATATTCTGGAGGGCGATATCCCCTTGCAAATTCAAGGCTAATTTTCAATAGGTCATCCGGTTAGTGAATCCGATGTTACCGATCGGTAGCATCGGATTCATATGTTTGATGAAATATTGTGAAGCATTGAATAAAATACGATGAAAGTGGTCAATGTGAGCCGTTTTGAGAGACATATTCGAAAGACAATCGGTAAAATTGACACGATCTTGGGTCGTAGTTCAATATCGCTTAATTATACGTATCGTAAAGGCGTAATCTTTTGTGATACTGCCCGCGCATAATCATTTGGTTACGCGTTACAGTTTCGCGGACAATGTACAAAGTGGCGCCTCCTCGTTCTCCATACCACTGAAAGTTGAAATTCATTAATTCAGCAATTATGGCAATTAACATGTTGTCAAGCCAATCAGGTTTAATGCGTAACTTTTTTGCGAAACTGCACAATTGTACTCTCTCTACACTTCAATTATATTTGGTCAGTGAGTTCCTTGTCTCCAAGAGGAAATTCAAGACTGCAAAACAAATAACGGAATTTTATTGATTTAAGTACACAAATCTCAGAGGAAAAAATGATGAGAAACTTCCTTATTGTACTATCCTGCAATGTCGGAATCGTTCCTTGTGCGTTGTTTATAAATTCTTTAAGAAAAAAGAGTTATTTACTTGATGAATCATATTGTCAATGAAAATAAGTTCATTGATCAGATTGATTCAATCAAATAATGATTGATCATGAAACATTTTAGTTAAAGATGATGGAATTCTTTTTTTGTTGAGATAAACGATTTTTACATTCTTATTTGAGATTCAAAATTGGCAGTAAATTATGATGAGAAACCGAGGAAAGAGTGTTTTGATTTTGAACTGAAATTATTGCAGGAAATTTTTATAAGGTCTTTTTATCTATCTTCTGTATATATGTATGCGAGATATTGTTCCTTATAGAATAAAATGCATCGTTTCCTCTTCATTCAGGCACGCTCTAATAAATTATAAATTATAAATTAGAATCAAACGCGTAAAGTGATAACGCTTGACGTTGCAAGATTTTAATAAGAGAGAAAAGAAAAATGACGATAAGCAGTACTTCGTAGAATTCGTGTGATTAGGAAGAGTACGCATTTTATTCCACTGAACGAAAATTATTATTTTCTGCTTTAAATCTTTCTTTCTGATTATTCTATTTCAATCACTTTATAATACTTTATTTTTTTATAAATTTTCCGTAACATTAACCCAGAAAATTCCGTAACGTTAGACAGTTTGTTCTACAAACAATGAATTAATATTTGATGAATCCGTATTATTCAGTTGCAGAAAATATCTTTCACTGAACTTTCATGCTGAACGCCAAATTTTAAATTTTTCTCTTTTTTAGATTTTAATGATGCAATTAAAATTGAAAATTTTTAATTTTGAAAACTATATTTGAACAATGATAGTGCCGGTGAATCATATTTTTTATATAATAACAATTGAACATTCTAGAATTTCAGAAGCTTTGATTTGAAAACATTCAATTTAGTTTTCAATTTGAAATTGTCGAATTTTAATCGCTTCAAGTTAAAAATTAATTAAATAATAAAAGAAACTAGAATTAATTAAAACTAGAAAGAAACTTCTTTCGCTTAAAACGCCTATTTCAAGGAATTAAAAAAATTTGTTAAAACTTGTAATGACTGATTTGACTACGAATCTTTTCAATTATGACAAAAGAAATTAGTTAAAATGTTACTTAGTATCTAGTCGAAAATTGAGTTAAGGGTATGAATTGGGAAGCAATAATTCGATCGGAAAACGGTCTTGATAATCTTGAAGAATACCGTCAACTCAAATAGAAATCATATTAATTATTAATTTTTATCATGATTTATTTAATAGGAGGTTATTCCCTGATTAATTACTTCACTATTATTTGATGAAATGCTTAATTATTAATGTGAATTAATGTTTAATTATCTTAAAATAATATTTCTAATTAAATATTTGAATAATTGGAAACAAATAATAGTAATAATAATATTAATATAGTAACATTATTATTACTAATTGTTTTTATTATTATATTAATTATTAGACTAATACAAATATCGATACTAATAATATTTAAATTGTAAACGTTTTAAACTTAAAGAAAAGAAAGTATTTTTATTTAAATAAAGACATTTAAATTATTATTCATCTTTAATTCTGAAATTTATTTTTTCTTTAGTAGTTTCCTTTGTGGCTAAAAAACAAAACAATCGTATACAATTATCTGGCAAACATTGGTAATTTAGTAAACATTTGGAAACAAATATAATAATTATTGTAATCTATTTCAGTTTAAGAGAAGAAATATAAATATTAAAAAGCATGTTTTGAAGTTTTAAAAATTATATAGAAAATCTAAACGAGTGATTAATTTTGAAATAAATAAATTTATTTTCAAAATATATTTGCTATAAAATCATCATTTTTTTATTTGGTACATAAAACGGCATATTTCAATAATAAATTAATAAGTTTGAAAATAATTTTCATATTTGAGACTTCACACTATTTTTTCTATTCCCTCATTTTTCTTTTTTTTTGAAGAATTCTACTTTTTTACCTTTTCTAAATTTTGTATCTTTTTTTTGCCTATTTTCAAGATTTTCCCTTTTTTCCGCTTAAATGCGACCTGAATTAATAGAACCCAATAAAATCATCCAACTTTTTTTGGGTAGAGGTTCATTCTTTTTGGTTAAAAGTCTACTATTATATTTTTGGTTCTCGTAATTCATCTCGTCTGGTTCAAAATTCTACGATTTAATTGAAAATGTAATTATTTTGTTGAAAATTAATCTTCTGGGTTCGAAAATCATATTTTTGGGTAAAAATACAAAAATTTGGTTGAAAATTAAACTCTGCTTTTGAATTTTTTTAGGATTCATCAATTTCTTTGAAAATTCATCTTGCTTTGATTGAAAATTTAACTATTTTGTTAAAAATTCTTTTTTTTACGTTAGGAATTAATTTTCTTAATTGAAACTGTAACTATTACATTTATGGTTAAAAACTGATTTTTTAAATTGAAAATTGAGCTTTTCTAGTTGAAAATTCAACTTTTTGATTGGAAATTCATTTTTTTTTTTTAGAAAATTAATCTTCTTGATTGAAAATAATCCTTTTGTTTAAAAATCTAAAAATTTAGTAGAAAATTATACTGTTTGGTTGAAAATATTTTCGGGTTGAAAATTCAACTCTTTTGTATGTAATTCGCCTTTTTAGCTATAAAATGCAACTACTGAGTTGGAAATTCATGTTTTTTTTTTTGAAATTTCGTTTTCTTAAATTCAAAATTAATTTTTTTATCTGAAAATTAATCTATTCCATTTTTGATTGAAAATCTATTTCTAAATTAAGAATAGATTTTTTCTAGTTCAAAATTCATCTTTTTGGTAGAAAAAAATTCATTGTTCATCTGAAATTGAAGTTTTCTATTTTTTTCGTGAATATTTTCGTTTATGATTTGAAAATTTAACTATTTTTTAGATAATTCATGTATTTTGTTGAAAAGTCGTCGTTTTTGGTTCAATGCAACTTTTCGGAAATTCTTTTTTTTTTACTGAAAATTGATTTTTTAAACTGAAAATTTAACGTTTCCACTTTTGGTTGAAAAGTTATGTTTTTCTTTGGTTGAAAAATTATCTTTTTCAGTTGAAAATTCAACTATTTGGTTGCAAATTCAACTCTTTTGTAGAAAATGTAATTATTTTGTTGAAAACTTGTTCTTTTGGATTGAAAATGCAACTTTTTTTTGTTCAAATTTAATCTTTTTCATTTGAAAATTCATGTATTTTTTTGAAACTTCGTTTTCTTGAATTCAGAATTAATTTTTTTTATCTAAAAATCAACCTATTCCATTTTTGATTGAAAATCAATTTCTAAATTAAGAATCAATTTTTTGTAGTTGAAAATTCATCTTTTTGGTAGAAAAAAATTAATTGTTTATCTTGAATTGAACTTCACTATTTTTTTTATTGAATATTTATCTTTTATAATTTGAAAATTCAACTATTTTGTAGAAAATTCATGTATTTTGTTGAACTGTCGTCGTTTTTGGTTGAATTCAACTTTTCGGAAATTCGTTTTTTTTTTACTGAAAATTAATTTTTTAAACTGAAAATTTAACGTTTTCACTTTCGGTTGAAAAATTATCTTTTTCAGTTGAAAATTCAACTATTTGGTTTCAAATTCAACTCTTTTGTAGAAAATGTAATTATTTGATTGAAAACTTGTTCTTTTGGATTGAAAATGCAACTTTTTTTGATTCAAATTTAATCTTTTTTATTCGAAAATTCGATCATCTGTGTGCAAATGGACATTGTAGACTGAAAATTCCGAGGAAAATTCACCTATTTGGTTGAAAATTCAATTATTTTGTTAAAAATTACATTTTTTTAAAATATAGACACTAAACTCATGATTTGCTTCAATCTGCAGGGTTTTCTTATGAATATTTTCATAATTTTCGAATAATTAGGTCTAAATAATTTTACCTCAATTTCTTGAAAGGATTTTTTTATAGAAATTTTGTAAAAAGAATGCATCAAATATTAGCAAATTTTGGAAATACATTAAAATTTTTGGATTGTTTCTTATCCTATTTATAATAAAAAGGTGAAAATCTACTATATTTTTTATGATATATTTTTGTGTATATATATATATATATATATCATGTATATATTATATGAATATATATATATATATATTTTCGATATATATACATATATATGTATATATTATCAAAATTGTGTATTTAACTAATTTGATTTTTTTCTGACTTTTTTATGTCACTGTGAATGGATTTCCAACGACCTAAGTATATTCCATTTTTAAAAATAAATTCTTGAATGGCAGAAATCATTGAAAAATCATTGAAAAATCATTGAAAATTATTTTAAAATATAACATTTCTTATAAAAAGGTTGTTGATTCTTTTCGACATGTAAAAATAAATGTTTAATCTTTTCCCTATTTTCCCATTTTTTTAGCTCCTTTTTCGCTGTGATCCCTGTAATTTTTTTAACAGGGTTTTAATTCAATGTTCTAATAATTTGTTTGACTCCCTACCGTTTTTAACATCTATATCTTAAAATTTATGATTTTTCACAAATATTTTTGTCTTTTTTCTACAGATAAGATTGGTTGCGGTAATGTTCTGACGCCTTGCATCGAGAATAGCAAGAAGATAGCCAAATGCTATCAAGAACATCCCAAAAAGGCTTTGCAATGTTCTCCTCTGGTTGAAGAATTTTCATCCTGTGTGGATCAATGCCGTATGCGGATTCTCGCTGGTCGGTGCTAGTAAATCATGATTTTGAAATTAGTTCTTCTGACGCCATTATTTATTCCTTCACTGAAATCGCTAAAAAGTTAATTTAATCTCAAATTTCTCTAATGCAAATTGAGGTGAGGTGTCTAAACTTTCAGTGAACGAATATTACATTCGCTGAATACGACGTTCGGGAATTTGTAATAAAGTTTTTAATTGTTACAAACCTACTGGTTATACATATTTATCTCCCGATTGATGAGTCTTGTAAATGATAGAAATAAAGCAGAAATATCGTTTATCGTTTTAGAAAGTATTTTTTTAATTCAAATAAGTACATCATCTGTTTAGAGAAAATAAAACCTTTCCAGTTACGTTTTAAACTAGCAAAAATAAAACGAAAAACACGCGTATTACACGTTTTTTATTTTAATTGCCTGATTATTAAATTAAAATATAGGCTTCAATTTAAATTATTATAAAATGTAATTAATAGTCATAAATTAAAATAAATATTAAAAGAGGTACATCGGCTTTCATACAATTTTAATTTTAATCGACTTTCAGTAATCTGTAACTTTCATTTACATATAAGATTTTAGTCCAGCAATTATTATAATTATTTTTTATATTATATAAAATTATATATTTATTATAATTAATAAGTTAATGTGAGATTTTATATTGTAATAAGGTGTTTTTATAAGACACTCTGGAATTCTGAGACTTACTGATGTCTTCCAGTTTCGACACTGATCCATTTTGAAGATGTTTACAGTTGGAAATTGATCAACTTCTTTAGTTTTAAATGTTTATAGTTTCAAATCATAAAATTTTGAACGCCTTTTTGAATTTCGAAGATTTGCAATTGAAGATCCTCCAATTTTTAATGTGTGAAATTTATAATGTTTTGAATTGAAAACTCTTTTCAATGTTAAAAATGTATAAATAAAAATTATCAAATTTTGATAAATTGCCAAATTTAAAAACTCTTCAATATTAAAAATGTATAAATACAATTTCTTGAATTTTGATGATTTTCACAATCAAAAGTCACGTTTTCAATTCTAAATTTTTCAAATAGAAGAAATTTCGAATGTAAATCATATTGTGAAATTTAAAAACTCTTCAAGTTTTTATTGTTAATTGTCAAATTTAAAAGCTCTTCAATTTTTAATTGTTAATTGTCAAATTTAAAAACTCTTCAATTTTTAATCATAAATTGTCAAATTTAAAAACTCTTCAGTTTTTAAATTTGCAAAAAAAAAACTTCAATTTTAACTATTTATAAATACAATTTCTTAAATTTAGATGATTTTGAAGTTCAAAAGTCAAGTTTACAATTCTAAATCTTTAAAATTAAATAAATTTCGAATTTAAATTATCAAAATTACAGAATTTTTAATTTTAAAGCTTAAAATTTGCATAATTTTTATTGTAAATTGTAACATTTTTAAACTTTTCAATTTTATAAATGTACAAATACAATTTCTTAAATTTTGATAATTTTGAAAATCAAGAGTCAAGTTTTCAATTCAAAATTTTTCAAATTGACGAAATTTCGAATGAAAATCATCAAAATTACAGCTTTTTTAATTTAAAAACTTCAAAATTGCATAATTTTTAATTGTAAATTGTAAAATTTAAAAACTCTTCAGTTTTAAAATTTTCAAAAAAAAACCCTTCAATTTTAAAAATGTATAAATACAATTGCTTAAATTTAGATGATTTTGAAGATCAAAAGTCAAGTTTACAATTCTAAATCTTTCAAATTAAACAAATTTTGAATGTAAATCATCAAAATTACAGAATTTTTCACTGTAAAACTTAAAATTTGCATAATTTTTATTGCAAATTGTCAAAATTAAGAACTCTTAAATTTCCAAAATTTCCAGTTTGAAATTCTGCAGTTTTGAAGAGCTACTATTGAAAATTTTTGCTTTCGAAAATATACATAGTATTACAAATTATTCAATTTGCAAGATTAATATTTTAAAGGTATATAATTTGCAACAATTTTTTGGAATCATTAAATTTTGAAGATTTAAAATTGAAATTTATTTAATTTTCACGATTTGTAATGTAAAATTCTTTAATTTGGAAGGTTTACATTTAAGAACTCTTGAATTTTAGAGATATATAACTAAAAATTCTTAAATTTGGATGATTTTGGAAATCAAAAGTCAAGTTTTTAATCCTAAATCTTTCAAATTGCAGGGTGTCTAGCGTTTCTTTAAATAAAAATTTAAGGGGTTTTCCAGGACAAAAAAGTTAATTTTTCCAGGTACCTTTTTTTTACAGTGAAAAAATACTTTTCACGAAATATAGTAGAATTTTTAGGTCAAGTAGAACTAAAAAAAAAGTTTCATATGCGAAATTTCTTTTACAGCCTCAAACTCTGATTTTATGGTAAAAAATCGAAATATCCCAAACATTCCAATCCAATCATTTTTTTCTGTTGATATAATCAGTGACTTCGATTCGGCGTGTAATGAACTTTTTTTTATTAGAATTGGTTGAAATTGACTGAGTTATCGAATTTTAAGCTAATTTAAGTTTAGTTTTCAACGAAATAATTAAATTTTCAACTTAATAAATGAATTTTCAACCAAAATCATTAATTTTTTGCAAAAAAAAACGAATTTTCAACGAAATACTTAAATTTTTAAATAAGAGATAAATTTTCAACCAACTAGGTAAAATTTTAAATAAAAAACTTTTTTTTTTACCAAAAATGGAATAGTTGAATCTTCGGTTTAAAAAATTTATTTTACAACAAAAAAAAAGGATTTTCATCAAAGTAGATAAATTTTCAACCAGAGTGATGAATTTTAAATTAAAATGGTGAATCTTCAACTGGAATAGTGGAATCTTCGACATCGGAAAAGCTGAATTTTTAACTAAAATTGTGGAATATTCAACTGTATTACTTAAATTATCAGCTAAAAAAATTAATTTGTAACCAAAAAAAACGAATTTTCAGCAAAGTAATTAAATTTTTAATTCAAAAAAAATTACTTAAAAAAAAGCAAATTTTCAAAAAAATAGGTAAATTTACAGTCGAAGAGATGATTTTTCCCTTAAAATGATGAATTAAAAAAAAATGAATTTTTAACAAATGAGTTTGATTTTCAATCAAGTATTTGAGTTTTCAACCAAAATCGTTAATTTTCTACCAACAAAGACGAATTTTCAACAAAATACATGAATTTTTAACCAAATACTTGAATTTCCAAATAAAAAAGATAAATTTTCGACCAAATAGTTTAATTTCAAAATAAAAAGGATCAATTTTCAACCAGAAATAGAAAAGTAAAATTTCTAGTTTAAAAATTAATTTAATTTTTATCAAAAAAATGGAATTAAAATTAATAAAATTGAATTAACATTAACATTTGAATTTTCAACAAATACATTAATTTTAAAATAAATAGTGGAATTTTTAACTAAAAAAGAAAATGAAAAAATATTGATATTCAATTTTATATTACAATTATATAAAAAATTAGTCATTCTCTCGAAAAACAAATCCCCTGACTTGAAACAGAAATTCCCTAACATTTTCAGGTTTTTCCAGGTGAGTAGAACACAATTGAAAACAACATTTTTTTTCTTTAAGGGAATAAAAATTCCAGAACCATGATCAACATTCAAGGACTTTTCCTGGGTTTTTTTCAGGTAGAGAAAAATTCAAGGATTTTTCCAGGATTTGCAGGACCCTAGACACCATGAATTGTTCAATTTTCAAGATTTACAATTTAAAGTTCTGCAATTTTGAAAAGCTACAATTTAAAATTCTTGAATTTTTAAAATATAGAATTACAAATTAGTCAGTTTTTAAGACTTATATTTCAAAAAGATGTAATTTGGAAGTTTTTTTTTTTTGATTTGTTCAATTTTGAAGATTTATAATTGAAAATTCTTCAATTTTAACGATTTACAATGTCAAATTCTTCAATTTTAAAGATTTATAAATTAAAACTCTTAAATCTGTATTATTTTTTATATAAAACATGTAACTATTTTTTTGAAAATTAGTTTTTCTTGGTTGACATTTTTTTTTACTGAAAATGTAACTATTCCCCTTGAATATTACATATTTTTTTAACTGAAAATTTAATTCTAAATTCTCAAAATTAAAAACTCTTGAATTTCAAAGATGTGTGAATAAAAATTCTTTAATTTGGATCATTTTGAAGATCAAAAGTCAAGTTTTCAATTCTAAATCTTCCAAATTCGTATGTTTGATATGTGAAATTGTTCATTGTTGAACAACTTTGTTTTCGTATTCGGACTGCTGAAAATTTGAAATTTCTTAATTTTTAATGCCTCAGATTAAAAAATATTTACTTTCAAAGCTTCAAAATTAAATGCATAAACTTCCAATGTCTTTCATTTAAAACTTTACGATAATAATTATAGTTTAATTTTGAAAATCTTCCAGTTTAAAATATTGTTTTTACCGATCCATTTGAAAAAATTGCAAATTCAAACGTTTTCAATTTAAAGTTCAAATTAATTAAAATACAAAAATATTACAAACATGTTCGCAATTCAGTTTAGACGATATTCAATTAACTGATTCTAATAAAATATATAATTCTTATTTGTCGTTTTACCAAGTATATTTCAAATTAAATGAGTACATCATTAGCTTAGAGACGAAAATGTTTTCAGTTTTCTTATAGTAGACACACACTTTCCTCAGCTATGTCTTTCCCACAACTTTTTGTTCCAATTTTTCGTTTAACACGATGTGAAAAAAAAATGAATAAAAATGTAGCATCTGATTGCCAAGCTACCTTTTTCCGGATAATTTCAGACTTATAAAAATAGTTTTACACTCCTAAATATTTTTGAAGCTTTTTTTTAGATTTTTCTTTAAGAGGCACAATACTTAGACCAGACTCTAATTTAAATGCGATGTCATAAATATCTAGAACAAACCCATATAATTTGATAAACATGTCCTCACTTTCAAGTGAATAAAATATTTTTCATGTTAACGCTAATCTCCAAGAATGTTAATGTCAATGCCCAATATCTCACACTTGTGCGATAAAAGAAAGTAGGTCGCAGTTATTAATCACAAAACCTTTTTCCGCGGTCTGATTTAAGATTAAAAGGTCATTTACTTTCTTTCCAATCTTAGGACTAAAGCTTCTTAAATTTAAACTTTAAACCTTTCTAAATTTTAGCATTAAATCCCCATTGTTCACAACGTTCTAGGTAACACCAAGTTCTTGCGGCTATATTCTATTTTAAGATGGGAATTTCGGGGAGACTATTTCTGTTTCGATTCGCAGACGTGACCACTATTCAATTAGAATTTAGGTGACCTTTAAATGCCTAAGAATCGACTTATAACACGGATTTCGAGGTTCTACCGATTAAAAGATTATTTTCTTAATTAAGAGGTACAAAATCGACATTATACGGTTAATTTCGCAAATATTCGATAAATATGATATATTCTAGCAGTACGTATTGTAGATTGTAATGGAGATTTAATATTTATATACAATACTCGCGCAACCGATATAAATAGGGATGATTATTAATATTAATCTAAAAGTATAACAAAACTATACAATGGAAAAGGCCTTATAAGCAAAGTATAACCAAAATTAACCATAAAAACCGTTTGACAATTAAGCAAAATAAAATACTAGTGGAATTAGTGAAAAGGGAGGGCCGAAAATGATTTAGTCGCTCTTCTTGTCGCCGCCCGACTGCAGCATTTTCGAATGCTCTTCGTTCAGGCGATCGTATTCTTTCGCGAGAGAGTCGGCTTGGGATTTGATCGCGGTTTTGTCCTTCTTTTCTTTGGTTAATTCGTTCTCGAGATCGATATTCTTTGATTGCAGTTCTTTGATCTGAGTCTTGAGTTCAGATACGGCCTTGTCGTAAGCTTCGTTGGATTCGTTCTGGGCGCTTTCTCCAGTTGTTTTCTGAGACAAGAGACTTTTTGCCGTGGAGGTTGCTGACTGAGCTTGTCTCATGGCAGCTTCGCTCTGGGCCAACAAAGTAGCTTGTGCCGAAATCAAAATCACGAGACGTCGGATCACAAGGCTCAAGAAGAGTGCAAAGCCGGAGATGTAGAAATTCCTCTGAGCTCGGAACAATCTCATGTTTCCTGAAAATTTAATAGAGATTTAAATTCAAGAAATTAAATTCAAAATTAATCAACAATTAAATTCCCCCTTGACGTCCGCCATTTAAAAATAACTACGACATTCTTGAAAATTGAAGAAAAAAAAACAAGAATCAAGCGATTAAATTGAGACAAAATTTTTAATTGATTTCAATAATTTCAAAGGATTTTACAGATTCTAGAATATTTTTAAAAAATGTCAGGAATTTTCAAGAGCTTCAAGAAGTTTGCAGGTGTTTCAAAATGTTGAAAAGGATTTGCAATATTTTAGGGTATTTTAAAAGATTCCAAGGAATTTTTAATAGTCTTTAATAATTTGAAGGGATTCTAAAGGATTTTAAAGATTGTATGGTATTTTTTTAAATTCCAAGGAATTTTTAAGAGTTTTAAAAAATTGCAAGCGTTATCAAAAGAATTTTCAAGTATTACAAATATTTTAGGGTATTTTAAAAGTTTCCAAGGAATTGTTAATATATTTCAATAATTTTAAAAGGTTTCAAAGGATTTTAAATATTTTAGAGTATTTTTAAAAATTCCATAGAATTTGTAATATATTTCAATAATTTGAAAGTATTTAAAAGTATTTTAAACATTTTAGCGTATTTTTGAAACTTTCAAGGCATTTTAAAGAGCTTTAAAAAATGTCAAGGGACTTCAAAATATTTTAAGGATTTTAGATATCTTAGAAAATTCATTATTATTATTTTATTTAAAATAAATTGGATACATTTTCAAAAATTTAAGTAAAATGAAAATAATTTTATGAAATGCCTGATAATTCAAGATAAGTTTAAAAGAATTCAAGATGAATTTAGAATAATGCAAGTGAATAAATAAATAAATCGTTGCAAAATTTATTAAAATAGCCTGAGATATTCACTCGGAGATATTGGAAAATTCCTTGGAATCTTTTAAAATATCTTAAAACCTTATAGGTCCCATAAAGTCGTTTTATATCTTCGAAAATTCTAAGAAATTCTTTAAAGTCAGATGCAATTTTTTTTTCAAACCCTTTAGAATCATTACAGTCCCTAAAATATTGCTAATCCTTTGAAATATTTTTAAATCCCTTGAAAATTTCTAAAGCTCTTGAAAATTCCTTGAACTTTTTTAAAATATGTACCCTAAAACCTTTAATATCCCTTAAAATTATTGAAATCTATTAAAAATTCTTTGGAATTTTTAAAAATACCCTAAAATATTTCAAATTCTTTAAAATCCGATTAAAATGCTAAAATCAATAAAAAATTTCTTGGAATCTTTTAAAATAATCTAAAAGATTTGAAATCCTTTAAAATCTTTTAAAATCCCTTGAAATGTTTTGAAGCTCTTAAAGAATCTTTTAAAATAATCCAAAAGATTTGAAATCTTTTAAAATCTTTTGGTATCCCTTGAAATGGTTTAAACTCTTGAAAATTCCTTGAAATTTTTAAAATTACCACAAAATCTTTAAAATCATTTGGAATCTCTTCTAGTTATTGAAAATTGTTAAAAGTTCTTTGAGCTCTTTTTAAATAACCTAAAATATTGCTAATCCTTTGAACTATTTTGTAAGCCCTTGAAAATTTCTAAAGCTCTTGGAAATTCCTTGAACTTTTTAAAAATACCCTAAAATCTTTCAAATCCATTGAAATTATTGAAATCTTAAAAATTCTTTGGAATTTTTTCAGATACCCTAAAATATTTCAAATTCTTTAAAATCCGATAAAATTGCTAAAATCAATTAAAAATTGCTTGGAATATTTGAAAATATCCTAAAATATTTATAATCTTTTAAAATCCCTTGACATTTTTTGAAGCTCTTAAAGATCCCTTGAAATTTTTTAAACTCCTGAAAATTCCTTGAAATTTAAAAAAATACCATAAAATCTTTAAAATCATTTGGAATTATTGAAATCTTAAAAATTCTTTATAATTTTTTTAAATACCCTAAAATATTTCAAATTCTTTAAAATCCGATTAAGTTGCTAAAATCAATAAAAAATGTCTTTGAATCTTTGAAAATACCCTAAAGTATTGCAAATCCTTTAAAATCCCTTGAAATGTTTTGAAGCTCTTGAAGATCCCTTGAAATTTTGTAAATACCAAAAAAATCTTTAAAATCCTTTGGAATTTAAAATTATTGAAAACTATTCAAAATTTCTTGGAATCTTTTAAAGTAATCTGAAAGATTTGAAATCCTTTAACATGTTTTTATATCCCTTGAAATTTTGTAAACTCTTGACAATTCCTTGAAAGTTTTAAAAATACCATAAAATCTTTAAAATCATTTGGAATCTCTTCAAGTTATTGAAAACTGTTGAAAGTTCTTTGAGCTCTTTTTAAATAACCTAAAATATTGCTAATCCTTTGAAATATTTTGTAATCCCTTGAAAATTTCTAAAGCTCTTAGAAATTCCTTGAACTTTTTAAAAATACCCTAAAATCTTAAAATCCCTGGAAATGATTGAAATCTTAAAAATTCTTTGGAATTTTTTAAAATACCCTAAAATATTTCAAATTCTTTGAAATCCGAATAAATTGCTAAAATCAATTAAAAATTGCTTGGAATCTTTGAAAATACCCAAAATATTTCAAATCCTTTAAAATCTTTTAAAATCCCTTGAAATTGTTTGAAGCTCTTAAAGATTCCTTGACATTTTTTAAATACTATAAAATCTTTCAAATCCTTTGGAATCCCTTCAAATTATTGAAAACTATTCAAAATTTCTTGGAATCTTTAAAAATAATCTGAAAGATTTGAAATCCTTTAAAATCTTTTGATATCCCTTGAAATGGTTTCAACTCTTGAAAATTCCTTGAAATTTAAAAAAATACCATAAAATCCTTAAAATCATTTGAAATTATTGAAATCTTGAAAATTCTTTGGAATTTTTTTAAATACCCTAAAATATTTCAAATTCTTTAAAATCCGATTAAGTTGCTAAAATCAATAAAAAAATGTCTTTGAATCTTTGAAAATACCCTAAAGTATTGCAAATCCTTTAAAATCCCTTGAAATGTTTTGAAGCT